>VZRF01001137.1:373869-376369 GCA_013396875.1 Vireo altiloquus | reverse complement strand
TGAACGAACAATTAATTACACACATCATATCTACAGATGTGTCCAAACAAAAAATATATGTTTGGTGCAGCTGTTTAGATCAGAGATAATTGCATATAAAGTGAATGTTTCAGATCCAGCTTTTTTTAGTTTCTCTATCTGCATTTTGCCATTTGGTCCTATCATATACTTGTGTCTACGTTTAACTTAGTAGAGAAAAATGAGGTGAACCTACATAACAGCTTTCCAAACTTGCATATGCTTTTAAAAAAATTAATGAGAAGATGCTGGAAAAATATACAAAGTAAAGTAACATGTTATCTTGCCATTTTTTGTTCAGTTATAACTTTATTAGATTTGCAAACCTGACCTTCAGTACGTAGTCTGTCTTTACTGTTTAAGAAAACTGCTTGAAGTAGAACCAATTTACTTTTATTCAGAAAAGTTACCAGCACCTTTAAACAACTGGTACAGATCCCAGGATGTGTTGTGCAAGACTGTCCTGGCCTGGAAGTCTGCCGTGGAGCTGGCTGGACTTAGCTGGTGGGACACTCCTGTGCAGGCAGTAGAAGAACTCTTCTGTTTGAGACTGCTCTAACAATTGATACAGAAAAGTCAAGACCAACTTTCCCCCTTAATAAATTGGGTTTTTAGCAATTTGTATGCTAAATGGGATTATAATAATGATTTAGTTGTGCCTGCTGAAGAGACAAGGTATATAAGGGGCATACTTAAATTGGTTTGTGGAGACAGTGATTCAGACAAATATCCTAGCTGCATAGAGTCCCCCAATTCAATGCACTTCCAAATGGCAGCTATCAAGATGCACAGAGGTGTGGCATCTGTAACTGCTTCTTTTACAGACATCCACTTTTAATATTTTACTTTACTGTAGATTGCTTTGATGTCCAAGACGTGCACTTCTGCTAGGCCATAGGTGCCTCACTCTGAACAAATCTTTTGGCCACGCAGGGCGGGTTTGAGCCCTTTCTGAGGGTGCAGGCATTGTGACTAATGGGAAATAGTCTGATGGTGCAAAAATCGGTGTTTAACACTTAATGCTAGGGCAAGCAGTAGTCCTAAAATACAGTATCCCAAATAAAAGAGGGACTTTTTTCCTTTTCATCATGATTTAGAAAGATTGGCCCAAAGGGTGAGAAAATGCCCTCTGTTGGCAGAAGGAGGTGGCAAAAAAGTTGACTCTGTTTTGGTGACCATGAGAAGAAAGGGGTTGAGTGTTGTTGGTGTGGGTGGTTGGTAGTGACACAGAGAGATGTTTGCTTGATTAAAATTGTGGATGGGTTATCAGTAGTCTGAAGTAGCATCGTTTGGATTTATATCCAGAATTCAGAAACCTTGCATTTGTTTCATTTTTTGTTTTAATCATTTGTGCATAGGAATTGCATCATGCTCCTAATTCAGCTGTGATTTTCCTTGCTGCTTTTAATAACATTACTTTGAAATTTAGAGGAAAAATAAATGACCCTAATGTTTATCAATGAATATCCTTTCCCTAGTTCTACAGGGTTTGGTAAGAGAATTGGGGTGTTACCCAGAAATGGACAAAGTAGACTCTGATTTATGTTTTATATCTTTAACTGGAATGCAATGGAAAGTTTTAACCAAATTTAGTCTTTAAGAATTGACTGCTGAATCAGTCTGTTGAGGCATCTTGGATTTTTTTTTTTTGTGTCCTGTTTTACTTGCCTCAAGTATATTACTGTAATATAGCGTCTTCAGTGGTTACTGCTCAATTCATTGGAACACCCCAGAATCTCAGAGGATGTGGTGTGCAGTGCATCCACATCTTCTTTCACATTAAAATTGTCTGTTTGAAAACAGACTTAACTTTGTTTTCCTTTCCAGTGATTTTTCCTCCTGTTTGCACTGTAATGACTGGAAATTGGTTTGCTGGGTTTAGTACAAGCAGAATCAAACCGATAGATTTTAAGCACTTCAGAGCAATTAATCTTACTTTCTGTGTTTATTACGACCCTGGGCACCTTCTTGAGACTCAACGATTAGTTTACTAGGGTAGAACTGGTTTCTGTAGAAAATTTGTGTCTTGGTATATTCGTGTTTCAGGTATCAGCAAATCTAAATGGTAGCAATCAGAAGAGCTGACCAGCTTCTGATGTCATTTTAGTCTTTCTGCCTGTGGTGTGTTGTCTCTCATACTGTTTCTCTTCCTGTAATTCACACTCATGTTAACCAGACAGATTATAGTAGTTACACTCCATACAGATGGAGAGAGAAAGGAAAATCTCTCTTTATGGGCTAAAGCCAAGGTAAATGCATGTCACAAATCTTTTGAATTGTGATGTGATTGTCAGCTGTCCCAGCATCGGGGTTGGTGTTTTGAATACAACAGACTTAAAGCAACTGATGGCAGCAGTGGAAGAAAGTAGGTTGCCATCCCTGGTAACACCATTTCTCTAGCTTACCATGCTTAAAAATGATATAATTTAGACAGTGTGAAGTACATATAAAGCAAGTAGGCTTGTCAAAACCAGCTTTCACT
>VZRF01001137.1:304980-365182 GCA_013396875.1 Vireo altiloquus | reverse complement strand
GGGGGGCGGGGGGGGTGGGGGTGGAGGAGAAAAATTACTAAGGTATCAATTGTGTTTCTAAGAATGGACTGTGAGATACTAAACATTGTTTGCTAGAATGTATTTCTGGTCGTACAAACTTGTGGCTAATCACATACCTGAATTTCTTGGAAAACCCTTCAGAATTTGTTTACCTAATTATTTATGAAGAATGGAGAGATTTATTGTTACCTGTTGTTTTTGTGTAATACGCTTCCTAGATTAAGCGTTTCCACAAACAATTCGCTAGTCACAGTGAAGTGGACATTACTTTTTCCTCACTCCTTCCTGGAATTTAATTTCATCTGAATTTTTGTGTGTCTTTTCTGTAACCTTTAGATGGTTTACTCACACACAGACACGCGCGCACACACACGCGTGTGCACAGATGTGTAATGTTTAGCTTAAATGGGAGAATGCCGAGACACAGAGCATCAGGACTCAGCAATCCTGTCCTTGCTGCCTTCGGAGCGCCGGGGCGCAGGGGCACGGGGCTGTCACACGCCGGGATGGATGCCGGGCTGGCGCCTGCCGTTCCCGGCGCTGCCTCCCTCGCCTCCCAAACCTTGCGCGGCCGCGGGGCCGGGGCCGGTGCCCCTCCGAACGCAGCCGCTAGGGAGTGTCGGAGAGAGAGGCTCCAATTAATTTTTCCACTTTCCCTGTGAAAAAACTGGTTTAGCTTCACCCCTAGCTGCAGCACTTGTGTGTTGTAAATAGACTCAAAAATTACAAAGGCGTTTGTCTCTATGATCTCTAGAAGGATTTAAAGATAAGACGCGGAACCCTTTTATAAGCAGACATGAATTATTTTTGCTCAGATTTTGTGTTTACTCGTAATACTGCTAACACATTTAGTTAATCATAAACTTACTTGTATAATTTGTATAGTAAGTGGCGCATACCTGTCTGCTAAAGAGGTAAACATTTTTAATCTGATAGGGGCTGAAAAACAGCAGCTTGTCTTTATCTAATTATTTTCTTAAAGGTTGGTCAGCAAATGTCATATATTTCACCAACATTGTGCTCGCTTGGAAAGAGATGAGATATTTACAGTACAGGGGCTCAAGAATCACAGTAAAAGTGCAACTGCCCTTAAAATGCATTTTGGTAGTTCGGCTGGTTGATTCGGTAAGGTAGCAGTGCCATGGTATTTAACAAAATAACAAACGTCTCTTTAAAGGATGACACAAGCAAAATTACACCCTCTTCCTTTTATTTACTGATCTGAGGAGCTTATATTTAAACGACAGAAGCAGTAGATATAACAAGCTTGTGAATTCTTTCCTTCCACCTGGGGAGTTTAAAAAAAAATCGTAACGAGTATACTAGGGTGGCTGACATCAGGTCTACATTATATGTTTGCTTGCCTGGGGTGCTCTCATAAAAAATAAAGCAGAGCTTTATACAGTTATAGTGTGCACTAAATTTGTGTTCAACATCCATAAATAAAATATTCAACTCTTTCTGAAGAAAAACTATTGTTTTGAGATATTTCAGGCCAAAACATATGCCACTGTTGTGGAGAGTAGAGGGTTTCTCCTTTGTCTTTGCTTTTACTTTTTAATGATCATCATAGTTGCTACATACCTTTATTATTGCTTTTGCCTCTCTGACAGGATGGAATATACAAAGGAGGTTCTTTCTGTAAATCATATTTTAAAAAAAATTCTGAGAGCAAACCACCCATTTACGCTGCAGTATGTTTTGGTTCTGAGTAAGCAAACTGTATGCCTAATGATTTCATAAGAATTTAATATTGTGTGTTTTACAGATGGAAAAATGTTGATAAATTTAGGTTAATTTCTACTCTATTTATGGAACTACTTATGCATTTTTAAAAGAAACAGAGTCTTCTTAAATTATATATAACTTGAAAAAGGGTCTGTTGTTTATTTTATTTTAAATATTAGATTGTCCCTGAACAAGGCAGCAAGAGTATTGTGTAGAACACTACTTATGGAAACAGCAAACTAGTAAATCTATGCTGCACTAAAATAAAATGTTATATTATTCTGATAATATTTGACTTTTGCACAATATTTAAATGAACATTAGTATAAATAGGAATGCTTAACTAAAACACAAGTTCATCGTGTAGGCTAATGCATTACTCTTGTATGTTTGTACATGAGTGAACAATTATTCTAAAAAGTTTATACATGTGTTGCAGTGACCAAACTTATATTAAAACAAACTGTTCCGATAGTGGTGTCAGAAGACATGGTTGATGGTTGTGTTTGAGAAGTAAATGGGCAAAATATTTGTGGATCTTTTAATGATTACAGTTCTTGATAGCTTTCATAAGAGTGCACATAATTTGTGACAACTCTAATAAAAAAATGTGGCAGAAAAACTTTCTGAGTTAGCGGCAAAGTAAATGGGGCAGGTTTTGCATTTTGAACAGAAATCTTACGAACTGTGATTGAATTTGTCGTGAAAGTGTGTCAGAATTAATAAAGTATTTACGTGCAAGGTTGCTGGGCTTTGCAGACTGGTTAGGGCTGAGGATTGGTTAACATGAAAAGTCATTTCTGTGCATTTGGTGCTCGACAGCAAAGGACAAATGTACTTCTGTGCATTTTGGATCATAATGCCATTTCTCATTTCAAACCATTTTTGTCAGGACACCAGGCAAAACAATGATGCTTTGAGGACGTAATTAAAGATATTGTTCAAAGAACAACTTTCTGCATATTTGAATTATTACTGTCATCAAAATCATACAAATATGGAAATATGATTGCCAGAAGCACATAAATCAATGATCAGCATGGCCTCAAAATCCAATAAATATGTAGAGTTAAATACTTTAAAATGCAAATTGCATCTGATAATTTGCATATGGTAGAATTTAAAGGAAATTTTGTTGCTTAACAACCTCTAAGGTAGCAGTTAGGGCTATGGGTAAACATAGATTTTTTTATTCATCATTGGTCAAGTTGCAAGATTTGATAAATGATAGGAGACTGCTTTCCTTGGTTAAAATGACTGCATTCTTTACTGAATCCTGAAACTGCCTTGAAGTCATCTGAATAATTAAGAGTTAATTATTCTTCATCCATCTAAATCAGAAAAGGACAGATTTAGGGAAGGAATTTATAATTTTTGCCTCATGTCCTGTCATGTCGTAATGTGATAAACTAAACTGACTCCAAATAATATCTAGTGACCTTATAGTAATTACGCCTCACAAAACATTCTGGTTGAAATTTTTTAATTGCTTGCATCGATTCCAGAAACTACATCTTAACAGACTCTGAAGTTTAATTGTGTTCAAAAGAAAGCAATAGAAAATTTGTGTTCTGTTACTGTTCTAGTTTAATCTTATCAGGATAGATACTGTACAAAGTCTTTCACTTTTCCCCCTCTGTTAGTGCATCTGTCTGTTTTCTCTGTTTTGTTCTTTTTCTGTGCAAACAATTATTTTAAAAGGATAACGAATATGTACATCAAGAATATAATTTTTTTTTTTTAAGAAAAACTTTCTAAGTTTAACAAAAGCAGGCATTTGTCAGTGGCATCAATTCTGGTTTGCTTGCTTTCTGCAACTTGGAAAAAAATGTATCACTAAAATACGGGCAAAGAAAACAAGAATATTCTGGCATCTGTCTCCCTGTGGAAAGAAGGACAGTTTCAGAATTTAAAATTGAAGCCTGTTTGTATTTGCTAATTTCAAAGTAGATTTTTTTTTTTCCAAGAAGAAGGGTTTACGAATGTTTACTGATCACAAGAGGAATTGTAATAAAGAAATCAATATGCATGATCCCTTTTCATGTAGTACAACAAGGTTACACTGTTAGGTTAAGTACAGGCTGCATTCCTTTTCAGAAAATCAATTTGCTGTATAGTGTGCAACAGCAAGTCTCTTCTGAAAGAGTCATTTTATGTTGTGTGCACAGTAAATTCTATATTGACGCTTTCAAATAGTATTGACTGATTAAAAAAAAAAGAAGAAATGCTAAGCACAGTAACCTTAAAAGAGTATTATAATTTTCAAGTAATTGCTTTCTTGCTAATTACCTAATTTCTTTCTAAGAGACAAACTGGTAAAACATGCTCTTACATATCCTTTAAATTATTAATACTATAAAACTGGTGTTGTGACATTATTTTCAAAATCTTTTAAAATATTATTTTCATAATAGCAACAGAATGCCATATGTGATTTCAAATACTGTAAATTTAGTGTAAACTTACTTGCTGAATTCAGAGGGTGGGGACAGGGGGGTTGGTTGGGGTTCTTTTGTTTGCGTGTTTGGGGGTTGGTGTTTTTGCTTTTTTTCTTATATTTATTTTAAGGTCTGGTCATTGTTTGCAAAAAAAATCAAGTATTTTCTGTTGTTATGGTTGTGTACATTTAAACTGCGATGGCCCTTGCGAAGCAGTGCGCTGGGTTTTTGTAAAGATTGTCTGTTACCTGCCTGGATTCCAAACAAAACAAGCAGAGCACAGAGAGGGAGGGGAAAAGTTAGTAGCTGCACTCAACCTCCTTAGACATAACATGGCTTAAAAGCCAGTTTTTATAAGGGAAATATATGGAATCGTGGTTTATTTTCAGTTCTTGTTTTCTCAGAACATAAAACTATGTCTTTTAAAATGCTTTGACCATTTTTGATGCAACTGTTCAATTGTAAAGACAATCTTTTGCTTTTTGTGTGTTTTTTACTGAATAGTTCTTGATGGACTCTGACTTTTCCTTTTATTTCTGTCAACCCAATTACAGTACATTAGAGCGCACCCTGATCCTACTTGTTTGCCTGTTATGCAGTGTATATGTTTAACTCATAAGCATGTTCATTTAGATATTTCAGTCTGATCATGCTGAATGTCTTGCAGCTACACATATTGATGTCTACAGAACATTAGATACTTTCAACCTTAGTTATTCATTCTAGAAATTGTAAAATGCAAATATATATGGTTTTGATTGCTTTTGAGCTGTCATATCTGAAAAAATGAATTTTCCAATTTGTTGTTTCTCTGTCAAATTCAGTTGTTCATTATGATGCCCTAAATAAATTCCAATTTTAATTGGAGAGAATTTAATTCATTAAAATTTGAATTACTCAGAAAAATACCTGTAATTTGAATTAGAAAACTGGCTAAATTGTTCATAGATTTAGCCCCAAAGTTAAAGTACTGTTTGTTAAAATTTCACTTATTAAAGAAACCCAACAAATGTTCACCTTTTACAGGCAGGCTGGCATTTAACATTTACTTGTATTAGAAAGACACTTATCTAATGATGTAGCTATTTCCCATGCTTTTTTTTGAGTTTAAGAGATTTGCTTCATTGCTAGGCTAGAAAGGAAGTTATTCAAAAGGCTGGCTGCATTTATTTTTTTTGTCACAAAGATCTGTATAGCAAAACTACTTGAGGTATAATTCATTGTCTAGAAACCCTGGGCTGCTATTTGTTTGCAGCATTCTTGTTAGGGGTCTGAATTGCCCAAACAACAGTGTAAACCAAGCCAGGCATAGCAGCAGACAGAAAAATACATTCAACTAGTGGGATCATGGATTTGTTTGATTCAGGTAATTGAAAGTGTTTCATACTATTATTGCAACTTGAAGGCTTGTTTAAGTGTCTAGCTGTCAGTCAGTTTGGAAGGTGAAAAGTATTCGATTGTCACTCTGTCAGTCAATAGAGATGAGAACTGTCTGCCTAATGGATTTCTTTACGTAGATGTCTGCATGGAGGTAGAAGTAAAATCAATGTGTTGTCATGTGCAAGTGCGCTGCATCAAACTGCCAGGTGAAATGCAACTGTATTTCTGTAATGTCTACATCCTTGTGTTGTTTGTGAAAGACAGACAGATGTTCCCTATGTTTAAAGGTAACAAACTCTTTGTGGTCACACATGAAGGTTTATTTTTGAACATTTTGTAAGAGTTTCATCTATTTCCACTTGCTCCAGAGGTTTTTTTTCCTGTTTGCTTGATCATATCAGGGATCAATACTCAAAAACCAGGATTTAACACAGTAAGAAAAAACATAGGTTGTTATTCCATGAGGCTCAGACGGTTTTCTTTTAAACCTGGGTTTCTGCATGTTTTCTGTTTGTCAGTGGTGACTTATATTGAGCTAACTATGTTTCCTGCTCAAGTTTTGGCTGTTAGTTTACCTCCATTTATTAGAGTGTGTATTGACTTCCTATAGCAAAAGAAGAAGAGATCATTTCTTGAATAACAGAAGGTACCAAAGGCTTTCAACACCCTTGATGAAACAGGCATTAGTCAGTGACCTCTGTTTTTTCTCTGTGAGATGCTTACAATATTGAGTTCCACTGAACAGGATCTGATAATAAGTAGCATCTGGAAAGTTATTATGACATTTCAGAATAATAATACCAGTTCTTATAGTTCTTATTAATTCTGGGCTTAATCCTATAGAAAATAGGTGCATTATGACAGTAGCCAAACATCTTATAAAATTGTTTTCCTGTTAACTGATACAACACATATAAAGACATGATTCTTAGCCCCATTGAAGGTGGCAGGCTAAAATGAGAGATACCAACTTCAAAAAATGAATGATATAATCACTTATTTCCTATTATATCAGTTGTATATGTGCTGGTTTTGAGAATTAAAATATGTAGCTCTTAGCTGCTGCTGTAGGGAAAAAAGAAAAAGGAGTAAGAACCAATTCCCAGTGAAGGAACTCGACTGTGGGTAATGAAATCCGTAAGTAGCAGAGACTGGTGGTAAAACAGAAGGTAGAACTTCAAAAGAAAGATCAGGATTTTGGTTTTGGCTAAAATAATTTCAAGATGAAAGAAAAAGTATTGGGTGGAAGATGGCCCCTGAGAGGTAGGGGCAGGGCTGTGAATTATCAGCAACATTTTTTAAAATTTCTTTTTTAACTTGAATGAGTGCTTCCAGTTTTTGCAGTAAATGATGTAGGAATTCTGCTGGTGGCAGTCTCTTTTGCTCCTGGGTTGCTGTGTCTCCTATGTAAGGCAGATGGGGGAAAACTGTGAGAGATACTTGTAACTTAAGATCATAGTATGTTTATAGAAATAGGCAGGAATAGGCACAAATTCATAGACTCAAAGCTGAAGGAAATGCTACGATCCTCTAACCTCCTAGTCATCCTCAAAGTGGTTGTAATTTCACCCGAAGAGTATTGGCTTTGGTGCTTTCTAATTTGTATACTTTACTGCCCATGTGCTATTTAATATTCAGCTTCTGACAGTTCTTACAGAGATTTTGGGTCTGGCTTTGTTTTATAGAGGAAACAAGATGCTGTGGGATACAAAACAGGCATCATCATTAGGGTTTGAGCCATGATTGTATAACACTTTTGAGCTAATTATTCAGTTAGAAAAGTGGGCAGCAGAAGGCGATCTTCTGTGGGCAGTTCTCTAGACAAAGGCATTTTACTCTGGCCATAGTTAATGTGTCGGAATACTTAGGTGTTTTCTGTCAGTCTATTTTTATATGAATAAGAATTTATTTTGTTGGAGTGAAGATGTTTCCAATATGTGCAATTAGTTTGTTGGTGTGTGATCTAAAGAAAAAACAGTAGCTGTGTAGCATATAGAATCATTATGTTCATCAGTAGCAGTGGCTGTGACATGCTGAATGCACAACCAAAAGTGTGCCTGTGTCCTGGGCTCCCAGCAGGAAGAAAAGAGTATCCATTTTGTCTGTTTCCCATGCTGGTGTGTTCTTTGTGCTGTACAATGAAGTCAGGGAAAAATATAGGAAATTATGATTTTTAGAAAGCCTTTTTAATTATGATTTATGAGATTTAGGAGAGATCTGGAAAAGTACTGCAAATGAACTCCTAAGCTCCTTGCCTCAGCAGATATGGAAGTGTGATCTCTGATTCAGATGCAGTTAAGAATGAAATTGGCAGCAAGAAAATACACAAATAGCGAAATACCAGATACTGAAACATTTTGAGCATCAGTTTCAAAGCTAGCATTTACAGGTTCTCTCTACTTTTGTGGCATTACTGGGTATTTCAAAGAGTTAAATTCTTTGGTCTCTGTTCCTCTCAAATATATTTGTATTTCTTGTACAGCTTTCTAAATTTCTCTCTTAAATGTTTTGTGTTCACTAATCATGAAAATATTGCATGTGACAGAAAATGATGGTTCTACAGATGATTTTGATTTTTGTTATAACCTGTAACCCTGTAATCTCTTAAGCCACAGAACATAAAATGTAACTTTTTAATTTGGTGGATTTCTTGGGACTTTTTGTGAGCTTCTCTTTCCTCTGCTTTCCCCCTTGTCTCCCCCTTTCCCCCCCATTAGCACAGTGGTCTACTTCATTTAGTTTTAAGTCTTTCGGTTTTTCTTCCCAGCCATCTCCCCAGACTAGACACTTCAAAAAAATATTACCATGAATCATTATATAATAAATGGCCAATATCAGTATTTTTTCCTGAAAGTCATTTAAAGTTGCATGAGAGATTTGAATTTATACAAGCATGATTGCCCAGGAAAGCTGGCAGTAGTCAGTAGGAGCAATAGTGTGATGTCAAATATGTGATCAAACATATGAATATCTGTGGAGCTCCCAGCAGCAAGAGAAGGATCCATTTTGTATGTTTCCTGTGTGGAGAGGTGCTTTTGTGTTCTCTAATAGTGCTTCATTTCTGATATTAAAAGATAATGTATCTGTTCTTAGCATTGCTCAGACAGTTTAATTACCACCTAAGTTCAGATATTATTCCTTGTCAGATCTTTAAAACCACAGTCTTCCAGACGCTGAGATATCTGCCTGTTACGGATTGCTGATACCGTAGTCTAAGAAGTGTTTGTGCTTTATAGGAACAGAAACTGTACTCATTACAGGCAGCAGAAGATATGTAGCCAGAAATTAGGAAAAGGAGGTGCACATAGAATGTGGGCAGAAGGAATATAAGCCTTTCAGTGACTCACTACCGCTCTCACTTGGAAGGACTGGTGGCTTGCCTCCAGGTCCATTCAGGGTTTTGGTTTTTAATCATGTATCTGGTATTTGATGATCCTTTTGTTTCTTGATCATATTGCTGTAATTTCTTTGTCCTATTGCCTTCTCCTCCCCACCCAGGTGCCCAATATAGAGTTTCCAGCAGAAGCAGCAAAGAGAAAATTATTTGTGGCTGTTATCTTTAATCTTATGCTTAAAGTATTTCAATTAGGCACTAAAGGCATAATACAAAGTCACGGGAGAGACGTGGATCCCTTCCAAAGGTAGGACAGAGCAAGAGCTTCTCTTAGTCATGGACAGAGAATGGATCAGAGAAGCCAGTTCTTGCCATTGACTGTGAGGACCCCAGACAAATAGCCCTCAAACCGAGACAGCAATTGTGTGTTGGAAGGCAGGCAGGCAGGATACCATGGCCTTCACCCTTCCTCTCTCCCTGCAGTGACTGATTACAGATGTGTAACTACGCTGTTGTTCCCCTCCCTGGGGAACTTGAGACCGTGGGCTGTCCTCCCTTGCCTTCCCTTTCTCCTTGTCAGTCAAACACAGAATTTGCAAGCAGTGTTGATTAGAAACCTGAACATTTTTCTTCAGTCAATCTCTAGCTACTAGGCTTGATAGTTCATCCTTGGCATGTTAAAAAAGGCTATTCCAGTTGACTGTCACTTGTCGTAGTGCCGTAGTCTGGATTTGCTTCTATGTAGAAAAATATTTTGCAGGAGATGCTGGAAAAATCTTGTGTGTAGAAATTAGCTTTTTCACTTTCCTCTTGTTTCCTCTGTTGGAATAATTCCAAAGAAAATGCATTGGTCATGCAACTCTCTTTGCATTGCTCTTGGTGAGATTGATTTGGCATTAAAATCTATTTTGTGTAGTTCACTGATGTTTCTTTTCTCAGTATGAACATAGAGTTCTCGGAGGCATAACATCTTTAAATCTTTTCACTACTTTTTAAAGCCATATCATACTCTAAAAGAGAAATTCAGGATTCAGATTCAGTTCAGTTCCTCTTAAGGGCAAAAATACCTTGTTATTCTCTTATTGAGGTAAATCAAAAGTCAAAGACAGTCAAAGATGGTCAAGATCTGCAAGAAATTGTAACAAGCTCTCCTGAACATTAACAGCAATGCTTTTTGTCAGATGGATATTCACTTTGAAAGATGCTTCTTGCAGGAGCAGCTTGTTGGTGATTTTTTTCTTGAAGTATTGGCAAATAAGCTCTGGCAATTCTAAGAGGTTTGAAACTCTGATCAGTAAATTGGTGGAAGCAAACTTGTGCCAACTCCCAGACTGCAGTTGTTTACAATCCATCATGTTATCTCAAACCACCACTGACTTCACTTTACATGAGTATGTAGAGCATATCCATGTAAAGTCAGTCCTTCTGTCAAGTTTGGTATATAGAGTGTAGGCTGTTTTATGAGGATGCAGCAAATACTTGGGACTAATAGACTCTTATTCTCATAAAAATTGCTACTGTGTGTTCCTTCCTCTGCAGTAGCGTGGAGATGGCCATTCTAGATTATCATGCTTTTTTGATTTCATTGTTTCACTGTTAATTTAGCAGATGGATTTGCTGCATTCTTAGCAAGTCCATGGATGACAGTAACTTTGTGGGGGCAGTCAGTGCACTGGAGGGCTGGGCTGCCTTTGAGTGGGACCTACTCAGAATGGAAAAATGACCTGACAGAAACCTCATGAAGTTCAAAGCAAAGCAAATGCAGAATCCCGTGTTTAGGATGAAATAAACTCATGCAGCAGGACTGTATAGGCTCTGACTTGCTAGAAATCATCTTTGCAGAAAAAGGCCCTGTGCTTCTGTTTGAGGACAGGTTGAAGATTGCAGTGTGCCCTTGCAACCAAGAAGGCTGTTTGTATGCTGGGCTGTGTTGGCAAGAGCATAGCCATCAGGTTGTGGAAAGTGATTCTTACCCTCTAGCTGCCATTTGAGATCACATCTGGAATATCATTTCCAGTGCTGGAGTCCAAAGTGCAAGGAAGACTTTAATAGAGTCATAGTGAGTCTGGCAGAGGGCCACCAAGCCAGTCCCAAGCAAGCCTCAGGCTTCCTGAGTGATGTGAACAGAGAAGCTGAGGGAGCTGGACTCATTCAGCTTGAAGAAGAGAGGACTGTCTGCCGCCACCAAATGTGGAGCATGGAGAAGCCAAAGCTGAACTCTTCTTGAAGGTGCACAGGTGCACCCTGGAAAACAGATCTGTCCCTTGTGCAGAGATATTTCCCATCCAACCTATCCATCCAATTCCCTTTTCCATGTGTTCTAGCCATGTCTGCTAGTACTGAGAGCGGCAAGGCTGGAATTGCGTTCATCATCTGTCCTCTAGAAAATGGGAGGACCAATCCATTACTGTTTCTGTTCTCTTGGTTCTCCTAATGTAATTTTACTCACTTTGTAGTATTTTTCTGATAAGGTATTATGTTATCTAGACTTCTTGATAATACTTGGTAGAAAAAAAGATTCTCCTTTCATATGTTTCTCCTTTCCCAACCTGATTGGGAAAAGTCCAGCTATTTTAACACTTTCAGAATGAGGAATGAACAACTGCTGCATCTATCCATGTGAATGAAGAGCAGGTATCAGCTTGTTGGAGGAGAAAAGTATTCTTTTAGGTAAATTGTGAAGCAGATAAAGAGCCCCATCGATAATTGTTGAAGTGGAGAAAATAGTTAAGAATCGGTAATGACTCTTCTAGTAAACAAGAGTGCTCTCTATTCTCTATGCTTCTACACTTATCAGTGTAAAGGTCTTTAGCTCCATCTCCAGTAATAACCAAGGTTTCTTACGTATACAGAGAAGGGGCAGCACCCTTTTCTGGACAACTGAAAGCTGGGGAATAACATCTGGATTAATAGGTAATAGCAGGAATATTCCTGCTTTCATTGTAAAATCTGATACTATGTATTAGTTTATATTTATTCTTTCTTGACATGTAAATTCATGGTTTTGACCTTGTTATTTAATACTTGGATAATGGGTTGCCACTAGACTGTGGCTGTGTAGTATTTTTTGAATGTATTTTTTTCATTATTAATAACAACAGAAATATTTCTGAGTGGCAAGTTCTTGAGTTTCCACTGAAGTCTGTTGAAAGATCGTGTCTCAATTTCAGAAAAGTTAGTAATGAGTTTTCATTTTTAGGGCAAACCATGGTTCTTCATTTCTTTTGCATATCTTTTGTGTTTCTCTTAGGAGGTCTCTTCAATAAGTTGTGACAGTTATTTGTAGCTTATGGTCCCTGCTGTAAAGGTGGGTATGTCTAAATTGAGGCTGTCAAAAGGGATTGTGAATTGCATTTCACAGTGCTGTAAGAACATGTAGACAAGTCTCTCTGAAGACCTCAGTACTGGTATTACATGGAACTGCTGAGCTGCTTGCTGAGGCTCCCTACACACCTACATCATTTATTAAAACATTACTACTTATTTATGTTCTGATGCTAAAGTAAATGCCCATTTTGTTTTGTAGACTTTACAGCCTTTTTCTTCGGTACTTAGCTCTTTCATCTCACTGCTTCATTCTCCAATGACTGGGGTGTTTCTGACTGAAACATCTGGCTGAAGATAGTAAAGACCTTGTTTGCTTTGTCGTAACAATAGCTGTATGAATGCAGGGCAATCTTCTATGGCTCTGCCATATTCAGCTCTTATTCAGCTCCCCTCCTTTTTTCCTTGGGGTTTTCCTAAATGTGATGAGATGATGCTGAATATATGTGTTGCTGACATGTATAGAATGTGATAAATATACCATGCTGCTCAACATATTGTTGAGATTTTGAATTTTTGCAGAATTTCAGCAAATCTGTATAGTACCTATGTCAAGAAATTCCAGTTCGTATGTCAAGATGTTTCATGTACACTTTCTTTAGCATTTTACCAAATTCGTAAATTTTACCTTCATTTTGTAGATATGGAAACAGTACAGGAAGAAGTGATTAGCTTAGTCTCTGGGAAGCTGAGAATGAAACCTGAATTTCTTCTTCTTGTTCCTTATTCACTGAATGATACTATTTCCTTAAATAGTAATTTTTTCCCCCTAAGTTTTATAAATAATTTGGATAGCCTACTAAATATGCATGCTCCAAAGTACTCAAACAGTTCCTTTTCATCTGGCACAGCATGGAACTAGCAGTTTTATCCTTAATCTACCCACAAAATATGTGACTACTGTGTTCAATTTATACAGGGGCTTATTCTTAGACTGCATTATAGTTTATAAAAAATTATTGGCATTATTTCACAAAATTAATCATTTGTAGAGAAAAAAAAGGGCAAATAAGAATGTTCTGAATGTTATTTACACTGTACTAGTTCATTCAAGGACTTTTGACTTTCTGCCTTATTGAGAAAAACAAAACTGAGTACCTTCAGCTACCCAAAAACACCAACAAGCTTTTTCTTTTAAAATAGTGCCTTTGGAGGCTTATCTGAGTTGTTTGTTTGGTTTTGGGTTTTGTTTTTATTTTTGTCTTGTTTTCTCAAAATAAAATATATTGAGAAAATGCCATGGTGTGTGACTTGCTGTATCTGAACTGCTGGATTAGTCCAAGATCTCAGTGTAGAGGAAGGTGAATTGAGTAATAAAATTCTCGATTTGAACACTCCAGTGCAAGTCGTCAGATCTGCCTTTCCACTTTTTTGGGGGGTAAAAATAAAGGTCTTCAAGGACTGGAGGGAGGTGCAGTGTTTCTCTTTGCCACCAAATTGCAGGTTGTATCTTTTGATACGTTGCTTCTGTGACAGGATTACAAAAGGAAACATAAAGAAACTGATCCAATCTGTTCTGAGGCCTTGGAAAGCTCTTGGATATTTATTATCTACCACACTCTGAAGAAAAAAACCCGCACCAAAGGGCTGTTTCTTGTTTTGATCTTAATTTAAATATTGCTGCATTTTGCGTTCACCTTTGTACATATGATCCATAGCTATTTACTTAATATTTAAAAATTGCGTGCAGAGGCTGAAATGTTACTTGCAGTATGTAGTTTAAATATTTACACGCAAAGTCAGTCTTTTGACCCATGTTTTATAGGAACTATCAATGTAGTGTTTTTTTCATTTGTTAGACCCTTATCTCATATTTTACAGATAGACTTATTAACACACAGAAATTAGTTTATGGATTTGGAATTATGCATTTTTAATTGCACATCTTCTTTTCAAACCTTTTGACCTGGTGTTTTTAAGACTGGACTGATGCTTTATGTTATCTGGACTACAGTGAGATTCTCTCTTGGATTTTTTCTACCCCACTCCTACTGTAGAGTTTTGCCTTCTGCAACCACTGGTACGTGGCTGTTCTGTGAAGTGACAGTCTTGGGCCCCTCACAGCCTGGCTCTTGTGAAGCTGGTAATGGATATGGAAAACACAAAGAAGGCCACATGATTTAGAGAGTTAGAACATCCTCTGAGACAGGGAGACGCAAGTACATTTTACATTGTGGAAAGAGGAACAGAATTGACAGGGCTGCCTGCAGAGGAGGAAGGAGGAAAGAAGTGGTGCCAGAAAAAACTTTTCAACTTAAACAGTCCTCTCAGTTCTGAGGTCAATTGTATTTTACCCCTGCCCATTTGACTATTAATGGGTTGGGGTTGCTTTATTTTTTTAAAGAGGCTTATAACACAACATTAATCATTTGTAGAGATTTTGTTTTGTGTTTTCCATTCTACTGAACAATGTAGTGTTCAGTGAACAATGTAATGTAGAACAATTACACCTAAACTTGTAATTGCAGTCCACTTTGTATAGCTTTGGCTTCCCAGTCCCCTCTGTTCCAAGATTCTTATGATTGTACACACCATGATCATAAGCCACTTTGAGCCAAAGAGTACCGATCTACTTGCTTATTTTGTTTAAAACTTGAAAGGAATTGCCATGACAGACTGGATTTCTTCACCCATCCTATTTCGGTACCCAGTGATAAACAGTGGAGGTTTCAGAGGAAGATGCAAGAAGCTTGATTTTAAACTGAAAGAGGACAGGTTTAGATTAGATGTTAGGAAGAAATTTTTACTCGAGGAGGTGAGGGACTGGAATTCAGAGAAGTTGTGGATGCCCCACCTCTGCAACTATTCCAAGACCAGGATGGGGATGGATGGGGCTCTGAGCAACCTGGTGTAGTGGAAGGCATCCCTGCTCATGGCAGGGGGGTGGAATGATCTGAGCGTTAAGGTTTCTTCCTACCCTAAGCCGTTCTGTGATTCTGTGATGAGTCTAAACTACATAATCTATGGTTAGAGCTTGGGTTAAACTCTGGAACATGATATTGAATAGATCTTGGAAAATTACTAGAACTCTGGATATTTTTGTTACACCATATGAATGTCTAATCCTTTTTCCCGCCTTGTTGAGTCCTCAGCCTTTATGATATTTTGTAGCAGTTAGTTCCACTGTCTAATTAGGAATTGTATGATAGAGTATTGCCTATTTATAATGTTTAAATTTCATTGGAAGTCCCTCGTGTTAAGAGTTGGAGAGAACAGAAGCTTTCCATACTTTTCTGCCTTAAGGGCCTTGTGACTAATTTGTTCGTTTCAGGGATTTGCCTCATAGAAGAGAAACTCAACTGCACAATATTCAACTTAGAGTTTCTGAGAGGTTTTTGCAGGCTAATTACAAAGCCATTGTAATGAGCCTTGAGATTCCAATGTCATTGATCTTTTACATTTGGGAGAATTTGCTTCTAAGATTTTGGGCAGTAGCAGATTAAATTTTATTTCCAGAGAAATATTCAGTGCTACAAGATGAATGCTGTATTTGCATAGACCCCTGTGAAAAAAAACTAGTAGCAGATCAATGGGTGACTTCCGAACGTGGATGTCAGAGTGTGGTGGATATGCAGTGTCACAACATAAGTCAGTGGAGTGTGTTTGAGTCTGGGCATAAGCATCACACTGAAAGCATGGTCACAGAAATGCTAATTAATTTATCCCAAAATGCTTACTTTTTTTTTCTTTTTTCTTTTTTTCTTCTAAAATATGATCCCAGGTTAGACAAACCTAATTTGATTGTAAAGAATAAGTGTGTTATCACAGTTCTCCTAAACTTCTTATATGATTTGGTGGTTGTCTCTTGGGAGTATTTCTTCTGCATTATTGGGATTGATTTCAGGATATTTTGCTCCTTTTGACTTTTCTGCTGCTGCTAGTCACAAGTGCTAGTCACTGAAAGAGACTGCACTTTGAACAAAGAACATCTAGATTGCAGTACTATTTATATACTGACAGCTCAGAACCATCTCCCTAGAAGATACAGATACGCATTTCCACAGAGTAGATTCCTCCATGTGCTCCATGTGACATTCAGAGACAGTTGGAAGAACACTTGTCCCAAGATGCTAGAGAACAGTGAGTATATCATTGCAAATCTCATCATCTCATACATAAGTCAACAAAATGCCAACAAAATTGAGATGGATAATTTATTTATGTCTGCTTCTCAGTGAAGATAAAACTATGTAAAACCACTTCTTAAACTAGGTCAGTAGAAGGCAAAGATAATTGTAAAGTCAAAGCACATTTAAATTTTCTTCTCTCACATCCCTGCCCAGTGCAGGATGGCTGTAGAAGTTCCTTTAATGAATGCCTGTACTTTTTGCTTACTAATTGCAAATATCCTTTCATCCTCTCTGGAGATAAAAACAGTGACTTATTGGGCCATAGATGCCTTTTGTGGCTTGATGTGTTATTTGACAAGGTTGGATTTGATGTCAACTGAGTTTCTGTGTCCAAAATCTTATCAGGGAAGATAGTGAACTTAAAAAATTCTGAACTAATACTGTGCTTGTGTGATGGAGCAAATAAAATTGGGGGTAATCATATTTTTTCTATGAAAAATGTATCTTGATAGTGATAGTCTATAATTACCCTTATTTGTTTGTTTTCTAAATATTGCTTAATGTTGATAAAAGAATGCAATTGGCAAGATGAATTTCCATGACTGTATGGTCTCTAGCAGACTGGCAGTAGTATTTAGTTTGTGATCTGAACTTACTTGGCTGAAGGTTTGTAATAATTACCTTTTAGTTTTGAGAAGGTGTAAAAGGGCGCCTTTGAGGCACTTCAGAGCCTGGGGACCAACCTAACTTTGCCATGTGATTTGCTGTGGCTCACAACCCACTCCAGTTACCCTCATCTTTGCACCCCTCAGCTGTCCTCTGGTCCATTGCCTGTCCCAAGGGTCATTGCCTGTCCCATGTGGTGAATGGAAGGCCTTGCATGCGGGAGAAGTATTCAGCATATTTAAAACCATCATGTATTTATCTCCTAATATTAATAATTTCTCTTGATTTGCTTATAATTTATTAAGAAGAATTTTAGTTTTGTATGCAGGCTAAAAGCTTCCTGTTTTGTTACTTGCACTTTCAATTCACATTGACTGGGCCTTGCTAGATGGGATAACCCAGGGGTGTTTGAGCATATTCTTGCCTGTTAGAAGCTGGAGAAAATAGTACACAGTTCAAAATCTACTTCAGGTTTTAATTGCATCAGCTGCTTGGAAAGAAGCAAGTGTTAATAAAGGTAAATACTTTCTGGTAGTAGAAATAAGAAAGTGAAAAAAAAAATCCCTTTTGCTTAGATTTTTTTCCATTTTGTTGCTGAGTATTACAAACAAAAAAATACCCCAACTGAAACCCAACATAGTCTGCAGGCACTATTTGTTACTGCAGTTTCAAAACTACTTTAACCTTCAGCCAAATGTCCCACTGTTTTAACCTTCCAAGACAGACAAGGATGTGTAGCTCCTGTGATGAAGCATCCTATCTGGTCTTCTGAAACAGGTGAGAAACATGAAGAAAAAATCCCCCCATACCTGGCCTGTGAAATACAGAATGAGCTTTGTTGTGTGCTGATTTGGAGGATGACATTAAAAAATGTACAAATACAAATAAAACACACTATGGAATTATCTAATATTCCATAATATGAGTAAATCCTGCCTAGCTTTCAGTGACATATTTTGCTGAGGGTGTAGGTGGGCTGTAGATGTCAGTTTTCTGAGGTTAGTGTGCCTGGCTTGTTCTGCTTTATCTTTCCCTGTATCTGCTGTTGGTTAAATTGCTGGGTCCACACACCAGCCCCAACAGCTGAGATAGCATTAAAAGCCTTTAATAAATAACTGTAAATTCAAATTTTTGATTTTTGTTATTGTCTCCGTATATAGAAAAAAATCTCCGTATTATTCCAAGTTAACCCGATGTTTGGTGTTTGGTTGTTTTGGTTTTTTTTTTTTTTCTTTGGCTGACACTTTTTTCAATAGTCTTTGAAGATTTGCTTTACTGCCAGAAGACTGACCGCAAAAGAAACCTGGGTTTATTGAATATGTCAGTGCTCAATCTACTAATTTTCTTTGCGAAAACTTAATAGTAACCAGGTGCTTTGATAGATGGCAGAAATACTTTTTAATTTTATATTAGTCACTTTATAACACACTATATCCACACTGTTAACCAATTTGTAGTACTAGGCAAAAAGAAGATTTATTTTATTTCTTATGCAAAAGAACTAAACCTGATAATACAATTGATGCTTCTAATGTTATGAAAATGGCATAACCCTTTTTAAAAAAGAATGCAATCACTGTTAGTATTTTTTTATCAGTTTCTGCTTATGTTCCAACAAGCAGGTTTTGAACAGTTTGTAAAGTGCCATGTTTTTGAAGGGTAACACTGTAAATAGGTAACCTCCAAATGAACCAGGGAAGGCAGGAACGCTGGAAATCACAGCCTGGCTGGCAAGCTTGCTTTCCCAGTCTTGCACTGGAGTTTAAGGACTGTTGTGTTCAGATCTTTCTGCCTGCAGATGAGATGATACTTCTCTGCTTAAAAGGCTGAGGTCTACTTCTCTTTGATAAATACATTTAGATGATACTCCCTACAGGACATTTAAACTTTTCCTTTAGCTACGGGATATGGGTGTTATACCAAGTTTGGTTAAAATTTAGAGGAGTGATGCAAACCTCTGTCCTTAATCTGTAGAGGTTTGTTACAGAACTTAGTATTTATAAGGTGATCTTGCAAAGTCCAGCTTCAACTACACATTGGAGTGGTATAATTCTATTCAAATGTGTCAGTTATTTTAGGAGTACTTTCACTTGTAATAGGCCTTTTGCAAAGGATATTGAACTTCGTGGAAATGAACTGTGCTGCACTGTCTTGGAGTTGGTTGAGCTTTAGATTTTCTGTTTGTGTGAAAGGTTTCAGGAGCTTTACTGAAACGGAATTCCTAATTTAGTGAACAGTAATATAGCAGAGAATAAGAAAAAAATGGTAATTCTTGGATGGAGAGGAAGAAAGTGGACCTGGGAACAAGATACTTGAAATAATATTTAGTTTTAATTTAATGCTGTATGGTCCCAGTTTGCTTTTCTTCTGGATTGAGAATATAGGAAAACTTGTATTCATGTACTCTATTCCTCCAAATTATACTTTAAGACTAGATCTAACAGTTGTGATTATGCCATATGTTTTCTTTTTCTTCTTTCAAATCTTACTCATTTTGTATTTGAAAACCAAAACTGTCAGTGGTCTGTTTACTTTATCTCACTCATGCGCAATGGAAATAGCTGGCATTTGTAGAACACACAAACTATTTTTGCCTGAATGCTCCATTTATGATTTATAGCCAACATGTATCCCTGATTTTCTTTTGAGAATGATCTTTATTGTCTTTGTGTACTAACTCATTGCAGAAGCACTTGTCTATTTTGAGCTAAACCAGACCTCTTGTAAAAAGAATCAAATTATTTCATCATGTCGAAAATGAAAAGCTATAATTACTTGTAATTGGGCTTCAGAATTTTTGAAAATTGGAAAATTCTTTTCCAGAGGTTTAAGATCACTCCAAATCATAACCTGTAGAAAATAGGAAATAATTTTCAGTTCAAGTTAAGAGTGTTTTAATTTACACTTTTGACAGCTATTTTCCTTTGATATTTTGGTAGGGGAAATCATTCAGCTGTGGTAGTTATTACTAAAATCTTTTCTGATATCCTTTATTTTATCTGGATCACAAGTTTATTTTGATTTCTTTAAGCCCAAACAGAATCTGCTGCAGTTTATTAAGGATGTAGAGTAATTTTGGAATGCTTGAGTTTACTAAACATGTTCCTGCATTTTATTTATTTGTTTGTTTGCTTGTTTCCTGGTCTTTCATGCTAGATACTTCATTCTGTTTTAACAAAAGCACCATGGTCTTCACTGCTTTAATTTTTTTAAGTTTAAGTGCAAGCTGGAAAAACCTGCTGTACCTTCTAGTTTTGGATATTTTTTCCCATAGACTTGCAAGGCTATGGGAACCCAGTTGTTTGAAAACAACTACTTCAAATTTCTACATTACTACTAATAACTATCATCATTATCATAAATGTTACAAAGAACATACTGCCTATTTACCTTTTTCAAAAATCTTTTTCAAGAGACCTGAGTAGGATAAGTAGTGCAAGATCACATTGTGTTCAGTTCAGCAGCCAAAACAAGTCTTCCAAAACCCTGATGCTCTGGCAAAGGAAGTAACCCCTAGAGTTAGCAGAGGGTTCAGGGGTTTGTGGCCAAGCAGAAACTGAATAAAACCAAGGCAGGAGGCAGCTGCAGCAAGGGACTGGCAGCCAGAGGCAGAGCAGCTAATTGTCATCTTCAGGCTTCAGGTTTAAACTGGACTCTGAGTATTTTTCAGTCAGAGTCTTTTTCAGCCCTAAGTGTGATGTGAGGAGAAGGTTTGGTAGACAATTAGTTAGACACAGAGGAATTTAAGGACAATTACGTACAGTGAAAAACTATAGTGGAAAGTAAACCTGCAAGCCTTGTTTCTTCCTTGTCAGTTTGGGACAGTCACTTAGGTCAAGGCACATTCTGCTTGAGTTAAGCTTTTTGTAAGCGTATTTCAAGTTGTTGTGTTTCTTTTTAGTATTTAGGCACTTGTGGTATGGGCCAGCCCATACAGGATGTATGGAAAAAGCTTCTAGCACTCATGTCTATTGTGAAGGGAGCAGGTTTGTAGAAGAAATGGGTATAAACACAGAAGGGAACCTCTTGCAGAGGATACACTAATGATATAACCCTTACATACCCCTTTTCGACAGTTTTCGTTCTAGGAGAGTATCTGTTTATCCCAGTGAAAAATTGAGGTGTGGAAAGAGATTTGGCCATGGACATCTTGTAAGCCAGTGATAGAGGCAAGAATAGAAACAAGCTCTTGATGTTCCCACCTGGTAATCAGGATTATAAAACCTGAGGCAAGCCAGTGTTCTGTTTCAGGACTAGTGCAATGCCAGAGATGTAATTTCTAGCAGTTACTGAAACCTAACGTTATTACAGCCTCTGACTTTCAGTTGGTATCCATCTAATTTCAGAGTCATGATTTTTTTTATAATCCAATTCCTCAACTGGTTAAAAATACCACTTAAAAACACCACATATTCTTGTAGGGGAAGCAGGTGGGATCTGCTAGAGCTGACACAATGTTGGATATCATATATTGGCATTATACAGCCATCTGCATCATTCGTTGAATGTCAGGCACTATGCAGCCAGTTCATCCTTCATCGACATTTTGGTTTGTGTGATTGGGTCTTTTGTGAATCAAACAATTCTCCCAAAACAGAATAGTTTCAGATTTAAATTGAACCAGAAGCCAAGTACAAATCTGTGTCTTTGTTATTTTTAAATTTGAACAGCTCAATGAATAATTGGATCTCTTGATGGAGGGATACTTTCTTTCTCTCTCTCTTTTTTTTTTTTTTTTTTTTTTGAGATAGTTTCATTATGCTCAGACCTCTTATTTCTTCTTTTTTAAAGAACAGGATACCATATTTTCCCAAGACTAACAATATTCTTAAATTTCTTTTTGAGCTGTAATGGCTATAAGAGCTTTTCTAGATCTTTTTTGTTGGCTTCTTGCCAATGACTGCTGTGGCAACTACATCTTCATGCAAAGACGTGTGTGTTCTCTTTGAAGGTTAACAAGGGCCTGCAGAGCACAGCCTAAGCATCTGGCTCATGAGATTAAAAACCTTAGAAGGAAAGTGCCATAGACCTCAGAGGATGAGTAACCACCTTAAAAAGGATAGGTGTGAACAGACAGCCTAAAAAATGGAGGAAAATATTGATCAGCAGGAAATTTGTCTCTTTTTAGTGAACAAGAAGTGTAAGGCTCTACTGACAACTGATAAAAATCAGGCTCTCAGATTTGGCAAAGGGCATTAAAAAAAGTAATGAGAAGTCTAGTAGGTGATTACTCTGAAGGTTATACTAGGATAGATCTTATTAAATATTTTCATTATTGACCTGTCTGCACACACACACAAACAATTTCATTTTGTAGTTTTGAAAACCTGTGGAGGGCATAGAACTGGGAGACGTTGGTATGTTGGAGGGTTGGAATGCCACAAGAATTGCATTATATTGAGGTCTAGAGTCTTAGAAATTGGATGGCATGTAATCAGAATGCAAGGTTGGTCATTTAGAGACTAGCCAGGTTTTCACATAACATTTGGGAGCTTGATGGGAGGACTCCAGCAGGTTGTTGCTTCTCCAGCAATGCCTCCATTGCAGACCTTAATTTAATGAGTTTTATCTTTCCTGATTTATTTCCTGATGAAGGCAGTCCCCCAGAAGCCTGATTCCTGACAGTTTATTAAAAATTAAACTGTCAGGCAGCAAATTTACAAAATCTATGTAATGGTTTATTTTTATGCTTGTGATGAATTTCTGTTACAGGATTTTATCCTTATAATTAGAAAACGAAGTTATTTTGGTTTTTTTCTGTGTTTTCTTTTATTTTCTTTCCCTTCTTTATTTATTTATTTTTTATGTATCAGAGAACATCAAACAAATATCCCGTCATTTAGTTAAACAGACATGTGACACTATGTGACACAAATGATCTTTTGGGCTATGTGTTGTTTGCTGTCCAGATAAAAACCATATCCTGAAATAATTTTCTTGACAGTGCTTCAGGGTTTGTTTGGAGGAGGTTTCTATCTTCATACATACATATAAACATAGGAAATAATCTAATATTGTTTCTGAAGTTGGAAGTTAGTATCAGACTCATAAATATATTTTCTGATACTCTAGATTTCCTATGTGTAAAGCTGTTGGGGTGTGAGTTTCCCAACAGTAAAAAGGAGCCTGATACAGAATTAAGGATGTGAATTTGTGCCCAGATTCTGGCCATAATGTGGATGCTGTGCTGGAGTGCAGTTACACGAAAAGGCTATGATTGTCTGCATGATTAATATTTTTTTCTCTGTTGCTGAGGAGGTATTGAAAGGAGTGTTCTGCACCATTGGGACAGCTCTGTGTCCATGGAGAAGTTAGTAGGAAAGAGAGAAATTCTGGGTTGTATTTTCTAGAAAGATTGTTGTTTTATTATTATAAAATCCTTTTTCTGGCATGTTTTGCTTCCTCTGCCCACAAGTGTATGCATGTCCCTTTTCTTAACAGCTCTTCTCCACCTCATTCACCAACTTGTAGCTGACCTACAGGTCAACACCCTGTTGACCCCATGAAATCCTGTCATTGCAAATTCCAGCCGTGTTGATTCTGGCCTTTTCAGCTCCGTGCTTGACTGGTGCACAAGCTCGTGGGAGAGCATCTCTTCCCCATTAGCTGCCCAGCTGGTTCCCCATACCACCAAAGCGAGTTCTCTCCTCACAGCTCAGGTCCCCACATCCCACGTGCCATGGATGTTTTTCTCATGGACCACTGGATCTTCCACCCTTTCCTTAGTCTCTTGACTGATTTCTCCAGCGTATCCTACACAGGAAGTGCACCTCTCCCACCACCACTTCCTTCCTCCCTCTGGGTTCCCAGGATGAGAAGTTGCAACCCATCCCATTGTGTGGGTGCAGCCTCCGGTCAGTATTACAAAGGAGAGAGAAGGGAATGGACTGGAGGAACAGGAAGTCTCTGCCTGATCAGAACCAGCCTCCCATGGGCTCAGCAAGAGGGAGTTTATTAACTACACTGTGATTCAGCCTCTGACGGTGAGAAGAGGGACATTTCTGGGAGCTGAAGAATGGCATGCAGAACTAGTAGTTATCAAATCTAACCACAAAGCTTTTTATTTGTTTTGTCTTGAAAATGTAAAAAAAGCATTCTTAAAATATAGAAGAAAACCCACTTCATTTCCTGCAGAAACAAGAATTGCATCCCATACTTTTCCTCTCTATCTGTGGGTCTTACTGTGGAAGGAAGACTGTGTTGTGTACTTTAAGGTTTTCCCATGCAAATTGGAATATCTTCTAATATCCTTTTATAGTTTGGTAGAGAAAATAGTGATTTTATGTATCTTTAATTCTGTGCTTTATATATGACTTATTGTGCTGTTACTTAAAATCGTTTGCAGTAAGATAATTCAGACTTCTCTTTGAGTCAAGCCTAAGAAAATATCTGTAAATTAGTGCTAATGGTCAGTGTGGCTGAGAGAGAAACTCTTCCATGTTTGGAATTGACTGTAAGATTGAACTTACTCCAATTTATTGCGTAGTCAATATTCAGTTTAAAAATTAAAAAGGTTAATAATTATTAGGTTTTCAGAGGAAAGTACTAGTGTTATGACCTGCCTAACATTATACAGCTACAAAAATGCTATAAAATGATTTTTTAAGCTTATATTTATAGTGAGTAGATGGCTTATTCCTTCATCTCACTACTTATGCATCCATGAGCTGTTAATTAATACTTTTGCAGTAATTACAGAATATTTTAAATATACATCATTCTTCTGAATTTTAAAAGTTCAGGAATTTTTTATTAATTTAAAAGGATAATAGGACTGACCCACACTTTCACCAACTCTTTAATAAAGAGGCACTTTTTTAGATAATTTAAATTTTTACATTTTGATGGCAAGGAATAATAAAAAGTCCTTTTTTTTCCATACTTTTTCCCATTTATTCTTCTAAGCTGGGTCACCATTGTATCAAAAAAGGTCATTGTTTTCCATAAAAAGGTGAGTGATTGCTTGCAAGTAGTGATAAAAGGGGAACTTGGATCCCAACCATTTTGACTCCTGGCATGCAATTTTCTTTATGCAGGGAGCTGTGGTTTGTAACAGAAATTTTAATTCCATTTAGTTTCTTCTTCTTTTTCATCACTCTGTTACATGCCTGGGAATGTTTAACACAAATAATTTGGTACGTCTTTGCAATGGAGCTTCTCCCAACACTCCTTGATAAATGGCTACCATGGAGCACAGAAGAAACCAGAGCACAGTTTTTAGATGAGCAAATACAGTGTGGAAAATTCAGTGGCTAGGTTTGTACAGAGAGATAATACCTCATAATCAAACAGCTGATACCCTTGGAAAAGACACATAAACTTCAGGCACTTCTAGCTCTTCCTCAGATATGAGGTAGCATTTGCAGCCTTTGAGCTTGACCAGAGTAGAGATCAGTTGCCTTGGAGTGTAGTTGATTAGGCTTATTAGAAGAATTCAGAGGAAAAGAGTTCTACTTTTGGAGCAGATGAGTCATTTTAACAGGAGAGACAGCAGGAGAAAGCAAGAAAAGTGAAAATCAACAGGCACAGAGAGTTCCTGCAGGACCCCCATGCAGTCTGATCTGAGCCTTCAAAAGTAGGGAGTCAGCTCCCTGGAGGCAAGTGTACACTGCCAAGGAGATGCCTTCCTTGGAACAGGGAGGCGATGGAAAGGTGTAGCAACAGGGAAATGGGTTAGAAACAGTAAATACTGTTAAAAAGATGAAATTGTTGGCTGCAAATTTGAAAATCATATAAAACCTCTCACTTACCAGGAAAGGGGTCTCTGGGTGATTTTTTTAATCTTTATAAAATACAATTTAATTTTCACGCAATGTAAAATCTGTTTTCATAATCATCTGCATGCACATATAACTTGTGTGCCCTGGCTTGAGCATGATGTGAAGAAGCTTCTTTGGATTTCATCACATTCCTATTTTTAGTTCACATTTTAGTATTACCCCTCTTAAGATTTGGTGGGGTTTGTGTTTTAAAACAAAGAACAAGTAAAGATAGCACTGTATTTCCTAAAGTTAAGGCATACAAGTAATGGCTAACTGACTGGTTAGTTGTGGTGCATATAAAATTGTTTGTGTAAATGTTTGTTTTCCTGTGTCATAGCCAGATTGACTCACTGCAAGCTATCCACGTTCAGGAATTTTGTTAGACCACACAAATGTAGAAGCTGGAGGCACAGATGCTTGACCACTGCTCTGTTCCTGCTTAAATGTGCCTCTTGGACTTGAGTAGGTGATTTCCAGTAAGCTGTTTGTTTATAAATCTCTATTTGTGAGTTATTTGCTCACATCTGATATAAATCATGACGCAGTTCACAGAACTGAGTAGGCTGAGCAAATATTTCCACAGGTTGTTTGTATCTAAGTAACTGGATCTATGCCCATGGCAGCACTCATCTGCTCACCTGTTCCACATTCATGTGTTTAAGGATACCCTTAATTTTGGCTGCCTTGCATTTGCCACAGTTGTCTTACGTTTTCTTTCTCTTGGCCCAATGGTGAGATGTTCTGAGCAGGGCACTCTTCCTGCCTGCAGAGAGAAAGGAAGGTGAACTGTGTTTGTTCAGAGCAGGTCTTTTGCTTTCATGCTGTATTATTGGCTACCTTGTGTTCTTGCATAATATTCTTTACAGAGTAGATAGTAAAACACAACATATATGTGCAGCAGATTGTAGGAAGGGCGTGGAATAGTCTACCATGAACTACATTGAGTTTGCTGAGCTGAGAAGTACTTTATGATCCTGGTCAGCCCTTCATTTTGATTCTGTGTTAAGGTTCAGAGATTTCTGATTCCTCTTTGTACCTCCTTTCTGTAGGAAAGAAAATCACATGTGAAGACTGGGAAGTGTAATGTGTTTTGACTACCTTCTTAATCTGTGTTAAGTGGTCAATACCGGCTCTAATATCCACCCACAAAACAGTTTTGCGACTCAGGCTAAGTACCCTAACTTAGGCTGGAAGCAACACAAAGAAGGACATTGATCATTTAAAATGGTCTTTCCACAGGAACTTTTATGGAATACAGTTAAGGGACACACTTGTTTGCAGTGTTCCTACAAGTTCAGTTGTCTTCAAAGTGGTGTACTTCCTTAAGATATGTATTTTTGGTGGTGTTTGTGATGAGATTTTACAGGTTATTTAGGCATGTGACTGTTTTTCTGAGGTAGCATACCTGTTTTACAAGCAAATTTGTGATGGGAAACAGTATTCTATTCCTGTCCCTTTCAGAGTGGTATATTAAACATTGTAATTTCTTCCCCTGATAAACTTCTGAGTCCCAGGCTAGGTGCTGTCATAGGCTACTGTGTTACAGTTAACTGAACAGCTTCTTCAGTTTGCTGTTATCGGCATTTCAAGAATTTCTGTTTCAAAAATTGCAAATTCTTATTTTCAAAATTTTATAATATGGACTGGTTGACACCACTTTCTTTTAAATACTGTAGCTGATGGATCACTTAGAGAATCTTATTTTAAGTTTTGCCTGTTTGCTTGTACAGTGAGTAGTGTAGTGTCATGCTATAAATTTTTTGGAACCTCAGCCGTCAACCAGTAGTAACCCGTAAATCCCAGTTTATTGTGAAGATTGCTGTTGCAAAAGTTGGGACGTGAGAGGGAGATGAACTGAGTATTTTAGGCATAATTCAGAAGCTATGAAATGTAACATTTTAGCACATCCTGTGTTCTTAGTGATGCAATTTAAGCTTTTAAAAATAATAAACCCCAAATGCTAAATATGAAGTCTTGAGTAAAAACTAGATATCAGTGAGTTTTGAAAATACCTGATTGTAACAGTATTACATTTTATAGATGGAGATGTACATCAGCTATGAAAGCTTTTGTCATCCGGATTTTATTCTGGGGTGGCTGAATGTGCTGCCATTTCTGTCCTTCCGGAGTTGCTTCCTTCTCTCCTCATTTTGAAAATTTCTGACAACTTTTTATTTTGTATTGTTTCTGTTAAGGACAGTAGGCCTAAGAATCTGGTCTACCGGTTGAATTGGAAGTGGTATCAAAAATATTGTGGTGGAGGGGTGTTTCATAATGCTTATGACATGCAAAATGCTTTACTGAAGAAAAGGTGGACTAGCATTAGATCAATGGCAGTATATGCTTGTAGTTATCTAAATACTGAGTTTATTTTGAACTCCGCTTGTCTCTGTTGGAGAAGAGCGTATTGGGAATCAGTACACACCAAAAACTTTACAAAACAAGTATTTTACCTGTCCTACTCTAATGTAATGTATTATGTGTTACAACTGCGGTAGCAAGATACATTTTCTAAACAGAAGGAAAAAGTGCTTATGGCTTTTTGTGATCTCTTGCAAGTAATAAAGTAAAATCCGTTTCACTGTTCCTAGCACCATAACTCCTCCCTGGACCTTGGTAGTTCACGTTTATCTCGTAAAAGGTCTGTCAAGCAAAGCAAAGCATTTGTTTGGGCATGCTGCTGCTGCTTCTTTGATTTAACAAGGGCAGGGAGCGGCCACCGCTGCAGTCTGGTGCTTTGGATCTCGCCATGGCCCTACAACCAGGTACCTGCCTACCACGGGCCCCGATGTGCACTCTGGTGGTCTTCATGTAGCACGTCGTCTCCTGTCACCTGCGCCAGCTACACTCGCATGTCAGCACTGACAAGATGTTTGACACATAACTGAGTGAAAAAAGACATTGGACTGGAAAATGTATCAGCTCCACCCTGCTGCTAATTCTTTTTTCCTAGTCTTTATTAATGCTCTAGCACTTCTTAGTTTATGAGAAGTGTTCTTGTGAATGCGTTAACACTTCCACAAAGGAAGAGTGTTGCTGGCTTGTGTGCTGGGCTGCAATGTCAGCCAGTGCTTCCTATATCACTCTGTCTGCCTCTGGGCATTGAAATTAAGCACGGTACAGCCAGTACTCAGCAGACCTGGATGCAATTCATCTGAGTAGTCGGACACAGAGAAATGCCTTGTAAGTTTGCTATGTTTTTCTGATTTCTATAAATCCACGTCTGGATTCCATTATCACATAATTGCAGTTGGACATAAGATCCCCCTAGAAAACAGTTCTGACCAAACCAGCGTTTTAGAAATGGTCTACTGCTGCGTACTTGAATTGAGTTTCAGGACTGGCAAACCAGTCAAGAAAAAGATTTGTCTGTGCTTATAACTAAGAGCCAAGGACTTCTTGGTCATGAGAGGTAAGATTTTGTGTAGTCTCTCTGTGCCCCAGGTTCACTTTCCTTGGGCAAATTACTAAAGTCAGCAATTTCAAACTTAGGAGACTGGAGTTAGGTGTTGACAACCATCTTTAAGTACCTAAATAAGTGGTCTCATTTTAAGAGGTCCTGAGCACACAATTCTTTTTGACTTCAAAAGAAGCTGCAAATGCTGTGTCCACTTTGATTAATTGAAGGGCTGACCATCAAAGTGAAATTATGTCGCCAAGCTAAAGGAAAAGAAATAAAGACTTAGCACACTGTATAAATCAATCGCAGATCAGAGTTTACTGGGTATAAAATGTACAGCATCTTATGTGCCCTTTTGTACTTTCTGAATCTCACTGGGCCCAAAACTACAACAGAAAACCCCTCACGGTTTGTGAAATATGGCAACGCCCAGAAACATTTGCCAGTTTAGCCATTGAAAAATAGATATGGCTGCTCAAAATTTATACTGTTTGCTAGGGCCTTAGGTGAAAAGAAAACGAAATTTAAAAATGCTTATTTTTTTTCATTTGAAGGTAATGTCTTAAATCCTTGAGAGATGAACAGCCTGCTACCTTCCCCTACTTTGATCGATCTGTCTTTGAGGCATGATTTACACCTTATTATAGCACTTCAGGTTACGGCCTCTGTTCCTGAAAGTTTTGTGGAGATAGGTGTCTGGGGAGGAAAGAAAAAAGACCTGATAAGTGCCCTGATGGAAAGAAAGGCTCCAGTTTGAGTGTGTGTGTGTGTTGGTTGTGTTTGCTAGTCCTCACAGCAGAGGGAACGCTCTACAATGGAAACTTCAGCTGGGGACTGGATAACTCATGAGGCATAATATCACAAGAAGACAGAATTTGCTAACAGCACTGTTCACAGAATTACAGGATTTTTTGGGGTTGAGTTTGCCAGCTCTTACACCCTCATGGTGTTTTCTGGGTCATTAACACATTCAGGCAAACCAGAGTGCCAAGTTCAAATATGACATTTGTGGTGCAGCTATATATTTGGGTATAATGTAGACTGAGCCATTGGCAGTGCTGTTACTCAAAATTACCACAAATTTGGCACAAAATGAATTTTCAGTCGTTAGTAATGGAAAATAATATTTTCTATCACAAGTGTGTCACCTTCCCCATCGTAGCAGCTCCTTGTCACCAGCACCTGAGTACTGATCTGCCTGTACAGTCCTCTCATGCCTCTTCTGGTGACAGAGGCTGCCCCATTACTGGTGTCTGTAGGTATGGAAACAGGAATTGCTTCAGTCTTTTCCTCTCTGACCTTCAGTACTGGGAGGTGTATGTGAATTTGGAGATCTGTTTTATCTTCATTCTCTCCAATACTTTTGTATACAGCTGAAGGCTAGGTGATAAGTTTTTGTCATGGCTCTTTTGTATTGCAGGAGTGCGTTCTCTTGTCTGATAAGATTAGTAAGTCAAGCAGCATGAATGATTATTAAGTATAATTGTTTGTGTATATAAATATGACAGTAAAATAGGTTACTCACACAGGCCAAGTGACCCAATTATTCAGATTTGAACGTGTAGAGATGTGCTATATTGCTGCACTTCAAGGAAAGAAAACCTGTGTTGAATTGCTCAGTAAGTTTATTTTTTTTTTACAGTGCTAGTACCCTGTTGTTGGGGAACTTCTGGTGAGTTCCTCAATACTGCATGTCGTATTTTTGTCCCTAGGAAAGAAAGCTGTTGCAGTAAGTGACCCTTAATAAGTGGTGATTTCCTGCAGTGAATGCTGATCTGTCCAGGTCTTCCTGTCAGAAAGTTTGGCTGGACATAAGTAAAGTGATACCATTCAGTCTCAACCCAAGTCTTCTATAGCTCCTACTGGATATTTTCAGCTTCTTCATTTAAAGGTGGCGTTGGGGGGTTCCATTAGGATTGCCACAGGCTTTATCCTAATCCTCAGGCAAAAAATTGTCTTAAAATTATATGGACAGGTTCATTAACCCTCCTGAATTTTTTCAAAACACTTCACTTCAATAGGAAGCTAGCCAAACTGGGGGAACAAACATTACCAGAGTCAGAGTTTTTTGGCTGACCATAGCCTTTGTAGTTTAGCCATTTGTTTAAAAATCCGCGCCACAACCAAAACCACCTAAAACAAAGGTAAAGCCCCAATAAAGCAGAAGAATGAGTGTGATTAATCTAAACTTTAGTATTCCAGTAGTTTCTTGCTCTGACATGCCCATTTATTCGTAGCTGAACAGCAGACCATTGTAACAGTGCAGAGGTCTGTAAAAACAGGGCTTCCTCTTGCAGCTTCCTGTTGAGCAGGAGCAAACACAAACTGTACTCTGCTGTTAAGTTGTGCATAGCCCATCTTTACGTGTATCTCCCCTGACAGACCTTTATTGTGCACCTCGGGGTCAGCCACTGGATGCTGCTTTATTTCAGATCATGAAACTGATCCCTGTAGTCAGATTTAAAAGAACAGGCTATTGCCCAGTTCTCAGAGCAGCTCCAGCCCTAAAGGGAGGCCAGCTTCTAGACTGGGATCTCCAAGCAAGGTTTCATTACTCCTCATTTCCTCCAGAAACCTGGCTGAGCGACAAGGTAGCTGTTAAATAATATTTTATCAGCATTTTCTTTAAGGAATGTGGATTTGCCCAAAATGCAAGATTCTAAGGAAGTGCAAACTTCTGACTTGTTTCCCACCTTCTTACCTGACAATTTTCTGGGACTTCATGGCAGCTTGCTTGAGGAAGTTTGTTTGAGTTTGCGTCCTCCAGGGCCTTCAGTTCATTGTGCCACTGAAACAGGAGCCTGGCAGCAATGGTGCTGCTGGGAGATCTTAACCTACTGGCAGGAATGCCCTCAGAATTTAACACCTTCAGGGAGATAGGGAAACTGGAATTTATATAGTGGATCCTACAAGGAATTATTTTTTCTGAGGTTTAATTTCACTGCCATTCAGCCAGCTAGTAAATACTCAATTGTAAAATATGCTGCAAGATTTAGAGACTGAAAGTTACTCAAATTACTAAATCTTCCTTCAACCAGTCATAGACCCAAGTCATAGAATCTTCCAGAACTGGAATAGTCAGCTGCTCCCCTTTTGTTTAGGAAAGCGACATGTATGTTTATGTGTATTGGTATTTTGTGGTGATACTTTTCTGTCTGGGGATGCTTTCTGTACACGGCAAATGTTACTACTTGGAGGTCAATTTAGAAGTCTAAGTAAAGTTCTGGTATAAAATCTTGTATATGAACGAATACTGGGGGTTTTTTTCAGGACATTGAAGAGATTTGCAAAGAAAATGCTGCTTGGCGTTGCACTCGTATTTATGTCTTTATGTTACATCTGCAAAAAACGTATGCAGTTAGGTTAGTTTTGGGTTTTGTTGTTAGATGTCTCAGGTATGTTGATGTCAACCTTTCCTTGAAAGCAGGCTTGTGTGGGCCTGAGAAATTCTGGGAGCACTTCCAATATTCAGTTGAATTGACAGATATATTCTTAAAACAGGGAGTGCGTTGGTTTTTTTGGTTTTTTTTACTTTCAATAAATTTTAGGTAAACCAAACTAGTAACATTTAACAAATTCACATCCATCAAGTTTGTAATGTTGGAATTGAGTGAATTTTCAAATAAACATCAGGTAGTCTATGATAAGCAAGACTTCTTAATTTTCTTTTTCATATGCACAGATAAACATTCAGCTTAGCTTCATGCATAATAACAATTACTACCAAATTTTCTTTTGTTGCAATTTTAAATAGTTTTTGTTCTTAAATTTCTTATTTATGTGCAAAAATAAGTGTGCCCCTTCTCCTATTTCTCTATATTTGGAATTGTATAGTGTTAGTCATGTTTGCTAGGGAGTTAGAACTGTGAATTCCTGTTTTATTGCTCTAGCAGGATCGTAGGATTTGTGGAGGGAAACAATCCCCCCCCAGAAAAAAGTCCCAACTCTAAAACAAAACCAAACTACCGAAATAAAAAACCCATAGCAAAATCTATAAGAAGAAAAGTATACGGCTCTTCTTCTCATTCTGATTGCCCTACTAGTTTTTCGTATATTTTCAGAGGTCTTTAATTATTTAAAATTTATATGACATTTTACAATTGCTGTTATTTTATACTCTGAAAAATTGGTTACTTTCATGTCTGAAATCACAGGGAAATCATATGAACTAAATATTACATTCTTGCCACTGCTTTTATGCATTGCATGTTTAGCATCTAACTAAAATGCAAGTAGAAAGCTCATCTTGAAAGAGACTGCTTAATTAAAAATTAAACGATGAATTAAAACTTAAATTATGCAAAACTAATAAGCTACGTTACCAAAACACACAATTAATTTGCTACAATATATGGAAAGAAAATGTTAGTGTTTTTACTTTTGTTTCATGTTTGCATTGCAGTCTACACAGGCTGCTGTTTTGGAATTCCTCACCTTGAAATATTTGACACATCTGAATTAAGCTATAAATCAGTGATTTTTAGGTTGTGGATTTTGCTAAACTCATCAGAGATTAAAACTTTGATAGTGCAAAGGAATCTGTTATAAAGTGGGGTGAATCCAATTATTTTTCAATTAGTGCAATATCACTTCTGTGTATAAGATTCAAATCAGTGCATCGTATCACCTTGCACAAATCGATAGAGTAAAAATGGACTTGTTGACAAAAATTGCAATTTAACCTATTGCTCTAATTCCATGGTATAACGGGTTTATTTTTTAGTGGAATTGCTTTCAACTAATTGCAAATGCTGGGATTCTGCATACAGTAATTATGTGTGCTTACCTTTATAGAGACCAGGTAAATCATGCCTTTAAATCCTGTGTTCAGTTTAGCTGTTTAAAAGAGGTATTCCCCCAGTCCTGTGTCAGAGGAACAGGAAGGTATTTTCTTAGCAGATGTGAGGATGTGTTCCTATATGTCTGAAATACTACAGTGGCCGAATACTAGACATGCTGCAAAGTACTCTGTGCTTTACTGTAACACAAGCAAAGGGAGACATTTTCTGTAGTATGTTGGTGTTTTTTCATGATTGTATTCTTCAACCTGAGTAAAGCTTAGATGGCTGAAGGAAAAGAATTAGGGAATTAAAGAAAACTCCATCTGATTAAGTTAATTATGAAGCTTGAATCTAATACTTTATTATTGCTGTACACTGGAAGGTGGAACTACATTTACATTTGCATTTTTTTACATTTTAGTATTACATAAAATAACATTTACTTTTAATGTTTGGTATCAAATATCTTCAGCACTTTTCTCTCAGGTATTGCTAATTTAGCCTTTGTAACTATATAAGTAGTTGTTTATCTGGCATTATAATTTAAAAGTTTACATTAAAAATAAAATCAATACTGGGATAAAAGCATGAAGAGTACAGCTAAAATAATTTATAATAGTTCTATTGGTGATGGAAATCTAAGGAATGAACATGGTGTGTAATAAAGGCAATTACCTGAGCTGCTTATAAGGAAAAATACTGCTCTTTGTGTTGGGGGATGGAAGGAGGAGATCATGGAAGCCGTTACAGCTCTAATTTTCTGGGTTGAGCTGTGTTAGCCCTGGCATAAATTGCAGCAGCCTAGAGGTACATGTGCCATCTGAGGATTGCGTTCTGCCCTGACATCTTTGTGAATGTGTTGGAGAGGTGTGGGGGAGAGAGAGCAAAGGCACTGGTGTCTGCTGGGGGTTTGCACGCACTGGGAGGCCTCAAATTTCCTCAATCATCCCCTCACATGTCAAATACAGGCTTTAGTTGGTTTGCACAACCTAAAGTCCAGTGGAGCAGGTTGTGATAAGAAAACTGGTTTGGTATTTAACCTAAGTGATTTTTTTTACTTCTGCATTTATCGGGTAAAAGTTCCCTTTTCAACAAAATGAAGTTTTTAATCTTCTATCACAAAGAGTGAAACGTGAATAAAGATTGACTTGGACATAATCTTTCTAACTACTCTTGATGGACAGCTTAAGATTCAGCTTAATTTAATTGAAATCTTTAACTCTGTCTTTTTGTGAAGCTCTTTTCTTTTATGTCCATGGTTAAGTGAGCAAGGCAATGACGTGCTCCCTTAGCAACTGTTCGAGAATCAACGGGCTGATTGACTAATGTTTCTGCCCTTTTTATGCACTTCTGGTGTTCCATCATGGCTTTCTCCTTCCTGTGCATATAAGTGGATTTATCTGAATGATAATAAGCCAGATGGTTAGGTGGTAGGCCAGGTATTTTGAAGGTAAGCATATTCTTTGTCATAGAGCCATGTTAGCCAGGAGCTCTGCACCACATTTCAAATCCTTCAGCAGTCTCCCCAGGAGGTGGCAGCTGTAGAAGCCTAATGGATATCATCACCTTCAACTGTCAGCTCCTTTTTTCCTGTCTGTCATGACTGTTTACTTCTGATCATACCAGTTGACATTTATGTGTCACAATAGAAAACCGAACCAGTGCAGGAGTAAAGGCGACACTGGGTTTATGGTTACTTCTTGTATCACAACAGGCAGCTGGCAACTCATTAACACCATGTGGAGTGTCAAGCATATAGTATATTAGATAAAATTAATGCCTACAGGCCCTGTAAATAAGGAGATGGCCATAACAGACAATGAAATTACATGAATGGTTAAAACAGGAATAGGTGGTGAATAGGAACAGGAGGTGACAGATTTAAAAAAAAAAGAGAAAAAAAAAGAAAAAAGGCAGGGGTGAGTCCATAGGCCAAGGTACATGAACATGAGCTTTTGACTGTCATTCCTTGTAATTTCTTATTTACCTTCTGAAGAAACATATGTGGCATGGGAGAGTTCTGCTAGGCATCTGGTGACTTACTGGAATCTCTGTGTTTGGCAGCAGTGGTAGTGTTAGGATCCTCAAAGATATCCCCCCACATTCTCTTTAGCCATTATTTAACAGTGAGTGTGAGTATGGAAGACTTGGGTCCAGTTGTGGTGATACAGGGAGAGTATTTTAGCTGGAGTACAGCTGAGAATGATGAATAGAAAAGTGCTTTTCTTCATAAATAGCTAACGTGGCTTTATATAAAGCATCTCGGAGTCCTGTACTTGCATTCTCTGAAATAACCACTCATCTTTTGCATTAGATAGCTTGTGTGGGCCGTTGGTCATATGCTTTTCTCTATTTGCAAATACTGCTCCATGTCTTCTGTCTCATGTAGTCAATGGTTTGGCTAAGCCACAGGCTTTATTTTGGCAGGTAAAACACCTGAGACATCGATATGGTGAAAGAATTTATATAATTTATATAATATGAGATGCTTCATCCCAGATAATCTAAAATTTACAAAAAGTTTTATACAGGATAAAACTTCTTTCAAAAGTAATAAATAATTTCAAATTAATTTTCCATTTCAGAATTTTAAAACATAAATTGATATTAGGATCTTTTTACTTAATGGGAATTTAGATCATATTTGGATTTATTTACTTAAATATGTTGGATAGAGGTGTTCCAGTCATTCTATAGACCAATAAAATACTATCATGCATTCCAGGAGACATAGCAAAAGGTGTCTAGAGGAAATGATGGGTAGAATTTAGTGCAGAAAATGTAATTACAATCAAAAAATTTTATACTCACTGAATATTGTAAAGCACTGAATTTTCCTTTAATTTAAACAGGCAGCTTCTGTAGACTGCAAATAAGATATCTTTGGGCACTGTTGTGACAATGCTGGGTGTGCTAGTAGTACATGTGGGTTCAGGTAAGCTCAACAGGCAAGAATTTACACAGCACATCAGTCTTTTATGCCATTAAGCTGATGGAAGCATGTTTAAAGAGAAAATGAACAAAAAAATATGTATTTTTGTTACTTTAACAAAAGCTGCTTTACAATTTCCGATAAGAAACAAGAAAAAAAACATTAAACTCTGTTCATTGTCATAATTAAATTGCTACAAAAAAGTAATTGTGGACCAGTGTATTGTCTCATTAAAAAAAAAAGGTACCTGCTTTGATTTCATCTTTTGGCAGTTTATTTTATGCATTTATTGTTCGTTAATTAGAGTTCCTACATATTTGCCCTTCTTGCCTGATTGCCTTTGCCTTTTATAGCTACGGCGAGCTTTCCTTGCCTTTGCATTTGAGATGAGCTGAGATAGCCACCTACAGTGATTGCGTCGATTCCCTTCATACTTTTTATTAATCCTCACTGAGGATTTTTTTTCCCCTAATGAAAACAGAGGTGTCCTATATTTCATTTCCTTTTTTCATGTTCTCAGGATCATCCGTCATTCTGGATGGTTTCTTATATCTGTTCTCTACTTCCTCAAGGTGGCTGGGATGCTGTTTTGAGTGTGTGGCCCTGCTAGAGCCATGCATACTGCTAGAATAATGCTCTCTGACTCATATGTGACAAAAAGGTCAGGTTTTCAAAGGCTGCAGGGCAATCATGCTGATCCAACTACTGTTGCAGGCTGGCCAGCTTGCTGACAGTGGAGCAGTTGAAGTGACATGCAGATGGCATAGGGGCATTGCTGCCTTTTTTGGTGTGGCTATAGGATTTGGGGGATCTGTTGATGAGTACAATGATGCAACTACTGTTTTGTTTTTCTTGCTATGCTGTCAGAGAACATCCACCAGTATGCAATGCAGTGAAATGAGTGGATCTTGTAGTTAAGCTTGTTAAAAACTCCTAATGTCTAACTTCTAAACACTTTTTGTATAGCTGCAAGATGTAAAACAGCTGCAGTTCAGAATGCAGAATCAAACCACTAAGTTGTTTTAAATTTCCAATTAAATTACACATAATAAGTAAAAGAGTAAGTGCCCATAAACTAGAAGGAGGATTAAAAAGCACTTTTTTTTTTTAATATTAGATCAGATTACTTAATGTGTTGCTCTATTTATTTTATTAAGAGATCAAAGGGGATACTTAGTGAGCTTTGAGCAGTTTGTAAGCATTTGTGTTCAAAATTTTATTGCATTGTTACATGGACAATATTCTTTCATTCTGGGATAATGAGGAAGGGAAAAATCCTATCTTGCATCAAGCATAAATAAAAAAAAATTGATAGAGACATCTGAAAAGGAGAATATAAAAGCATTATTTATTTTTTCATTAATCTGTGTAGAATTGCCAAAGAGCTGGTGTAGGTGGCCTGTCTGTGGCATTTCTCTTTGCTCAAAAGAATGTACTTTGGTTACCACATTCCCCACAGATACTCTGGACAGCACAGACCCTGCTTTGTGGTGACTTTATCCAGTAACTGGCCCAGGAGGCAGCAGCTGATGTTTCTTGCTGTAGGGAGCAGCATGATGCTCAGCTGTTGATCACCACAGGACCTTATTTCACTCTTCCATTGCCTTACCTTATTCCTGGGCAGCGTAGGTGCCTCCATCTGAACATGGCTCATGAGGTTTCTGCCTATGCCATGCCAGCACTGGAACAGCCAGTCTGGTGCTCGGAGCATCCCTGCCCACTGGTGCTTAATGGGGGCCCCTCTCCCTCTGCCCCTCCCCAGGAATGGGGTCTGACCCAGACCTCAGCTGGCAGAGCCTGAAGGGAGAGTGTGCTGTCTCCTGCGTGGCAGGGCATGGCCTCAGCCATGAGGGCCTTCTGTGTTTGGGTTTGTGGTGCCAACAGTATCCTGCCATTTTCACTGGAAGCCTCATGCTAGTGTGTATTTAGGTAAGAATCCTAAAAAGATCACTTACTGGGATGGTGGGCATTTGTAGTGATCTCTCTGCCCCCTGGGTTGTGTGCTAGAAGCCTCACAGGGCTGCAGGAGGCGAGGATATAGTTGGTTTTGGCTGTGGGTTGAGTGGCTGCTGTATCAGGCGGGCTTTGTTTGATGGCTGGACGCCCCCAGCAGTAGATTTCTTGCTAATCTGGCAGAGACCATTTTACCTGAGTGCCTGGATCCAGGCTGAGAGCTGCAACCTGCTTTCCCCCTTGGTGGTAGCTCTGTAGGAAAGGGAGACTACCTGGAGAGGCACCATCAACAGTGAGAGCATCTGTAATGTCAGGAAGAAATTTCTCTTTACCACATCCCAACATTTTTCTGTCCATGGAAGCTGAGATAAATATGCTTGCTTCGTTGGATTTTGGTAGATATAAAATATTCACTGCATTATTTTCCTGTTTTTCTGTTACTGTGAGAAGATAATCTCATTTAAAAATTTCTTTTGTTTGTAAAACTTCATTAAAATAAGATTCTAACAGTTCTTGAGCAGATTTTTCTCATCCTGCTGTCTTTGATCCAGTTTATCTGGAGAAGGAACAGCACAATTTAGATTTTCTTTCTCTCCCTCTGTTCCAGTAGTCCATATAATTTTAGAAGAATAATTATAAGAATAATATATATTTTAAAATAATTTCTAGTGACACTTTAGTGACAAGTTGTTTGAAAACTGAACCAATGCTATACTTCTCATAGCTAGTTCCTTCATCGATTTGTGTAATATAACAAATCAATTTGTAAACGTTTCATTAGATGTAGGTAAAGATAAATGATGAGTAGAAGTACACATAAGTATAAAAAGTTTGAAATGCATTTAGTGGATGTGTCTGTCCATCTCTTTGAAATGCATTTAGTGGATGTGTCTGTCCATCTCTTAAGTCCATTGAATAAAATTGTAAATCAGTGTAGATAAATCATACTGCTAAATGCCGTTTTACTTCCTTTTTTTTCTTTTTTCCTTGCAATATGCACTGAAAGCATGAAGGTACAGGATTTAAGTGGATTTTTGTTCTAAAAAGAAATACTCTCTGTTTTGAGGAATACTTTTATTAGGCTAACTGTTGTATCCTTGACAATCTGCATGAACATTTTAAAGCTGTTTTGAAATAGAGCATTTTTCTAATTTAGTAATGAATAGCACTGTAGGGTCTTTCATACTGCTTTGATTCAATTTTGGGAAATGGGAGCTAACCACTTTAGGTATTTCAAAGCACACTGTATTCTTTGGAGTTGCATAATATAAACCAGTGTCAGTAGATTTTCTGAATGCCTGAATCTGTCCTTTTGAAGGCGTTCGCTATTTATTTCAAAATAAAAGGGTTACCGCAGAGGCACCTGGGCTTGTGAGGAAGAAAAGGGATGCTGACACCTGGCAGATAGTTTCCTGGCGACATAACGGGGTCTAAAATATTGAGGTGGACAGTGCTTCTTTGAGGTAGCGCGTACTCCATGCTGTGCCGCATGCTTTAGAGCTACGCCTGACTTTTGCCTGCGACAGCTCCGGCGCTGTGAGCAATCGGAGCCGCGCGTCGCTTCAGGTGTGCTCCCAGAGCCTGCGAAGAATCAAAGCATCTTGGCCGGGCGGCAGTCTGCCCGATGACCTTTTTCGCGTGGAGCTCGATGATGGGTTGTGAAGGGGAGAGCTGGTTACAGTCAGGACTGGGGGGACCTGCCGTGGCGTGACGGCAGGTTCAAATCAAACCCAATAGTTGCTTCTTGTACTTTCTTCCCATGTCCTGCCAGCTTTCTGTATGGCTGCCACAACGGTAACCCTGTGAGTGGCTTGATTGGTGAGGATTTACATGTGTGCTAATTAGAGTGGAATAAATGATTGGCTGTTTGCTGCATCGCCATAAAGGGTGCCCAGATGTACACACTACGTGAACATAATGTGCACGGGCATGGCGCATCAAAGTTTGTCAGCTGCATTACCTCAGCAGGCTTAGGGCCTGTCGGAGAGCATTTGCTGATAATTGTCCCCTATGATTTAGTGTCTGACTTGGTGAAAGTGAAGGACCTCAAAGTACTGTCTTGGCAAGGGAATTTCTGATCGTTTAACAAAAGTAATAAATGAGCTAAAGTCTGTCAAATGAGAGCGAAAAAAAAAATTAGAGCTATAACTAAGCAGTCTTAACTGAAGAATTCTGTGTGCTTGGAAATAGTTCGGAACATAACACTAACTAAGCATCAAATTAGCTGCTGCAATTAACAATAGACACTGAACAGAGTGTTTAATTACGCTTAATTTGTTGTGATACAGCACAAGTCTTCAGTTATGAAAATCCCCCAGATGCCCAAGTATCCCCTGTATAGCTGAAATGCACTAAACTTTGCACACTTGGCTAATATACCACAGAAAATACAGAACATTCCTTTTCATTTTAAAAATCTGGTTTAGATGAAGGAAGAATAAGTTTATGTTTAGAAATGATCATTCTTTCCAATCTCTCTTAAATGAAAAAAAAAAAAAATCTGGGCTATATCTTTTTTCATATATATATAATATATAATTAAGAAAATATATAATTAAGACAAAATCCCACACGTATCATATTTATGCACAAAAATCGGTAATATCTGATTACTTTGACAAGTAATTTTGTACTTACATGTTCACAATATTGATAATGTATTAATGTACAATGATTAAATGGTTAAGCTGCCATATTAAAGTTATGAGCAGGAACATTTATCCAGCATAGCTAAGCAGGAACAAAGACTGTCCATTTACAGATGGCATTATTCAATCTCCAAACTGCTCAAAGATGTTAGCATTACAGCATTGATTCTGAGCACTGATACTGTGCCTCACTCCAATGACCCAGTAGAGTTAAGTGATAAGGTTAAGTTAATTACTGTATCTGTGCTATACAGCTTCCACATGATTACTGCTGAGAAAGATAGTGATTCTTCTTGCTTTAATTAAGCAAAAGAGAATGAAAAGATATAATTGGTTTTTATAATAATCCTGTCTTATATCACTATCAACAAGCGTCATGTGTTTTTTCTACAACTTTGTTGCACAAATTCCTAGCAGCAAAATTTAAACAGTAGAATGTAGAAGTAAATTATTTAAATCCCTGTCCTAAAACACAGTGTCAGCTAAAGAATTAAATAGTTAATAGCTGTACTAATACTTCTGTAGCACCAAAGCACCTGTGACAGTAAATTGTGTACCAGCTATGAAAAATCCATATTTGACAGTTAAACAGCATCTGCTATTTTTTTCTACTTACATTATTACATTTTTATATTTTAACAAATGTTTTTGTTTCTAATAATGTATCAAATGGCAGTACTGTGGCTTTAATGTTGTTTTGTGAACAAGAGCTTTAACAGTCTTTTATTTTAACTTTGCTTATTAGTTGTCAAAAATTGTTGCCTTTGGTTTGAAGGTGAAAGGGAGTTGTAAAGGGTTCAGAAAAAACCCCCCCAAACAGTCTCCTGTAGGATAATACTCTTCTTTTCCCTTCTAGTCGTGCGTATAATAAAACGTATGTATATTGTGAGGTATGCAAAAGCAGTTTTACATTGAAAATAATGAATACAGATGAAAGCTGACAGTGAAAGAAGGGGAGAGATAGTAGGTAGGTTTTAGTCCTTCACGTGTTAAGCCCTCATTCTGTGACCTGTTCTGCATAGGTAATCCCATGTCTCTGTATTGAGCTCTGCTAACTCTCACAAGTTTACAAAGGTTCACCCAGGCAGACGAGATTATTTTACCATATCTTTGCTTATGTAAGTAACCTCACAACAGCTGCTCCAGGTTCTTACCATTTTCCTAAATGCTGCCTCCCTAGCAGAAAGGGAACACGTGTTGCCTTTCATTGTTGCTGCATTAAACATATGCAAAGGTGCTGCTGGTTAGTGAGTTGCAGATTTCTTCTTTCTCATTGTGTTTTCATTTTTAAATATAATAGTGATGTGTCAAATTCATTGGAACAGGAGTACTGATAGAGATTGTTAGATTAAAAATATGAGAGTGCCTGTTTTCTAATTTTTCTCTACATCTCGGAAAGGCAAGCTTTTTATTCCTTATCCTGTAAATAGGCATGACTTTAAAACTTCGTTGAGCAAAAAAAAATTTGGAAAAAGAGGCTCCATACTGCATATATAAATTTTTAGCAAAGTAATTGGTAGTCCAGAACAAGATGTATATTCTTTACTAAGTACTATGAATATATTTTAATATTATTCTTTTATTCACAATAGTAAAGTTTTATCTCCTTAGCAATGATTTGTTTGCAAATAGGATGCACTGAGATTAAAATTGCAGCGCTGGAGATTTTAAAAGCTGCTTGGTACCGTATCTGCCTATGGACAACCTCCTCCTATTTTGTAGCTATGCAGAATTAATTGAATAGTGCTTCATTTCCATAGAAGACTTGTATGCAATGGTATGCAGCTCAAACCATACTTCTTTTTCTCTATAATTCTAATTTCTTCTTCTTGACAAAAACATTTCCTTGAAACAATAAATTCTTTGTATTTTAAGGAAGAGAAAAAACAGCTATGTCCAATGTCTGCGGTATTTTTTTTGATAGCAAGTGTGTTTAGATGTTTGTTGTGTGTTTATGAAAACACTGTAGAGCTGCTGTTGCAGAACCTGTATATGAATAGAGAGTGTTTCTCTAGAATCTTGAGAATCCTGTGTTTATAGAATCTTTCTATAGAATCTTGTGTTTAGGGTTCCATGGCTGCCACGCAAGGAGATCAAGGGAAGAAAGAGGGAGAGGTATTCCAAATTATCAAACTCTAACATATACGAATAATTTTAGAGTAGTTAAGGGTCTTGTGTGGAAGGAAAAAACTAGGACTTGGATGAGAATAGGGTATGAAGGTATGAAGTAACATGCAGACTGTTTTAAGAAATCTATTTGATTTTGTTTCTAGTTAATTCCATGAACTTGAAAATCTCAGTCGCAGGATTTATTGGACCATTTTTTCCATTACCTCTCTATTGGTCTAGGCTCTCTCATTCTCAGAGGAGAAAACTGAAGTAAATAATAACTCTTACTTTCGGAGATATACTAAAGGATATGTTAACAAATTATATATGTGGCTCAGTCAGTATTCAGGATTGGATGGGTTGGCAGAGAAGATTCTGAAAAATCAGGGTGTTTTGTGGCTTGGGGGTTCCTGTATTTTCTTGTTCAGTGGGTGAACTGAGGATTTCCAGCTCTTTGCCTGTCAACCTGATGTCTTTTGTCAGCTCTGTAGTCAATTTTTTAAAAGGCCCTTGACGTTTATTGCAAACAGATGCAATGACAATTGAAACATTTTCTTCTCATTCTTTTGTCTTAATAAATATATTCATCTCGAAAGCAGAATCTCTTTTTCTCCTCACTTGAGTGTTATAGTTTGCATTGGTGATGGGAAAGTAAAGCAATTGTGCAGAAAATGAAAAAGCATTTTATGAGAAAGAATGCTCTGAGAATTTCTGATTTCTCCATGTACTGTAAATATTTTGAAATGTAAAGAACATCCCAACTTCTGAATTCTTAGTAAGTCTTCAGATAACGTAAGCACAGATACAGAAGGCAGACATTACGTGTTTCATAATGATACCTGCTCTCTTGCTGTTTGATTGCACAGACAATTTGACAGTGATGGACATTACTCATGCTTAATTATTTTTAAAAACATTTATAACATTTAACGTCTCATAGGAAGAGAAATGAACAGGGGACAATTTCAGTCTTCGTGACAACTGAGCATCCGTCTCCCTTCAGTACTTTGACATGCAGTGTAATACAGAAGAGCTAACAGCTGTGAGTAAGCAGAGCCTGTACAGCATTTCTTTCCTGCTAGACATACGATGGGTTAGCACTGTGTAATAATAACAATATTCTTTAGTTATGTGCTTCTTAATGTATCAAGATGTTTACATATTTCAGCTGAGGTGGTGCTTATTTCATTAGGTCACATTGAGGAAAAGCAGCTTGTAAAGTTGCTTTCATATGTCAAAGTAATGATAAAATGAGTTTGAGGCCTTTATGATCAAGAACATTTTCTGCCTCTTTTTAATGATATAGAATAGTAATGACCTGCAGTTTCATTTATTCTTGGAAAAAGTATAATTGCAAAAATTAACTTGTCATACACCACAGCTCAGCAAAGTTACTTTCCTATAAGTCTGTGGTCACAGTATGTTTTTTTGCAATTCAGCATCTGGCTCTGTGGGGTACTGATGGCTTCTATGAAGTAAAGTACCAGGGTGAGCAATTAAATGTAAAATGACAGCATAAAATATGATCATTATGGTTATACAAAAGACACATTTATGAATTTTGCAGATAACTGTCATTTTTTCTACTCATATTTGCTCTTTCTTTGTTAGCTTAATATTTCTCGTGCAATTCATTTTTTTTTTCTTCTAAAAAGTGAACAATGCCTTTTTAATTATCCTGACACTTGTTTGTGTCTTTCTTATTTGTCACATTTGAAGGCTAATGATAACTCTTTCACTTTGTTCTGACACTGTACTTTCAACTTTATTTCAAAATCAAGGACTGTTTTTTAAATTAACACGAAGGTTGCATGATTAGGCTAGAATTTCTTATGGAAATCAGTTTGTGTAGTGTTGATCAGGTAATGTGCTGCACCTGAAAGAGAGATTATCTGTGTTCAATTCTCAGGGGCTAGCAGGCAATGTTTTGAAGTGTGCTTTTTGAATTTAGCTTGTGTTTTGTCATTGAAGAGAGAAGATTGGTCGTGATAGAAGTTATTTAAGCCATATTAGGTATCAAAAATACTGAATAGATCTTTCTCTGTGTGTTTTCTTTGAGAATATCTGTTTCCATACTAGAATAAGAATCCTTTCTGTAGTTTATATTTTTGCTGTTTTGAATGGGAGTTATATCTTGTTCATAAGATACATATATACACACACGCCCTATATATATGTAGTTGCATAGGATACTGATAATGATTGTACTTTCTACCAATATCTTTTGGATATATTGAAAGAAAGGAAAAAAAAAAGGAAATTGACCACAAAACCCTAACATTCCAGAGAATCCAGCAATGCAAATAAACCCATTATATTTCTGTTTTGATGCTTTCACTTTTTCTTCAGAAGCACATTTTGGTTTCTACTGCTGCCACAAAGGACACTGCAGCAATACACAGCTTTATCTGCAATTTCCAAAACCCTAGCACCCAGTAAGGGACAGGGGAGTGAAAACTCTTTCATCCCCTTTCCCAGAGAAGTCATAACCTACTTCCACCTCTCTTTGGTTCCTCATTAAGGATGGCAGTCATTAAGATTGCTGAGCAAAAGGTATCTGTTTAGCATGTATTTAAAAAACAAGCAAAACCTAGCACTAATGACTAATTATTCACATTTGCTCTCTCTAGAAAGCGAAGTACTCTTCCCTTCCTTTTCTCCCATAGTACCTTAAATGCACGTATCGCCCTGGAGAGCATGTGCCTTGTCAAAGCACCAAATGCTATTTAAATGTCTGAATGGGGGAGGCAGTGTTTTTCTTGGAAGCCCCTGTCTTCCCAGCTGCCTTTGACAGGGAGGATTAACGGAGACCCCCGGTGTTTGGGAGAGGAGGGGCAGTGAGGTTTGGGGTAGGGGTGTCTGGGCTGCCGTCCAGCCTTCACCTGGGGAAGGTCCCTTCACTACCACAGGTCAGGAGGAGGCAGAATCCCATTATGTTCAATGGGAAATGTGAGATGGCTTAAGCAGCCCTCCCCTCAATTAAATTGATGGCACAGTAACCTGGCATTGATTCCCTGGTGATAAGGGAGATGACCCCACTTAAGACTGTGGAGAAAAAAATGATAGGAGCAGAGACTGTAGTTCTCAGTCAGCATTATGCGTAGAAATGGATGATACACAGAATTTAAAGGGCTAGGTAACTCAAACTGGAAATACTCGCTTTACCAAGACCTTCCCTGTTACAAAAACTCTTCAGAGTTGACTGGCTTTTAAGTAGCAATTTGAGATGGAGATGGAGATTTAAGAATCTTGGAGCATTTCTATTTAGAGCACCTATTGTGTAATCTCCACAGTCCCGTAGCGTAGAGAAAGGTTTGTGATAAAAAGAATTGGAAATTAAAAGGGATAATATCTGTGGCAGACAGTCTCAAGGGGATTCAGTATCTCTCAAGCAAGTATGATTCCAATATAAACTCCTCAACTGAAAATGTTATTAGGTACAAATAAGAGCTAATTTTTTACAGTTTATGTCTCTGGGAATATGAAATGGAAAACAGGTGAAGAGTCAGAATTAATTAAGAGAGAGGAAGAAGAGCTAGCTATCCTAGCATCCTTTAAAATCTAAAATGCCATGAATAGCAAAAAGTGTTGCTCTGTGAAGAGCAACAGGTGGGATCGCTGTATCTGGGTAACCCTCATAGGTTTGGAAAACTTGGCTGTAATGTGCAAATCTGTTTTCTTTACAGTGTGGGTTTAGGTTCTCAGCTTGGGGTAGATTAAGTCTTTAGGAAAAAAATGTTCTGATTATTATTATGAAGGTATGCTATAAAGGCAGATGTGTTATCTAAGCACCATGCAACCATGTAATAGCTGCTTGAATGTTTGGATGAGGTCTGATAAAGCCGTGGAGGAAGCAGCTCCTGGAAGAAAATTGTTTCCTGGTTTCTAAATTACAGGTTACCTGTTGTATAAAGTACTGCTTAGAGTGCTTGCTGTTTGAAAAGGAACTGTTTGTCTGTAGTCACATGGAGCAACAACTGATAAAAAACCCCAGAGAAAATCTCATAAAAAGGAGCACAAAAATTTTCCTGTGGTGTAAGCGACCAATTACTGCTAATTTGAACTTGGACAATATTGCTATGTCATACTACAGTATACTTTTTCAACTGCTTTCTTCTTCATTGACATAGCTTTTATTAAGGAAAAAGAAATTGTTAACTTTTATGGTGCCTCAGAAGTCTTAACCGAGTGTAACTGATACAGGCATGTCTACAGAAGTGCCTTTAGCCCAGTATTTTTGAAAGGTGTGAACTTGTCTGTTCATCTCTGTGAGGTGTTAATTCAGATGCCCAATGATGATGGTTTAAATGTCAATATTGTTAACTGCTCTGTTATTCATGGCCATGAAAAGAGAGGGAAGACAGACTCTTCTGCTCAATTAACTGAGCTGACATCTCTCTTTGGTTCCACAAAACTTAGCCGTTGGAAGATAGGGCTGTCTCCTGTGTTTTCTTTCCGCATTTCAGGAAGAGTGAAGCATGAGCTGCCTTGCAAGGGCCATCAGTGTATGTGATTTTCTGACAGGCATCATCCGTTAACAGCACCGTTATCTACTTAGAGCAATCCTTTAATTAGGTGACTTGCAAAAGCAGCTCTGCCTATCTAGTGAGTTTGCAGAGAGACTTTGAGAACCTTCTCTGTCCTCCCTTTTTAACATGGATGCCAATTGCTAAAAAGATAACACCAAAGAAGAGTGTTTAGAATACACCTTTTATTTCTTTCTGACTTTATTTATGTTTTTTAAGTCCAATATGTTTTTGGCTAAACACATAGAGGGTTGCATCATTCTCTTGCTTAGGAACTTACCTCCTTGAGAGTACACGTTGCTGAGTAGGTGTAATGGGCCTCATCATTTAACTTTGAAAAGACAAGAATATTGCAAGAATATTGCAAGTATGGCCTTTTTATATTGTTATAGAGAATTTAAATGTTTACTATAAGTCTTTTACTTTTCGTTTTCTGTTTTCAAAAACTTCCACTGTCCAAGAGAAAATATACGTTAAAGACAGCCGCTGCCTCTGCATCTCCTGCACAAATGAAAATGGCATAATTCCAAGGTTTTCAGTGTTGTATATAAAAGGAGAATTACTGTACTGCACACAGAATATATCAGCTTAGGAGAATGTGACCATAATGAGGAAAGAAAATCAAAGAAGTCGCAAAGTTCAAAGAGTGAAAATCATGTGCTAAATAGTGCTGTTGGATGTCTTGCATTTTTTCATCTGCCATAGTGCTTACAAGCTACCTGAAATGTGGGGCTCTGGAAGAATAATAATATTTGAAATGTTTTGTTTTGTTAGTACTGGTATAAGTAAGTAGGAGAAAGGAAGATATGATGATATTTTTAAAGCATTTGATGAAGTTAGCAAACATGCCATGAAGTTTAATACCCTCAGTATAAAGATAATCCTGACATTGGGTAAGATGTGATTCAAGATGTCCCAGTCTTGAATTACTTAATTGCCAGCATGGCAATGGCCCCATTCACTTTGGTCACTTGAGACTTTCCATCTTCTTAGAATATTCACTACCAGTGAAAAAGAGTAGAAAGAAGGCTAAATTGTTTTATTTTTCATTTGATAAACAAGGGAAAAATAATTACTGCTTATGTTTATGGAACATACCTTGTGTTTAACATCTCTGTTTAGTGTTTAAACAGCTTTTTAAAGGAATCTTCACCTTTCAGAATAACCTAGGTAGGTTAAAAAGTATTGGTAACACTGTCATTTGGCCTCCAATAAGGAAATGTAGTTCTATGTCAAATATGCCTGCATTTGTGCCTATTATGAACACTTCTCTGTCACTGGCCGAAGCTACCTAAGTGTATCGATTATGATAGCATATGTTTTTGTCATGTAGAATGTAGACATGAATAAGGGAATATTTTGTTGAAGTTTATTAAATTAGTTTAGCTTTAACAAAGGCGACTTGGAAGGTCTAAGTTCCTAACAGTTGTGTTGGCTCAGCTGATAATCTGTTCATATCTTCATGCTATAGGTTATCAGTTTTGTTTGATGTGATTGCACCAGTGTTAAAGAAACTACTTTGAAAGGCAAGAAAGCACAGCCTTTGCCACAAGGAGTTTGCATTTAACAGACAGACAAATTAGGTTCCAAGATTAACCTGTGCCCATGGAACAGGTTAAAGCCCTTACAAATTAGTGCCCTGGACTGCTGCCAAAGCACTTGTGTGATTGGCTCTTGTGTACTTAAACTCCAGTAGTTAAGAATGGCAAAAAACCCCTCTCTGACTGTAGATGGTACTTTAATATACTGCTCAGAGATGGCTAATTCCAGTTATTGCCAGAGAAGATGACAATGCTGCAAACATATCCTAGCTGTTCTCCCATACTGCTTTTTAATCAAGAAATTCTATACATGAATGATGATAATGGAGGGTACTGCAAAATGCCAACTGTCTTGTCCATTTTGCACATGACAGTGGTGTCTGGTGCAGTGGTGTTTCATTAGGAAGGATGGCCCTGTGATCTGGTACTTGTAATGTGCATGCTGAGGGCATCCACTCGTTAATGAATCACCAAGAGCAACTCCACCTTAACATTCAGTGTGCAGGGATGTGAAGGTATATAAGGCTTCTTGTGGATCTGAGAACTAATTCTGGGTAGATCCAGTACATGGTTGGATGTTTTAATTTCTTTACATCACAAATGAAGAAAATGAAAATATTAAACTGGAATGACATGCTACTTTAATACTGTGTAATGTATGAATAAAAGAAGTGTTTCAATGCATGGAAATAAAGGATTTTTGTTCTGGTTGCTGTTGCACATTTATAGCTGGGCAAGTTTCTACCTCACTGAATTTATGTTCTGAGAAAGACTGGAATAGAGTAAACTCTGAATTTTTAGATTGCAGTCCTACAGCTGTAGAAATTGTTCCTTTCTTTTTGATAGATGTCACCACTATTCTTTATCATCTGGTATGTATATATAATATGATAAAGTGTGTTATAGTTACATATACCTGGCCTGCCTGCCTGCCTGTTTACAAGTGCCTTGAGAGTTCCTATTAAAAGATTCTTTTGTTTTATTTCATTTGGAATTAAATTTTCTGGATTTTGATACCTGCTTTAAGTTGAAGTGTGGGTATCTGTTTTACACAGACTTACTTTTGAGTATTTTTAAGCTGAAATGTTTGGATTCATCATTAAAACTGAAAATAAGTCTGAAACATAGGGGAAGTTTTGTAACTATATGGAGCAAGATGCATATGGACAGTGCAATGGGTTGTGATTTCAAAGGTAGTCATGCTTTTGGAGATGGGTTGTGATTTCAAAGGTAGTCATGCTTTTGGAGCTTCCTAAGCACTAGGTGCTTGAATTTACAACCATATTAATGCCATTTAATACACTTTTTGGTTTATATTTGCACAGTGGCAGTGTGATATGTCTTTACAGAGTAATAGGTTCTAATAGCAAATGATGAGTTTTTGTGAGTATTCTCTGTAGCATTTTTTGTTGGCACAGTCAATATTTCTGTTGTTTTAACAGTGAATGTGTAAGGAATCGTGTCAAAAATGGCACTCTGCTCAGCTGAAGGCCTTGCAGAGACAGGATATGCCTTCAAGTATAGTAAAAAGTCTTAGTCCACTGGGGTGATGGGGTTGCAGCACCACAGCACTGCTGGATCTTTGGGAAAGAAGTGTAAGCTGCTGCTGCTATAATAAGAAACATGATCATGCTGTCATGGTTGGTGAGGCTCTAAAGACCAGACAGGGAGTGGTCCAGTACAAAAACAAGAGGATTTTTTTTCCATAGGTTGTGCCATAATCCTCAGTTGTGCTTTGTATTTCACATTAAAATTCTTTTTTCAAGATCTCATGTCTTAGGAAGACCCTGGAGCTGCACACACTGCAGTGGTAAGTAGTCTTAAGGGCAGGGGAATTTAGAGCTAACAGTAGGTTTAACTTCAGGCCAGCAAGGTAAAACCCATGCTAAGAGAAGGGAGGGAGCTTGTTAGACACACAGCAATGGGAACAACCACTGAGTTACAATTAAAGTGCTGTTGGCTTGTTTAAGGATGGAGGCATCTGTCAACCAGTCTTCTGTTTGAAAGCCCTGAGAAATCATACAAAATAAACTGTCCCTCGTTAACTTGATTTGTGCTCTTTCTGTGAGAGATGTGTTTTCCTTGTTTTTGTGAGACAGAATGATCTGATTTCTTCTATGCATAGCTCGAATATTGTAAAATTGCATATCTGATTTAGGGTAAAATAAACCTTTTCCAATTAATAAACCTGCGAATAGGTCAACTTCAAAGACAGCATCATAAAACACCCACAAGTGGCCATTAAATATTTATGGACCGAGCATTTGTTAGAATTATCAATGGGTCTCATAGATTTGAAAGGCTGTATCCCCATGAATAAACGATGATATTAAGCATTTGTAACCACTTTATAATTAAGGATACTTTTAAACTAGACTTCTGGTACTTTCTTTGTGGTGGTTGTTGAAAATGGCAGGTGTTAGCGTGCTGGAGCTATATAGTGTGGTCTTCCTGGTAGGGTATTGTCAATGTAGGAGTGTCATAAAAAGGAAGAATAACAAGCTAATGTCTTTTAGACAACAGGAAAGAAGCTAGCAGGGGCACTGAACACTCAAGGGAGGTAACAGCCTAGCTCCAACCAAAACATCCAGCACTTGTGTGATTTCCTTGGATTGTTTGGACTTTAAATCTTTGGACTTTGGTCTGGAGACAGGTTCTGGATATTTTCTTTCTTCTAAGGCTGTTGTTTCTAGTGTAACTAGTGACCTAGGACTTCATAAAAATCAGGCGTGGGATGAAAATAGTATAAACCAAAACCTGCATCTTCTAAAGCAGGGACCTCTTATGACCGCAGCCTTTGAAGGGATGTGAAACTAAAGCTGATCTGAACTTGAGCGATTGCCAAAATTTGGTGCTATCCTAACCACAGAGCCGTATCCCTTGTCTCTTTTTGTCAAACATGGCTCAGAAACCTGTAAATTAAGCTGGATGAGCATAACATTAGTTTTTAGGCTAAAAGGAAATTAGCCACTGGTTACATCAGTGAGCTCATCTTGTGGATGGCCAAGTGAGACGCTTTGGGGATGCAGGTAAGGCAGAGTGTGTGGGAAAGGGGCAGTGCAGAGCTCACATGCCCTGTGAAATGCCAGGCTTCCTAAAGGTGCTGCCTTTGGAATCTCAGGTTCCTCATTTGAGAATATGGCTGTATTAGCAGTGACACTGAGAAACAATTGACTTGGCTTCAGGCTTGTGTCAATGACATGAATAAAGTAAGACTCTTGTTGGCTTTGGAACAGGAAGTTCCACTCGAATAGGAGGAAGAACTTCTTTACCATGTAGATGACTGCACACTGGAACAAATTGCCCGAAGAGGTTGTGGAGTCTCCCTCACTGGAGGTATTCAAGAGCTGTCTGGATGCAATCCAGTGTCGTGTGCTGTAGGATGAGCTGAGGGGTTGGACCAGATGACCCACTGTGGTCCTTTCCAACATGACCTATTCTGTGATCCAGCCTTTTAAATCCTGGTGTCTGGTGAACAGTAACTATGTAACTACAGTAACAGTAACTAACTTATGTCTAGGTTTTAGGAAGCACGGCATGTATGTGCTTCTAAGTATTTTCACCATTGTCTCTGAGTGATGACTCCACTTGTTTGAATGTTGTGCAGTGCCTGTATATGTGTGCATATACATATATTCACCTATTTATATAATAAATTAATATTAAAATAACCAAACTTTCCCTCTCTTTTATATACAAGGCAGTTTAACAAATTAATTATCTCCAACTTACTCTGACACGTGAAAAAGCCCATTTTTTTCTGGCTTAAAAAATGAAATAGTTCCCATGTTGCCTTTTACATCTCCTGGAAAGAGCAGAAGTTTCAGGAAGGGGTGGTTTCTCTTTTATATTCTTTAATTCTCATGTCTGAGTTCTGAGATGCAGGAAGTTTAGTCACCTCTTTTTTATTTGGTGGTATGTGCTCATTCTTTTTTGTGATCACACTCTGGTTTTGGTGTTCCACTTACGGATTTTTTTTATTTTCCCTCCTTATTTTCTTCTTGAATGTATATTCTTGTAAACGGTTTCTTTTTTTTTTCTCTGTTAATGAAGTATACGCTCAGCTTTGATTGCAGGTAGACCTTTTAACTTGTAGTGGAAGTGCCAAGGGTTATATTGCTCTTACTACTGCTTGCACAAAGTGTTCTTTGGAAACAGTGGTGCATGCTATCAGATATTTTATCAGTTCTGGAAAACAATGCTAAGCTAAATGAATGCTGAAGAATGTTAATATGGAGAAAAAATAAGAGAAAGTAATTAAGTCTTTATTTGTCCCTTTAGAATATTCTGTGTTTAGTAAGGTTTTATAGTTAAAATAAGTTTCTATTTTAAATGGTTTGTGTCAAGGTTCTTGCATTTCTATATTAAGAATCCTTGTTTGAAGTTGAGTGGCTTTTTATAAATCAAGAATGTATAACAAGGGTTGTGGTAGAGATCGTCGGCCTTTTTGCCCGTGGGTACAGGGATATAAAACTATTTCTGTATTCTGTATATGTTAGTAAATTATCAGTGGTGGAGCATTTTAACTTTAGCAATACCAACAAATCAGTTAAGTTCAGACTTTTGCATTGGGGCAGTACATGGTGTCCTTGTAACTGTAATGCAGTAGACTCAGGCACTTTAAAAAACACAAAACCTTAAATATATGGGAAAGTAAGGAACTTGCTTTTCCTTTTTCAAAGGGGCATAGGTAAATAAAAGTGTGATTTACATCTTGCCTTCCCTTATAACTCAGTGGTCCCACTGGGTCTGAATGATGTGTGTCACCTGCCATCCTAACTGATAACCTGAATGACCTGGCCTGCCTGCTGATCCACCTGGGTGTGTGTTCAACACCAATGCCTAAGGCTGCCTTATGGGGGATGTCTTACTGTGTTTGTGTTTCTCTAAAGAGGGAAGTATTTAAGAAATGACCAGATTGGAGACATTTGAGGGAAGGGGGCTGGATGATAAAGTCTTAATTTATAATCTTGTGCTATCTCCAAAAATAACCCGTTCAATTTGGTTTCTTCTGTTCTAATGGTCTTTTATTGTCTTATATATTTTGTTGGTCCTATCAGTCTTTACAATTTCAGTAGTTTATTGTGTGCATTATTCCTTTTTTAAAAAAATGGAACAAAACAAAACAACTCCCAAATCCTCCTACGTTTTTTGAACTTCTCCATACATGTTTTTGTTATCCTTGGGTCACATTTCTAATTTTTTTGGCATTGTAGCTTAACATTTTCAATCTTTTCAATATTTAAAATGGGTAATTTTTAAATGTTTTGAACTATTAAACCAATTCAAATTTTAATCAGTTTAATTTTAAACTTTATGTTTAGGTCAATCTAAACATTGAACCATTTCAAAAGTTAAACAAGATTAATTGTTTATTTGATCCAAAATTATGGTTATCAAATAAGATTCAGGATTGATTTTGTTACATGCACTTTATTCTCCTCTTAGACTTTCAAAAGTTGAACTGCTAAAAATTATCAACTAAAAGATTGATTTTGGGTCACACTCTTTTTAATAAGATATAATGAGAAAGGTCATTTAATATCATAAAATTTGATTTTAAAATGTGATTTTTAATTTTAAGGTGCTTCATGTACATTATTAGCTTATTAAAAAAAGCCTGAAATGCTGAAGTAATAGTAAATTACAAAAAGTAATAAAGCTGAAGCTTTCCTTTCAAACTTAAGTGTTCAAAAATCTGAAGCATCACGGCAACAGTAAATCACTCTATGTTGCTTATGATTAAAAATATAAGAGTTTTCTTTTCGTGTAGTTATTTTCATACTTAAAAAATAGATAATCTTACTCAACTGCATAGCCTTATCTGTACCATTGTTTTCCTTACTTTTTATTTTATAATCCTTTTATCAAATGTACCTGAAACAAATATTCACATCAGAGAGTAAGAGTAAAAATGCTTCCTTCTTGCCTTTACACACTTCCAGCATTTCTGCAAGGGGTTTACACTAGGAAGTTGCAAGTCCTGACACTTGCTGCGTTGAAATAAAATGGGGATAAAACTGTTCCTTTGAATAAAAGTCAGAAAATATCTTGAAATTTAAGGAGGAACATCTCTTTGGCTGAGAAAGTGTGGTCTTCTGTCATTAACCACATGGGATTTATGCTTGGTTAAAGACATAGTAGTAAGAACAAAATCGGCACAGAGGATAAAGAGATCCATCCATGCTTTTCGGGGCTGTGCAAAGCTTATGGTAGTTTGGGAAGATGCTCTTAAAAATGCCCTCCTGCGGTCCTTTCTGCCTCCCTGACAAAGAGCCAGGAGTCTAGGATTTCCACTGCTTTTTTACAGTGTGCAAAGTCACGTCAGCCGTTCTCAGAGATTTTTGATGCGTGGATGTCTCCTGTCATCCCCAATCACGGTCGTACTCTTGAGCCAGGCCTATCGAAACTGAACTCTGCTGCTTTGCTGCAGGTCAGCTTTCATGGACAATTAGTGTTGTAACAGCACTTTGGTCGCAAGTTGTCGTGAGTGTTTATCATAAAGGCATCATCCCGGGGTGGATCAGCAGTGATCGGCGAGTCTCCTGCTTTCTGAAGCATCTCCTGCTCGCCTTTTCGTGGGTGCCGGTCAGGTGATGGCTCCGCGAGGCCTTCCTCACCGCTGCCGTGTTGCCCCAGGCTCTCCGGGTGCGCTGCCTGCCTTCCCCGCTCTCGCTCCCCGTCTTCCCTGTGGTCCCTCTCAGTAGCTGTCAGATGCCCCTGTTGCGGCGCGCTCTGACAAGAATGAAAAGAGCGATCTTGCCGCTGCTGGGCGCCGTGTCGGGATTGACACCTCGGACACGCTTGACGCTGCGCGAGGTGCCTGGCTCCAGCAGTATGCAGGAGGGAACCAATAAATCTTCAAAGTCACTCTACTTATTGCGACTTGATTGCTCCTCCAGCCCCCCCCCCAATCACCATGGAAACAAATACCTGACTTTTATTATTTGTAGTCTTTTGCTTTGCACTTTTATTTCAAAAGCCCACATTATTTAGGGATCTTCCAAATGCGTTCTTGAACCGCCCTCTTTACTTAATGGGACACAGGCTTAGCTGTGAGTAATACTACTTTCTTACTGAACAGATATATTTTTAAAATATTTTTTATCCTTTGGAATATCTCTAAGCACTTTTAAGAACAAGGCCAAATAAAAGTTTTCTGATGCTGCAGATAAGTAATATTTTCATTTTATGGTTGAAAAATCCAGAAGAGTCCACTGTAGTCTTGCCTCCTGTGAAACTGTAGGGAATGTTGCTCTTTTCAGTGTTCTCAGAATTGGGTCCAGAATGATTTACCCACAAACAAGGTGGCAAGTGAGAAAAAGAGTTGTTGTTTTATTGCTATGTCTTTATATACATGTGTAGTCCTTTGACATTTTTCTTTAGTCTTATGTGTTAATAGTTTTAGATTTTGATAGATAATTTTTTTTTAAATGGTTCTCTTTATCTGACACTTTATTTGGCCAAATGATACATGCCTTGCAACAGTTTTACTGCAGAATATTTTGTAAAATAGAAATGCTCAGAGCATGGGCATGCAAGAGACCCAAAACTCATATTCACTCTTCCGTCAAAAAACATGATGTTTTCTTATCCCTGTAATATACCCATTTGCAGTTCCCTGCTAACTCAAAAATCTCCAATTGACTAATGTTCATCAAACCTCAAAAAATAGCAAGTTAGAAGTTTTTCTACTGCACAGTATACATATATACTGTATATGAAGTGCATGTTTTTGTGTATTTTTTCAATGTTGCATAAATAGTGCGGTTTCTTAGCAAAAAAAAAAAAAATTTAAAATTTTCGGGATACCTGTAAATCAGGAAATAGAATTATTTTTTATTTCTTTGATTTCTTACTTATTTCTTTCAAGTCTGGTTTTGTTTTCAATGTGCACAGAGTTGATTTTGATTTCTTAAAATGCTTGGATGTGACTTCTATAAAGGGTATGAGTATTAGAACACAATCTTGTGGTCTGTGTATTCTTCTTTGTGTTAATGTTCTGGTTTTTTATCACATGCTATATAGGCAGTTAATTTGAAATAGTGGCATAACTGTCCTTTATGTCTGGTCGATTTTGATATGAAAACCAGCAAGTGGGCCTTGTTTCAATTCGGAAGCTATGGTAGAATAAAATAGACATGTGCTAAGTAAGAAGATAATTCATTTCAGTTGTGGAGAACTGTAGGCATGACAAATTATTTTCCTGTGTAAAATTCCCCATTTCTGAGACAGTATTCGTTTTTACTTTAATTACCAGTTCCAGTAATGTTTCCTATCCATAACTGTCTACAAAATAGACTGTTGCTGAGCAGAGGGTATGGCCTGTTTACTCATCCATTGAAAAGAGTGCCTAAGTTCTACCAAGTCTTCCTTACTTGGTCTGAACTGCCTCATGGGAGAGTGTCCTTCATTTAAATATTTAAATATTAATGTTTCATTTTACAGGTAGAAAACTTCAATGTCATTTTAAGGATGTGTAACTTAACTAGGAAATCAGTACCCATCACAGGAGTGGGTATTATTTTTATTTTTCACCCTAAGAGAAAGCATTTTAGAAAACTATGCTACTGTGCTTCCATCTTGAGAAGTTTGACTTGTATCTTGTTTTCTCATTGCAGAATAACAGCAGCAGCAAAAACAACAGAAAGAGGCTGTCAGGGTGGTTTTCTCAAAAATGGTTTAGCTGACATTAGCCACAAATGAGCAGAGCGACACTAACTACTAATTGATTACAGTAATTACGCAGTCTTTGGCTAGTTTGTATTGGCAAACTATATATACTCCTCACATAAATGTGAACTTGCAGAATGCACGGAAAAGGTCACTCTCATTTGCATGATAGGCTTCATTAGAATATGCTAAGGACAAGACCTAGTGTTTTATGACTTCAGGTGATGAATAGCTACCATATTACTCTGCTCGCTGAAAGCATGTTTCAGTCACCTTAATTTACATGCTGTTTTTTAACACCAAGAAAAATCTGTGGGCTGGTAGGGAACTAGCAACAGATAACAGTTTCATTTTATTATGGTTGCATTGCAGATTGTGTTTCATTTTGCTCTTTGTTCTACAGAGGGAACAGACATTATTTTCGTTACTTTCTTTTGAGGAGGAAATTCTTTCTGTGATGTGTGCATTTCTCTCAGCAGCAACTATCTTGACCCCAAACTACAGTTTTGTTGGCAAGGACAACAAAAAAATTTACCCCATAAATATAGATATTTTACAGTAAGTTTTTCCTTTGAACGTGGGGACTGAGGCAGGAAAGCAATTTCTTTAAAGAAAAACCTTTAAAACTGGACATTCCTTGTTTCACTATTTTTTCCAGCAAGAATGGGAAATGCAGTGTTTTACTTCTTTAGTGTCCACATGTAATGAAAGAAAAATAATTCTAAAGTCTGAGACAAGAAATGTTTTTCTAAAAAAAAAAAGTATACATTCAGAGTGGTGGGAATCTTGAACTAGATAGCAATTCTTTCATTCTAACTGCATTTCTTCTTACAAATCCCATTGTAAAACAGGCAGATGTCGCCTCATATCATTATTTGTATGTTGTAACACACTGGAATATGGGCCTGATGTTTCTAGATACATAGCTTTTTAAAAAATTTCTTGGATCACAGAAGGTACTTCTTTGAATAAAACTGGATAGAAAATAAAAAAAAAAGTGGACAGTTTTATTATAAATTGCAGTTTTGTAATAAAATTGTACAATGAGCTTGCTCAAGCTTTTTAAAATATCATTGCTGCCACTGAACAGGTCTGTAATTTATTTATTCAGGAATGTTAGAGGCATTTTTGATTTATTTGTTTTTAGAGAAGTTTTGTTAAGCAAGATAATGAGCAGAGCTGGTGTTAATCATTTACTATGCAACTCTGAAAAATGAAAATTTTGCATATCTTTAGCACTGTTGGGGAAAATAAATTCACTCATAATGCTAATGGTCTATTGGTATAATTTTTTAAAAATGTTATCTGTTACTCTGGAGAAATCCAGTAGATTCATATGTTATGCTAAAAGCTAAACTAATCAATATATAATTTTGCATCCATATGTACATATGTATTGAGTAATCAGAAGTATTTGTTAACTGTAAAGATGAAAAATGAATTTGGGGGTGGTCACTGCCATAGGTGCCTACATATTTGTTTATGAATAGCCCTTCAGGTGAACATATTCCTCGTGTATGCACATAATACAAATAATACAAAGTTTACTTTTTAGAGCAGGCTTTCAAGAATACTAAATGAGTTTGATCCTATTCCAGGTGGCCAGGGGTTTACAAATACGGTACAAGTTGTCATGGCCTTTGCTAAATAATATTTATTTTAAGGATTTACTGTAACAGTCTAACTAGTATAGGATTTAGTGTAACTAATTTAGAGAATTTAAAGATTAGATGCCCTTTAACTTGCCTCTGTTTATACAGCTCAGAATTACAATGTGTTCTGTCTGGCATGCTGTCCTCTGATTTTTAGGATTAGTGTTTTTCATTTTTCCGTTTCCTGCTGAGCAACTACAGATGGATAAAACTGACTTTGGGTACCAGATTATCTGTCTCTCTCTTTTCTCTCTCTCTCTTTTT
>VZRF01001137.1:278269-304926 GCA_013396875.1 Vireo altiloquus | reverse complement strand
TTTTTTTTTTTTTTTTATCAAGAGGTTCTTGGGAACAAACATGCATTACTTGCCTGGGAACTAATGGAGTTAGTGACTTGGCTTTTGGACCATGGTGAAACTGTTAGCTGTGTAAGGCGCTGGTGAGGTTGGTTTGGGACTTTGTTGTTTAAGAAAAGGATATATTTTTTACCTGTTAAGCATTCACCACAGAAGTTAAGGAAACAGCCATTTGTAAGGAACTTGAATTATAAAGAAATATAATAATCTATTAAAAAAAATAACGAAAGTGTGATCTGAGGAAGACAGGTGAATCTTAGTATGTTTTTTTCTGGTTGTGGCCTCTGTTCTTCAGAAGTGTTATAAAGGATAGGAGCCTTTCTCTGCACTGTCAATAACCTAAGACATTTCTGAATCATGCATGATCTTTGTCATTCGCCTGTCAAGGAGAGATGAATAAAAAGGAGTAGTTTGACTTACTCATGTACTGGTGGACCATATACTGTTGGAACAAGCAGTTGAAATCTGAGTGGGGGGTCATCCACTTTTAGACCTTCTTCTGAAGGAACATGCTTAGTTTAACTAAGATTTTCTGATACCTGATCTGGTGAAAAAGAAAGGAGAGGAAAATGGCACCATTTTACTGAAATATTTTTTAGCATCTTTAGCAGAAACAAGCTTAGTGACTTCTGAAACGTTCTGCCACTGTACACATGAACCTCCATCATTGAGGCTGATAATGAATTTGACTGTTTCTTTACTATGGGCTACATTCCAGGCTGTGTTGTTACTCTGTACTGCACTCCATTGCTTGTCCTTGTTGTTATGCTCTTTTATGCCAGAAAAAGAATGCAGTTTGACAGCTATCACTACAAGTGCCTGTGGACATCATATACAAGCCAAATGCTAGATGGTGATAAATATGTTATGATTAGACCTTGTTATCTAGATCATATGTACTGTGGTGAAACCTACACTTGTTTGCTCTCTTCTTGGGAGGAAATAGGCTTGCATTAATTTAGAGATATATTGGAAACAAAAATTTTTAAAAATGTATTTTAAAATAATTTAAAAATTAATATTTTCAATTTAATTTGTCTTGTTGCTGGAATGAGAAACATAATTTCTGAATGCTTTATGATACAATTTTTAGTGATGCATCTACAAAAAGGTACGAAGAAATGCTATGTTTGTGCTTACCAAAGTGATAAGAAAAACCAGAATCCTTTGGCAACTGCAAATGTAAGAGCTACAGATGTACATAGGAAAACATAAGAAGAATGCTGAAAAAGAGAATTCCATTTTAACCTGGAAAAACTCAAAAGAATTTGCTTTTTCACTTCTGTCAATGCCTGCCTGCTAGCCCTTCTTTCCCTTTGTCATGGAATGTATGAGAAGCAAGGGCAAAGATTTGTAGGTTATGTTGGTCCCTTCTCTGCTCATAGTCCCGGAGGAGGGAAAAGTGAAGTGCTATGTGTCCCATTTCTACACATTACTAACTGAGGGGATCCATGGAAAAGTTGATAACATTTAAGAAAAACAGTTCTTCTTGGATGGAGTTCTTGAGCAGTGAGGTTGGCCCTCCTGCAGTCAGGTTTCTCCACAGCACAGCTACTGGGGACATGGAGAATCCAGTTAGCTGAATCTTCAGTGTGTCGTGGTGTACTGGTGTACCAGCTTCACCCTTAGGCACTGCAACTGTTGCACGTTCTGACCAATCCAGGGGTTTGTGCTGTAGCTAGCATGGTGTTACTCTTTTCCAGACTGGTGGGATTTATTAGAAAATGGTAGGCTTGGCTGTGAATCCTTGTGTAAGGATGGTTGTCACTCACACAACTTCATTTATGTCATGCTGTGATAAAAGAGGCTGTGAGTTTGAAGGCTTTTAGGATCCTTTCCAACTCAGCATATTCTGTGATTCTGTGATCAGTGACATTTTCACTAACTCCTACCCAACCTTCCTCTGTAATCCCTGATTAGAGGCAACAATATTGGGTAATTACTTTGACTGGACTTAAAATATGTAAGGAAACGTACTCAAAATTTTGCAACATATACTAATTTTCATCAAGGCTGTTTAAACATGTCTTGAAAGGTAGGATATGTTTTTAGTGTAAGTGATAGTAAATTCTGAACGAGTTGTCAGTACTGTTAAGATTTGTGAAATTCTCTAATAGGTATTCAAGAAGGTAACTTCAATGCCAGGTAATATCTGTGTTCTGAAATGTTTTGAAAGGGTTTTTCTTACTTCTGTTTGTTCTTTGCTCTGCTCAGTTTTGATTTGTAAATTGTGTATATAGTTTTTTGCATTGGTTTTAAATTTGAATGATTGTAATACAACTGTTGAAGGATCCATATTAGGAATGATTGTACTTTTGTGATTAAGATAAAGGCTTGCAGTTGGTAGGTCTGCACACCATCACTCCGACTTACCATCATGAAAAAAGGAAAAAAAAGAAAAAAATGCTGAAAAATAGAAAAAAGAGAAGTCTGGTTAGGTCTTCAGGCTTTCTATACTGTAGCGCTAGTCAGAGTGCTTGAGATGTATTTTGTACTCATATTTCCAAGTGGGGTTTCCTAGATGGATGTACAGGAATCTGAAGCATAATGAGATCTAAATTAAGGAGATAACAGGATACTCTCAGCACCCCATTGAATCCAGTCTGCTTTGAGAAATGAGAATTTCCTTCAGATGACATGTGTAAAAATGGAATTTCTAGGAGAGTGTTTGACCAGAGATATTGTAATTGATGGTAATTTCTTCCACATCTGTTGTCTTTTAATGTCTCCTGGAGGTGCTTGCAGTATTGGATTCTTCTACTCTTCTAGCCTTGTGTAAGCAGACAGGTTCAGGTAATGAACACAAAGACCACTTTAGATTTAGTTATACAAAATCTCTCCTTGTAAACCTAAGTATGTTGACATTATCAGCAGACACATGTCCATTTTGTATTGCAGGAACGTGCAGGTTCAAAGAGGCAGAAAAGTGCGATAAGAAAACCTGGCATGAACAACCAGGTTCCACTGATGCATGAACACAAACACACCAGCTCACAGATACACAAATATTCTGAGGTTAAAATAAAATAGTTTCTTGGCAGTTCTTATTCACACTTAATTGGCTAATTGCCCAGCCTGACACTGGCACTGAAAGCATTACAGAGGTAATATTTTTTTAAAGGGTGAGCAGTTCTTCAACAATGTCTCCAATATCCTTCAGACAGATACCTTGTACTTTAACGGCAGGTGTAGAAGTTTAGTGATTTTCTAGGATCGACGTTTTTTTAGTGCTAGGAAGAATATATACATGGAAAGCTTCTTTGTGTGCTTGGAGTAAGTACAGAAGACAGAGTATTAACATTAAGCCATATAATTTTATATGCCTATTCCTGTTTTTGTAAGATTAATTAGATGAGAAAAGAGGTCTGGGGACTTTCCAACATGAGTATCCTGTATTGTGGAGATATAAATAGGAAGTACAATGTGTTTCCCTTTTCATCATTACTGTTGGAATGCGGTAGCATGTCCAGCTGGTGATGGGTTAAGGGATCAGCTTATAGAAATTTATTGTTCAGAGGGCTGAATAGCTCAGGGGATTAGTAATTGGATACAAATTCCATCACCTCCAGACTGCGTGTTCACATGCAGCTCATCTTCATACTGACCACAACTTGTTACTGTCTGATGATGTTTATATAAGTTCTCTTTTCAAAAGTTTGGCTCCTTTGTATACCAATGAAAGTCACCATCAGAAATGACACTTAGGTTCGTTGTCACATTGAAAAAAAAAACGCAATTGAAAGGTCATGGAAAATGAACTTTAAGTAACAGCGACTAAAATTAAAATTGGTGGAAAATAGAGGGATATTAAGAATTACAGACCACTGAACTGTAAGTGCTGGGTAAATTGAAGTTATATTTTAGGATACAAGTCTAAAACACAGTCATAATGCCAAGGCAAACCAGTGTTACACAGGCAATGTATTTCCAAATATTTATATGTGTATGCGGGCTTCCTTCTTGTAAGATGGAGAGCAAATATAGCTAATTTGGATAGCTATGCATCCTTTAACAAATTCCTTTATAACAGGACAATAAATACCTAGCTAATTGTTGGTTTAGAGCTTTTTCTTTATGAATTCGAGTTTGATAAAAAAAGGCTTGAAACTTTTAAAATTATTTAAGTATGCCATATCAGAAAGCATGCAATAGGCATACCACTGCTGACACACTTCTGCTTAAAAAAAAAAGGAATAAATCTCTTAGCTATTGTTACGTAATTACTGACACCATTTATGAGATGGTTCTGTTGAAACCATTAATTGTTCCACTGAGATAGTTTATCCATTTTGTCGTATCTTATCCTGCACTGGTCAAGCTGCATTTTTGATGTTTTATTTTTAAGAGTACGAAATGAGTCCTACAAATTATGCACTTGACAAATACATGATCTAGTCAAAAGAAAGGAGTTCCTTTTTCTTCTAAAACCGGTTTTCTCTTATGTTGTTGGATTCTCCAAAGGATGTGATCTATCTGTCACTGTGCTTCACAAGAAGTTCTCTTGAACTTGTGCAGAAGACAAGCGCTTGTGGACATTGTAGTGGTAGAGAAATTGTCATTGTTTATATTTGGGATTGCTCCTACATTTTAGGCCGTCATTATGCAAGGTTCTGTGTGTTCTTGAGGTCTCTTGAATACCTTCAGGACCATCTGTGTGATGCTCAGCTTTTAGAAGAACAGAAACCTTTGTTGCATCATTATTTTCTTCTGTCTCTTCAACTGCAGTTTAGGTTGAACTTAAAAAGCACTAATAGAGAAGGGCATGCATAAGTAAATTCTCAGAAATGCAGCAGACATAACCCCTGCTCAGCAACACATTTTTAAAAGTTTCCATCTGTTGTAGGGGTCTTATGTGAAGCACAGTGTCTTTGCAACACTGTCCCTTGCCAAGAGGAGCTAAATTGCATTGTAACATCGAAGAGATTTTCATCTCTTGCTAGGTCAGTGGTTTCAAAAATACTATTTCAAAAACTCCTTGATAAATTTTAAAACATTTCAATAAAAGAAACAAAACTCCAGCAGTTTCTTTTTGGAGGATCCTGGAAGCTGGTAACTGCTGGAAATCATACTGTCTGTACAAAAAAGACAGTTGCTTTTTATTTTTAGGTGGAATTTTTAAATGAAACTAAATGAAGTTTAATGGCTTATAACATTGCATGAATTTGTCAAAACTGATCAGTTGGATTGCTACACAATGAATACTGAAAATGTTCTGGTTTTTAGGCTTATAATAGCCTACAGCCATTCAAAAGTCAAAATGTTATTTGATGATTTCAGAATGTTAATGAAATTATTATTAATAGCACATATATTAATCTTAATGATATATGTAAATATGGGCAAATGTAAAGCTCTGTTGACACCAAAATAATTATTCTACTGCTGAAAGTAAACCTGGGGTTAAATTTCAGTGATCAAGCATAAAATGGTTTGCTCTAAATGCATCAATAAAAGAATTTCTGATGAAGTTTAAAATTGTATAGAGGCTCAGGAGATTTGGAGTGTTTGTTAGTACAAAAAAAAATGAAAAGGAAAGGATGATTCTATTTGCTTTTAAACTAGCAGAAAATAGTAACAGGCTGTTCTGATTAAGAAAAAAGATATGAAGGGCTTAGCTTTGTTATTATCTTGGTTTCACAAAGTATCGTATCTAATAGACATTTCAGTGTGGGGGTTTTTTAGGTGAGAGAGAAGTAACATGTATCATTCTCCACTGTAAATTCATTTGCTTAGTAATTTGATTTGACTGGCTTGACTTCTGTTTCTGTGCTTTTTGCTCTTTTAAGTTAAAATTATTCTTCTCTTGCAAGATGCATGTAGGTTTTTTTTTCCATATTTGGTGGTGTTAATCGAGCCTTAATATGGTTTTCATGCTTGCTTTCTTTTTTTAGGAAGGCAACAGGGTTATGTTAAGGAACACAGAGATTTCTTGTCTGTAGTTATATGCAGTAAACAGCATGATGCATTTTTTATTTTAATATCTATCTTTGAAAAGCCAAATGTTGGTAGCAGGATATGATCTCTCTGTATTGCAATGTGAAAAGAAAGACAGTGAACTTTCTTGTAAAGGAGAATTTCATGGCATTTTACCTGTTGAGGGCCCTGTAGAGCCAGAAGTACAGTGACTTGCCTAAGTGACAGGCAGTAGCAGCCGTGGTGTCACTGTGTATTATCACCTCATGCTAGCTGGAAGCACTCCCTGAAGCTGATCTAGGTTGTATAGTCCTAGATGAGGTCTTCATGGGTGCTGACCATAAAAAGTTCATCAAAGTAATGAGGCGAGGCGAGAGCTTGGCGCTCATGGGCAGAGCTCAGCACCAAGGAGTGTGAACCGGCTCCAGCTGTGACAATAAAACAGCAGGTGGCTGCTGTCATTAGGGGTGGCAGATGAGGCAGGGGACTAACATTCAGCCCACAAAACTCTCATTTGTTAGCCATCGCCACTGTACCATGCAAAATAGCTTCCATCTCAGTCAATTTTACTTTGCAAAATATTACGCAGTCGCCATAAGAAAATTAGAGCCTTGGGTTTACAGGTTCCTTGAATCTTATAATCAGAAAACTCTGTGCTCTCAGGTTATGTGGAAAATTGGACTTTTTTTCTCCCTTGAACAGTTTGAGGATCTTTACAGTAATTTCATAATAGGTTGTTTCCACCCCAGCATGTGTTTATCAGTTAATATTTTGGACTATTTTGTTTGTTACTTCTTTATAAAATCAGATCCATCCATCCGTTCAGCTATGTGTTGCTCATAACATTGCCTACTATTCAGTATTATAAAAGTTGCACTCTGATCAGACTATTTCTGTCTCTATGTCTGTGGATGTTCAGGTATTTCATGTAATAAATAATTTTTTTTGAGAGGAATTCTGCTAATCTGAGAAATTTTAAAGAACCAGAACAGCCTTTTGATTTGTTTTGGGTTTGTGGTTTTTTTTTGTTTTTTTTTTTTTGCTTATTTCTGTTAATATAAAATGCTAAAGCATTTTTTACGTATTTAATCTCTGCAGAATGTTTTTAAACGATATAAGATTTGAGGCCTTTCTCAGCTGCAAACCGTCCTGGTGCAGCTCATTCCTGCAGCAAGCCCTGTGGGTGTCAGGGGTTAAGCAGTGAGGAGGTGTGTTGGCTCCAATGTGAGAGGCATTTCACTTGCATCCCCTTACAAAGCTAAGCAGAGAATTGCACGTTGGTGATTACATGCTCTGTTCTGTCGCTCTAAGTGACCTTCAGGAAATATGGAGAATTCAGCGGTCATTTGGACATGTATCAGTTGTGAACATGTTAAATTCTAGTGCTCTAACAAGAACCCATTCATGAAAATCAAAATGTGATGCAATACTGAATAAAATGGAGTACTATGGTGTGTGTTGGTACCTTTGTCACCTATACTGTTAGGTTCCCCTCCTTCTGAAAATGGACCTGTGGAATCCAAATCCCATCATTTTGTGCTGGCAGTTGAGATGAGGCTATATGGGGCTGTGACAGCGTGGACTAGGGAGGAAAACCCCTTTAACTTTATTTCAGAAAGATAGTGAAAAAATAATATTTTTTTAGACATGGTTTATGTCTCTTTATAGGACCAGGCTGTCACTTTGTATAAAAAAACTGTAGTTCTGTAATTTTTCCTGTTAGCAGTGTACGTTCCTTTTATTGCATCTTTTTGGGTAGTTTGTCAATTCGTCTTTCTTTTTTAGATAGCATGCCATAAGCTTTTGTTTTAAACTACACTGATTTCTCCTTCACTTTTTTGTTTATAGGTACACCCTATAAACATGTGTATGTAGGCTTATCCTGGCCCTCGAGATCAAAGATTTTTTTTTCTCAATTCCATTGGGCACCTATGCAGTTCCTATATCTCTCATGTTTGATTTGTGGCCAGAAATGGTCAGAGTTAATCTCAGATGCTGGCTGGAATTGGAGTAGTCTTTGCCAGAGAACATCTTCTGCTGTGTCACAGATATCATCTTTATGACTGTACTGATTTGTCTGATCTGTATTCCTGTGGTTTTTCCAGACTGATGACAGTCTTCATACCAAGTGCATGTAACATCCATACTAGACTGCAAGAATATGGCCTGATTTTGTGTGTGTGTGTGTGTATGTAAAACATCCATCTAAATCCAGTAGGATTTTTTCTATTGTCTTTCTTGCTTCAATAACAGTTATATCTCGGGTGAGTACTCTTAATCCCTTTGGTCCTGGCTTCAGACTTCTGAAGTGACTCCTACTGGACATCAGAGGTAAACCTGAGAAACACCAGACTTAGTGCTTGGCAGCTTTAGTGATTCCCCTGCAAAGTATGTAGCTGAAATGATGAGAGGTGTTGGCATTTGCTTATGGGATAAGTGGAGTAACACCACCGTTACACCCGGAATTCTTATTTGGATAGACTTCTGTGCTGCTCTTCATATCATCTGCATACTCTATGTTCAGTGCCATAATTTGAGAGAGTTTTGTAGATCTGTAATGCTTGGACAGGGCATAACTGTCTGGTCTGCATATCATGATTTGCTCTGAGAGACTGTTACTCTGTTACTTTCTTCAGTCAGCCTCCTTCTTCAGTGGCAGGAAGAAGTTGTTGCAACACTCCACTTGGGAGAAGAGTTGGGCATGGCTGTGATGGGAATATCTGGAGAAACTGAGATACCAGATGAAAATTAAAGCTCTGAGCTTATGCTCAAATACTAATAAAGATGTATTTTAACAATGGAAAATCAAACACTAATCAGACATGCTTGTCAAGTGTTAGATTGGTCTGATGACACAGTTTTAGGTGGTTCTTAGTCCCTGAGGCAGCAATGGCCAAGCCCAAGAGCCCTTGGACAAGGAAAGTCAGAACCATCCTTGTTCTTTAAATGTGTTTATGGGTATACAAGTATCAGATGCATTTTTTGTGGTCTGAAACCCATCTGACCCAAATAATGGCCTTTTTATTTCTTTGGCTGGAGCCAGTCAGTTCTGATTTGACTAGCCTGTTGTTAGAGGTTCATGCATGTGGATGGTACTACTGATGGGTACAGATTAGGTCTTGCTGTCACAGACTTACTATTTTTATGCAGCTACTTTGGCAAAAAGATATTCTGAAGTATTTTGCTTTCTACCTGAAGTCAAACAGTCTTGTGGGATGCCTGGATGTAAGGCAAAAAGGATGTGTTTTACAGCTGAGTTTAAGTCTCAGGAATAAACAAATCATCGAGCACTTGCTTTTCTATGTCAGGCAAAGACCTAGGGCAACATTCTCACTACTCTCACAGATCAAGCAGACTGCAGAGTCTTCTCTCCAGCCACCATCTATCACCAGCAGCATTTCAAATTGTGGGGAAATTGTCAATTAAAATTGTGTATGTCTTCTGATTGTGTATGACTTCTGAGCAGTTCAGTCATCAGATAGTGGCCAATTTATTCATCTCATTCCTTTCTTGGTACCTCTCAACTTTGCAAAAGGCCACAGGCACTGTAGCTGCAGAATTGACTGAGTTATGTATGTGGCACTGCTACTGCAGGCCCTATGTGTTTTCTAGTCCACAAATCAACTATCTTTAGATTTGTTTTGATTTCCTTTAAAGACAGGCAACAATAGATTCTTTTGATGAGGAGAATTTCATTCTCAAGATAGCTCTTCCTGTAGAAGCTCTGCATAAACCTGGTAATTCAGTCTGCAGTGCAATTTCTGAGCCGTCAGGAAGAAGCTACATCAAAAGTGACTTTTCATTCAGGAATAGCGAAATATTAAATATATTTGTTTGTCTCTATCAATTCTACTTTTAAGTAGACAGTAATTGGAACATCCTTATTTTGAGATAGTCTTACAGTCTGTTTCTTTCACTTTTAAAAGGCACAGACTTTGCTCCTTGGGATCAGTAGGAAACTCTTTACAAACTGTCTGCAGAAAGTCCAGTATTTCAACTCTCAAGGCACCTAGAGATGTGGTTCACCCGACTCAGCCAAAAGATTGAATCTGCTTTGAAGAATTTCTCCCTTCAAATATTAGCCTGTTTATCCTGCTGTTTCTTTCCAGAGGCTAGATGATGATAATGTGAACCTGATGCCTACCTCATCAAATTCTTTATCTGAAGTCCTGAGCATGCTAGGAAAGGGACTGAGTAAGAAGACAAGCCAGTGTCTGAAGAAAGTGTAAGGAATGGAAAAGGGAAGAACCAGATTTATGAGAATGTGGATATAGAAATCATGAAAAAAGAAAAGACATAAGCTGTGTGTCGATGGCAAGGTTGGTAAAACACTATTCTGGATCGCAGTGCTTACAGCTGTAAACATTCATTTATGTTTAAAGCATTTCTGCAGCCTCGTTTAGGCAAGTGTGTTTTCTGGTGATGTCCTGGTTTTGGATGTTAGTATTATCTCTCTTAAATGCAAGGCACTCCCAACACCGAGCCTAGGGTTGCATTTCAGACTTTAGGAATGAGGTTTTGCATTGTGGTAGACTTGAGAGGTTTATAGCAGTGCTAGAGAAAGCACATTTTGATTCTGTCTTTTTCTTTCTTTTTTATTTTTTTAGTACTTTGTGCAGCTGTTAGATTACCAAACACCTGTTAGAGGTGACAGTTACAGATGCTCAATAACCAATGAAAATTAATAGAACATGTGATGCTTTTAGCTTAGAAGCGATTTGGGTAAGATGTGTTTAGAAATCTAATTACATACTGCTGCTGTCTACCATTATCACTTAACATTCATTAACTTCTCTGAATATTGAAACAAACATTTCTTGTAGTGGTAATAATTTTCTCATATATTTGTAAGGTGATTTTCTGACAGAGGGAACACCTGACTTTAAAGTTTTTGCCACTGTTTGGCTGTTTTGAGTTTGCTCTTTAAGCAAACAAAGGCAGAGTGCCATTTGTTTACTTAGAGTTATCACTTGTTATTGTGTCTCCAAATATAAAAGTTCCCAGTTCCACTCTTAAGTTTCAACTCACTTTTATTTTAATAACAGTTATCACTGGCTGGACGTGGCTTATTCATGCAGCTGGCATTGAAGGGTACTTTTTGTATTTAAAATAAATACAAAATTTATTTTAAATAAATACAAAATTCATTTTTGTGTTTAAAATAAATACACCACTGCACAACACCTTCCAACAAAAAAGGTTCAGAATGGACATTTAGCTAACTTACAGGAAACCTTTTTTCATTTCAGTTACAATATAAGTAACTTCAGGTGAGACATACAGGTCAGTGAGTTCCCTCATGGGAGTGGAAATAATGTAAATACTGCCAGTGAATTTTTTTTTTTTTTTTTTTTTTGCTACAGTCCCTGCACTAAGAGACTAAACTTCTGTCCTGGATGTTTTATATTATAACATACACCTCTTAAAAGTGCAATGATGAGGAAACTCAACAACTTCAGATGGCAAAATAAGCTTAAGTGGAATTATTGAGGATGTTTTCTATTTTATTTAGTTTGCTTTTTCTTCGTACCCATGTCTCTTCTGCCAGAGTATGTATTAGGAGATAATTGTGCCTACTGGTACTACCTTATGGCCATGGGGCTAATAATTCTTTCCCATCTTGAGAATAGCAGATTGGTGGCAGAGAGCAACAAGAACGTGTTGAGGGATGTCTCTCTCTTCTGGTTGATAGAGGCAGGAATATGCAGCAACAACACAGTTGATTGATTGATTGATTGATAGCGCGCAACTCATCCATAATGATCTGTCTGATATAGCAGTAAATTATTCTTGAGATTGATGCAGGTCATTGAACAGCACATTGACAATCCTGTTGTCTGTCATCCTGTTCAAACCAAGGCAGGAACAGTAGCTGCTGTGATACTCAAGTCTACCTGGGGTGCAAGCTGTGTACAGGTGTTCCAATAATACAAGTTGTTGTCTTTTCTCTTTATTTTTTTTCCCATTGGGCAGCTTGGCTTCATTGCTAGCTTGTTACAAGTAACAGTAAAAAAGAGATTAGGTGTTTTTAGAAGAAAAGGTTGTAGTCATTACACTGATGATTTCATGTTAACATAAAAATCACTTGAAAAAGTTGGGTTTTAAAGTTCAGCAGCAAAACTTCTCCATGAAAAAGAAGCTAATAAATAATTAAGAAACATACCTGATTGTTGCATGGAAAATTTAAAAAAAAAACCCAAACCAAACAAAAAACATAAAAACCACCCCAACTTGAAGCAGAAAGGCTGATAGTTCTCAGAAATTCAAAAGTTATGTTAGTCTCTAGGTTCTATGAATTACCATGACATTTTCCCATGGTAATCTGGGTTCTTGTCTTGTTAGCGATGGCAAAGTTGTCTTCATTTGCTTCTGTTGGTTTCTCTTTTCAAGACAAAAATTTTGAATTTTCCAGTTTGCCAAGTTACTCACACTTGAAGGTGTGGATGGATGGATGTGTTTTGCTTCCCAGTTTAATTACCAGTGTTGGTGAGGGTGGAGCATAAAGCAGCCATATCCTTCTTTGACACATGGGGTCAGCAGGGAGTAGAAGGCAGCGTGTCACAGCACTCTCAGCATTGATCAGGCGTGATCACACATGACTTGTTAACCTTTTGAAATATTATTGATTTTTTTTTTTTTAAAGTTACGAAGAATAAACATCTCTTTTATTTAGAAGTAATAAGACCTGCTTCATTTGGCTAGTAAATGACTCTGGAGAAAACCCCATCTTTCCCATGCAAGGTTCTAGGACTTGACGTCCTGTCACAGAGGGCATGAAGTTTTTCAGATATTTGGATGTTTTCCACATTAGACTTTGCCCTGCCAGATATTTACTTGAACCTGACATCTTGTCATAAAGGGCATGAAGCCTTTCAGACTACTGGATATCTTCCACACCAGACTCAGCCCTGCCAGATACTTTCTTTTAAATTGAGTCCCTTGCGCGCAGTCGTGCAAGAGAGTTATCAGAGCCCCAGTCTGGACCCTTCAGAATCAACAAACATCCACAAATGATGGACTTGAAGAAATTCTCAGGAATTTAGACTTTTAATGCATGGAAAGAAAAGCTTACTTGTTCATAGAAAGCCATTGCTTTCTGGGCAGTTCTGCATTTTCCTGGGCGCTCTTGTTCCTGAAGTTAAACTGCTGAATTCAAAATCCTGATGGAGACATGAGATTTGGGTAGCAAATTTTTATATAATTTGGAGAATTAAAAAACTTGAAGCTTTTTAGTTCATGTAGACTGTTTAAATACCATTTGACTAAGTGCTGATTTGAGTATGTGAAGTTCTTATTTTATGGGTAGAACATGCCCAACTCAAGTGCATGCAAAAATCTGTAATTACATAAACAAGTTTTATTGAATGTTCTGAAATACATGTGGGTCCTGGTATTCTTTAGGAAAATGCACTGTTTCTTTCTCCTACCGGTTGCTGTCCCTGTTGGCATGGCTCCATGTGAACCACACATTCAACTACAAACAATTAGGGTTTCCAGTGCTTTTCAAGACACAGTAAGAACAATGCTTTGTTAAGGTAGTAAGAACCATAGATTCAACATCGTTATTGGCATGATCTGTGAAGCTTGCCTTGATTTTCTGGTTTCTTGCCTTGGGTGAAGATACAAGGACAGAAATTCAAGCACAGATCACAGAAAACAAAACCTGATGTGAAGAGGATAATATATTATTTCATTGTATTTTGTGATGTTGTATAAAAGTTTGAGATCCTTTTTCTCATTATTTCTTGATACTGTCGGATCTCCCAGCTAATTCATCCAAAATGATAAAACATTCAATCCTTTCTCTGTGCCTGAAACCTATGCTAAAACAAAGCACTAAATACAAATAGTTTTAAAATAATAGAATTCTATTCTGCTTTTCTTGGATTTGTTTATGGGTTTGATTTTTTTTTTTTTTTAAGGCTCTCAAGCAGCTTTTTAAAACATCCTGTGTACTTGGTAATGTTTAAAACATTACCTGTGTACAGGTAATGCAGTAGCTTACCTGTATTCTCAGAGTTAAATTTGTGTATAAAGAGGTTTTGGACAGTTTAAAGGAGATGTAAAGGATATTGAGAATATGAATAAAGGCTAGATATTCATTGTTATTCTCCTGGACTTTTCTGCTGTCATTGAACATTGTTGTCTGTAAGATAAATTCTCCAAGAGCAGTTGCAGAGAGCAATGTATCCACTGAGAAGTGATTTAAAATTGCTCTTCAGCTGCTGGATACCTTGTTTGTAGAGTCCCACAAAAATAAATTCCCGTGCTGGTCCTCCTCAACGGTTATGTGCCGTTAGAAAATGACTGGTCTGTCACTGTGGCTTCAAGTGACTTTCTGGTAGAGGTATGATGTAGCGCCTTCCTTGGAACTAGGCCAAGGCTGAGCACTTGGTAAACACACAGGAAATAACAGGTTTCATGACTTTATGGCCCAGAATCAGCTTGTTTTGGTTTGTGTGTGTTGTTTGTTTGCTTTTGTTTTTTTTTTTTTTTAGGCTTTTCACTAATCCAGTAATGTACTTATTAAAAAGGAAAGAGCTATTATGGATTCAAAACATAATAAAACTTAGAATCATTTTCCCTCTCAAAGCAAGATACTTCACAGAGAACAGTTCTCTCCCCACAGAGAAAATAGAGAACAGACAATAAATGACAGATTATTCATATTTCTTGGGTACTGTGATGATAAACATTGTACATGCTGTAGAATTTGTATTACACTAGAATAAAAAGTGGAAGTAAAGATTGTCCAATATGTTTCTTTATTCCCCGAATTAGAAGTCCCTTTGTTTCTTTTGTACTTTAAAATGTGCTTTTATAACTGAAGACAAGTCTGTAGAGGCTCCTAAATCGGTTACAGACATTCTGAGAGAGAGTCCAAGTACTGTTTGAAGATTGCCATGGAATATGAATGGTCACGTTCCTACAAAGCCACAACTCTTCTAAACTGAAACCAGAATATTCTGCAAACTTATTTTGGGAAAGGTACTCATATATTTATGATTTAAAGTAATTTTTATTTATAGTTTGTGTGCAAAAAGTTGTCTATAGGGAACGAAGATGCTCTTCTAAAGCTCTGTGTAATTTTTCATCTTGTCTTTAATTTATCCTCTAGTTTGAACATAGAGCATATGACTGAGGCTGTTACTGGTTTGGAGCCAGAGTAGTTGAAAATCACTAAAAAAGTTAACCCAGCATAATGCTACTGCCAGCAAAAGAAATCCTGCCTACTCACTTTGTTCCATTTTAAGAGGAGGCTTCTAGCAGTCTTCCTACCAAATGGAGGGAACTCCCAGTGACCATGACTTGGATGTATAGGCCAAACATGTCTGCCTCTTGAGACTTGACCCACAGGAGGGCAGCTGGACTGAGACTTCTTGTTTGCATGTGGATTGAGGATGAATTTGTCCAGATAAGAGTTTGTAAAACTGATTCCAGGCCTCTAGTTTGGCCTGTTTTGCATGTATCTGAAACAGTAGAGTATTGCAATTACAGGTTTTTCTACTCTGTTTTGAAGTGTTTCTGAAATTAGGTAGCTTTTAGCATTTGAATGTTTATATTTCCACTAGAATTAAAAACAAGAAATGAAGCATGTGGTGAAGCCTGAATTGGTGCTTAGCAATTGCTGATGTAAAGATTTGATTTGAAGATGTATCAGTGCAATAAATCTTGAAAGCATTCACTCAGTGAGTCCTTATAGATGCCAGTCAAACTTCCCTTAAGATTAATTGAAAAGGCCAAGGCTAAGTCATGTCTATCGCTTCAGTTCTAGCAGTAGCTTGGGAATAACTGATTTACCTCAGCAGAGGTAAATAGCACAGATAAACCCATTATTTTTTGACTACTAAACCAGTAATTGCTCAGAAACCTAGAGTTACTGAATGTATGGAAAACATTTTTGTGTTTGTTTTGTAAAGCCAGCAAACACTGTTACCACCTCTCTGAAAATCACCTGGAGGATTTAGTAAACAAAACCAAATAGTTCCCACTTGTCTGTCTTTGTGGCTTGTTGGTTGGTTTTTTGTTTGTTTTAATGGATGATCCTCAAATTCAGCATCCAAACAAGGTTGTTTAGACTTTGCTCCTTGTTTTAATAATGGCTGTCTCAGTTGATAATTCTTTTTCATCTTTCTCAATTTCTTATGAAAATAGCAACTCTTCTTTGATTTTTAAGGTCTGGTTCTGTAGGGTGGGGAGCTGCCCCTGAGCTATGCTGAGCACTCCAGACTTGCACTGAGGCATTCTCCCCTCCTCAAGTCTGAAGTCTTTGGGCCTTACATTAAAAGCTTAAAATGTTAGTAGAAGCTGAGACATGAACCGAGTCAGGATTCATTTTATTTGTGTTGTGTAGCAGCAGCAAAATGATTGCTAGAACGTAGATACAACAGAGAGGAGGCAGAATGCGAGATTAATTGTTTCATGTTATTACCAAGGCCTTTGATTTTGCAGAAAGGTGTTTCTGTCTGTACCCCCTGCAGTTGTGTGCTACATGAAATGCTCAGCCTTTGTCTGGAAGCTTCAACTAAACGGGCTGAGAAACCAAAAAATCGCTTCCCTACAAATATTGTATAGATGGTTGGGATCTTTATTTTCCATGTAAATAGCAAAGTATCCCTTTACAACTCTGATTGCACATTGCCCTTTCACAGTAGTAACACTGAGTTTATTTTTCTGTTTGAGAAGGGGGATAATGGAAGTTTGTAACAGGTAATGCAGGTATTACTAAATGAAAATATGTTTGGTACCTTTCACAGCTGCGTGGAAATACTATTTCTGTTGAAAAGTAAGGGCAGTACATTTTGTATGCCTTATGCTTTTATTAGGATGCATTTTTTTATTTTGTTACAATTATTTTCCCTAGGTATAATAATTCTGATGACAATTGCATGGTAATGATGTAACGGTGTAAAAGATTATTCACTGTTGTAGTGCTTATGATGCCATAGTTATAAGTTGTGTAGGGGAAAGTATTTAAGATACTTTTTTAATGTATTTTTGTAAAAAATAAGGAAATTTGTATCATTTAAATAAGGCCGTATTATAATCTTAGACCTTAAGGGATGCACACGAGAGATTCTCTGTAATAATGTGCAAGTGCCCAAAAAAGATCAGACACAGAAAAGCTACATTAACATAATTGTAAAGGAAAAGTACTGTGTCTTTGCTTTTGTGGCTCTTATACCCCATAGTGCTGGTGTTTTACAGTCCTTCCATTGTCCATTACTGCAAACACGTCCAGATGAATTCAGCGCTTAATGTTAAAAATCTTATAACATGCCAGTTTGATTTGTAGCCCTTCATATCATGGAATGCTAATTAAAATCATATTTTTGCATATGTCATGCCTTTCATGTACATATGCAAATAGACTCTATTGCCTTTCAGCTATTAGTAATTAACTTTATGAAGGACAGCTGTAATACATAATTAACAAAAATGTTTGCAAGCCCTTTTCACACTGGAAGTTGCAGCAGTAAAATTTTTCCTTATCGAGAGAACCATTTTAGTTTGAAGCTTCAGTCTGATATCTAAATTGTTTGAGCAGTCACATGACATAATTAAATTGATGTTATGGTCTTATCAGCAGAAGAATGGTACTTGATAGGCTTCTATCTGTTTCATTACGTGTGTCACCAAAATTAAAGTATATTATCTGTGTTTGATTTGGTAGAAACATGATGCCAGGTAGTATGTATTTTGTTGTTACTTTTGGTGCTTTGAAGAATGTCTTGCCATTCCTGCTCATAGTGTATTCATGAACATGTGCTTCACGTTTTTCATCCTTTTTTTTCACAAGGCTATAAAATAACTAAGGCTATTAATTTGTTTCTCTGTGTATCTCTTTAAATAATTAATAAAACGAAGTTTGACCAGGCATAAGCAGTGATTAAAGCATCTTATCTTGCTGGTTTTTTATGTTTCTCATTAAAAACAGTGAAACTACTTGTATGACGAAAGGTTGCAGGATGGGCCCATTAGCCTTAAATAAATTCGAAGGTGTAACTGAAACTGTATGAGGTTATAGCATGAGACAATGTTATTTAAGTAAAATAGAGTATATTATCAGTATAATTTGTGACGTGTTCTAATTTGCAGAGGGCACCAGAAACAGATTTTCCATTCTTTGACCGATGATGTATGGTTGGGACTTGTAAGAGAAAAAGCCAAGGGACTGCAAAATGAGGGAAGCTTGTTGTTACAGAATGGACTTCCCAATCTAAGTTGCACTCTAGCAGAGGAGGGGATTTTAAAGTCTGCCTTTAATGAAATATGTTCAAGTGCATGCTCAAAACAGAAAAATACTGTATTTAGGAAAAAAAAAAAATTAATAAAACAATCTTTCTCATTTGCTGTTTGTTTGACAGGGTGGCATTTGTGATGAAGAAGCATTTGAATACTCATTTACTCGGCAAACATGGAGTTGGCACACCCAAAGAAAGGTAAACTACTTTAAAATTCCTTTTCATTGTATTTTATGCAGCACGTGGAGACCTCTTCTAGAATATTTAGCTTACCCACAATGAAGTAATCTGGATTTTTACCTCAAGTCCAAGAGAGATCCAATGTGCTGAAGTGCTCTGATGTTGTGGTGCTTAGGACATGTCTGTAGAAAGAAATTCCATGTAAAAGATGTAGGATTTGCACCTTTTGGGGCTTTTCTTTGACAGGTGGTATTATTTTCTCAAAACTTCCATAGTTGTAGATGTCAGTCTCAGTACAAAATCAAATGTTTGGGTTATTGTTTTCCTTTTTTGTTCTTTTCTTCCTGACTTTGATGCTCATAGGTTTATAAAATTACTTTCTAAGAGGTCAAAGCCACAGAGGAATCAAAAAATTTCCTCAAGTGTTCTTGGGAAAGAAGAGAGATTTGGCGTTTTGACTATTTTTAAAATGAATTAATTTATTTTTTCAATCTGTACACTGGTGCTTATTCTCCAACTTTGTTTGCAAGCAGGTTATTTTTTATGTGGTTTAAAATATAAATGTGTTTTACAAACTCAATGCTACTGTGTTTGCAGATAAACAGATTTTGCTTCAGATTTATTTGGCGCATTGTGGCTTAGCTATTGCTATTGCATTGAATCTTTGGGGCAACTAGAAAATTGATGTGTTTTGGATAGCCAAAAGATCGCATATTCTCTTTCAGCCTGGGTAGATGGAGGTGATCTTTGCTGGGTACTTGATACTGTTTCAAGTATTACTGCCTTGTAACTCATTCTTCTGGGATAGGCTTTCATAAATAAAGAGTATTTTCTGGTTTCTGATATGAAAAAGGAGGAAAATGAATGATAGGAGCTGTAGGAGAGCACAGCAAAGCTCTTTATGGGCCATGTTCATTTCTTGTTAAAGACAATGGAAACGGTGGTCAATTAGACCCTTTTCTCACAAGTTTGTCACACTTGAATCACGGAGGGACTTAAGAGTAGGGTTTTAAATTACCACCCCATATACATCTTAGTTTGACTATGCACTGATTTAGGTGGTGCTTTTATTTTTAAGGAGGTTTCCTCTACAAAGGGCTTAACCAGAATTGCCCTAACATGTGATTATTTAAGAGTTTTGAGATATTCTATTCAGTCTATAATAGAGAATGATGCATTGAAAAAACAATTACAGTTTCATCAAAGCAGATATCATATTTAAGTTTATGTTGGTTATCTCTTGTCATAGCACAACAATTACAAAAAGAGTTTTGCTCTGGTGGCTTATTTTATAACTGGAAGCATTCAATACCAATATATTCTTTTACAAGGGGGTACTTAGTGTACAGTCATCATAAATAGAACATAGAGATAACTTGCATTACCCTAGTGAATAATAATAAATGATACATACAATAGATTTCCAAATATAGTATCTTAGCCTGAGAGGCATATTTTTAGCGATGATCATCTTGAAATGAATTCCTAAACAAGCAGGATGCTGTAAACGAAATCAGTTGTTTCTGGCTTTTTGTTGCGTGTTTTGTTCTGAAAGCTTCCTGGCTGTGGCCGTTCTCCCCATTTCTTCCTGTATTCCTTCAAGGCTTTCAGGCTGGCTGGCCAGCATGGCATGAGGAGGAGGAGGAGGAGGGTAGCAGGTTCACAAGCCCCAGCTGCCCAAGGAGCAGAGGAGCCCTGCTGAGGCCTGCAGCCTCCCTGCCCCGCCTGCTGGCATGGCTGGGGAGGCTTTGTCCCCGGGCCAGCATAGGCAAGTGGAATTGGAGCGACTTCCTGCCCTCTTCTTTTGCAATTTCTTCATCCATCTTTGGAGTATTTCTTTTTCACAATACCTTTTTAGGTGGCACTTCAGCTTAATGTAGAGCAGCATCAAACAGTAGTGGCAGAGCTACAACAACAATATAAATTTCTAGTAGCAGTCCCTGGCTGGGGATGGGGGATGTTTAAGCCACGTGACCTACTGCAGTAAATACCAAACAACCGTTGCTTTCCTTTCCACCTTTCCTCTCCTATTATGAGAAAGTTTGATGCCTTTTAATGGCTTTAGGAACCAAAGAAATCCTTCTTCAGCATGTTAAACCATCACTTTGGGCATAAACATATTATAAATTAAGTTACATAGTTTTCTTACCTATGTAAAACATTAATGTTTTGATTATAATTTTGCAAGCTTGCTATTTTTTAATTTCTCTAGGACAATATAATCAGTTTATTCTTTATGTTTTGAATTTGATTCTGCCCTCTGATACATTGCATATTATAGCAAATACTAATAGAAGCTAGCTAAATAGGCTGTGACAATTAAATTAATAATGCATTTTATTTGCAAGTGTTTAGTCTTCATGGTTTGACTGATATATGCAAAGATGGTAATTTATTAAAAGTAAATTCATGTAATTGTACTACAGAATTTGATGGACCAAAAAAAGTTGTCAGCATGACTATCATCAAAAACAGAAAATTGAAGAGAAGTTCAAAAGGGTGCTTGAAAAAATAGTTATAACCCATACACCCTGAGAAATTGAGGCCCCTTTAACAAATTTCTTAGAATGGAATTGTTGGTGGTAAGCATTGAGATAGTTCTGAAAGGAAGAGAAAAAATACATTTACAATTTATTAAGCAGTACTTAACTTGTGCACCTTGCTCTCTCTAGCTTTCCATCACTATTGGGGTTTTTTATGCACAGAAGGGAGGAGTTATGGAGGCTGTGGAAGTGTTTGCATGGGCAGATACAGAAAATGAGTATAATTCATAATGAGATTGCTACTAAAACATCTTTTGTTTAGGTTATTTTCTTGCTTTTAAAGATAAAATTTATTTAAGGGGAAAATATGGTGCAGTTGAAAATCACATAAGTTTTTAAAAAATAGACTTGTAGTAAAATGTCTGCACATTTCAGACACAAAACCCCCTACTGCCTAGTCCATTATGATCATTACCATTTAATAGCTAACTCAAAAGTGGAATGTTTTAACAGAAAGAATTCCTCTAAGGTATATTTTCCTGTTATTGGAACTGTGATACTGATTTATTGTCAACTTGAATGTGTCTCAAAACTGGCATGTTATCTGCTAAGTCCAAGGCCAGTACATATTTGGTACTTCAGTGTCAGTAATCTTCATGGGACCTATAACTATATCTTATTGGCAGGATAAATCTTTAGCTACACCTTTATTGTGTCTAGGAGACATTGTGGTTGAGGACAAGGTGAATGCATCAGTAATGTTAATGGTGCCAAGTTCTAATTTCTGTTACATCATTACTTAGGTGTAAATTGTGTCAGAACACAGAACAAGCAGATGATTCACTCTTAAGATATACACATACACACACATAAAAATATGAAAAGGAAATAAAAATAAATTCACTAAGTCATTCATCAGTGAGGCTGAATTTTGTCACTGTTAGGTACAACTCTGGATTTAGAAATTTTTTATATGAAAAATACACATATATTTTTTTAAAGATTTTTTAGAGACACCATTAGTACTGTACAGTATACATTATGTAGTATATGATACTTTCTTAACTAGAGATCTGATACATCTGTTTAAACAATTTTTTTACATAAGGCCATATAAAAGCCTTTATAGTTGTTTAATTACCTCATTTTCCTTATGAATTTTAAATGATGAATTGCTTCTGAAATAACCTTGCACTTGAGTAATCCCATTGAATCAAATAGAATCATTCAAATATATAAAGTTAGTGGTAACACAAACAGTTGCTGAATTGGAATGTCTGTTATAAATCAATTCCTGTAAAGGTCATTAAGATATATTCGGTTTTGCAAGGTCCTGGTATTTTTCATGTGCTTTAGGAATGGGATCAGTGTTACAGTGCTAGTAACATCCTATGAAGATTGTATGATTTTCAGATTACCTGGATTGTTTGAAAAAAGTGTGCAGTGATTTCATTTTGAGAACAGCTATAGGTAAATACCTACTACTGTGGAATAGCAACATAATATGTTTGAGATTTTTGTCAAATAATGTTGGAATATAACATACTTCTAAAATTCATGTATTTTTTACACAACTGCTTTGAAATAAAAGGATGAAATTCCTATATGCCAGTTGTTTAATGTGCTTGCATAAGCCCATCTGAATTTTTGAATATTAAATTTTACCAATATGTTAATATCATAAAATATACAAGATTGTGGGTATGTCAGTGGAAGGGATTGTTGTGGTCTGAAAGAAAAGTGGCCAAGAAAAATGAAATCGGGGTAGATTTTCTGTATATTATTGAGAAAACTTTTTTGTTATCAACTGCTGTGTCCTAATATCTCCATTTTGAATGTAAAACTAGAAGTGTATCAAGTCCATCAGTGCAACCCTCTTTTATTTAATTGAACTGTTAATTATTCTTTTGAGGCATTTTTCTTTCTTTGAGTAGAGAAATCTGTGGTAGTAACTGTATGATAGCCTGTTTTGGGTTATGCTGCTCTGAACCTGGAAGGTAAAAAAATCCAGTTTGATATTACTGCAAATTTTGGGTAAACAAATGGCAGAAGTCACAAAGTGAAGTGCCATACATACGAATGAAAGTAAGGTGTTCCAATCACATGTCCCAGCTTTCTGCTTCCACTGTGTAAGTCAACCATGCAGGCCAAGAGGGTAGGGGTTAGTTTTAACTACTAATAATAGTAGTTATTATTTTGTAATAACTTGATCATATTCTTAAGGAATGAGTTCTGTATGTGGCTGTCTCACAGAAGGATTTCCAGTTAGAGGCACTGACCTCTAAACTGGAATATGAGTATATATGGAGTATATATGGATCTACTGGACAAGAGACCACCTGTAATAGCAGAGGGTGATGTGCTGAGTCTTGCCTTCAAGCTTTGTCATCACCTTTTACTGCTTCTTGAAAGTGAGTTCGAGCTTTTTGACTGAAACCTGACACTACTAGCTTAACTGGATAGGAATGAAAAGCTTTGCTTAATTGATTATTTCCTGCATTTTTCTTAAAAAGGGTCTTGGAGAGTTACATTCTTTGGAAAAGCCCTAAGGAAAAAAATGTAGCTTTTTCTTGAAATATTTACTATTCAGAAGATTGTGATGGGAGGTTGTGTGTGGAAAGGACTCAATTTTAGCAGTGTTTGGGAGGTGAGACTTTGCCAAAGATGCATTCTCAGCTTTCAGTGTTTTGGAGGCTTACCTGAACTTTGCAAGCAGTATTTCTCTGGCGTTCAGCTCTTGTCTGGTGCTATACTGTGTCAGAGTGTGAAACAGTTTCCATAGGTACAGGCTTCATAATCACTTGCTGCCTGAGTGCTTTTCTCTGTCTGCGGCTGACCAAGGAACGTCAGGAAGCCATTGGGGTCACCTGTGATTCCTCAGGTACTGAGAGTAGAAGATGTGCTGAAAATTCACAGTTTTCCTCATGTGTTGTTGTCTGTACTTGCATCATATGCGTTTGCTTTGCGACAAAGAAATGAAGACTAGGCAGACATTTATATTTTTGAATGCAGCTATCACAAAGACAAGTGATGATGTCAGCATCTTTTCAGAAAGAAAAATAAGTGAAGGACTGTAAAAGAATGAAGTTATTTTACTACTACTCATTATTTGATCTTCCTATAAAATCCTGTCAATATTAGAATTTAGTTCAGAAGAAAGGGCAATCTGAAGTAAGTTTATTTTAATTGCTAAGTATGTGAGATGTTTTGGAAATTTGTGTAGTCAGCAAGAGTCTTCCTGTTGTGAAGGCTTAGCTGCTATGGATAGAAGATAGAGGGAGTACCTAATGGGATTCATGCTGCCCACAGTGAGTACCTTTGGCTAATTTTAAGCATCATAACAAGATATAAATGATGATCTCACATTCATAAACAATCAAGTACTGTCTAGAGCATAGGTTATTAGTTGCATTAGCAAACCTATGCTAACATTGTGAATCTGTGGAAGACAGTGTGGGTAGCTGCTGAAAGCCCCAGCTTTATTTCACAATGCTTTGTTTGCAAACAGTTCCTTGTTGCATGCCATCAGCCAAAAAGTAGTAAGCTGCCAACTGATCCCCCTTCTGCTGCAGACAACTGAAAGTCAGTTGTTCCAGTTGTGTGTCCCAGCTTGCTGCTTCCACTGTGTAAGGCAGGCCGACAGGGTAAGGATCAGAATGGCAATATATCTCTAGATCCCTTTTTTATCTGCATGGGAATGGTAGCAAGGGACCTGTCCAGACAATTAGGCAGTGTATGTTACACTACTTTGAGGGTTGTACTTTGCGACATTTATGGATGTGAAATGTTCCATGTCTTGGGTGGTATAATGACTTTTAACTTTGATCTGTCTATATTATCCAACACAAATATTTCTTAAGAACACCGTAAAGGAAATGGAAACATAATGTTTTGACCATACTGCAATGAAATATTTTCCATACATTCTGAAGAATCAAGAGGAGTATTTTGTAAACTTTGGAAGTGAAATTCTGTGGCAAATACTGTTTATGACTCATGGTAGAAGCTTACTTTCTACTTTTTAGCCACACACTTCATAATTCTTGCATCAAGTTATAATGCCATCAGGACTAGTTGTCTGCAGCCAAAGCAGTTGCATAATCATTAAGTAGGAATGTTTGTTTGTCCAGGTTTACTTAAGTTTCACCACCTCAAGGTGGAAAGAAAATGTTGGAGAAACATGTTCTGGACCATGAACACAATTCTAAAATCACCTCCACAGTCATATAATGTTTAAAAAAAGAGTTAACTGAGACTTAGGTAGTAGAAACGTGGAGATCTTGTTGTATTGTAAAGACAGTCTTCTGCAAAATGAGCCTGCATGGTGTGCTCTGCATTGATCTCAAGTGGCTAGAATCAGAGGACAGCCCAGCTAAGAAGGGGACTCCAAAAATCATCTAATCCAACCTTTACTGGGAAAGGGAGCCTAGAGGAGATCACCTAGCACTCTGTCCAATCATATATTGAAAATTCCCAGTGATGAGAGCTCTGCCACCTCCCTGAGAAGGTTGCTCTAGTGAATTCTTACTATAATGTTTTTTTCTGTTAAGATGAAACTTTTCCCAGTATAACTTGGTTTTTTTGCCCCTTGTGTTCTCTGTGTGCTTCCTTGTGAAGAGAGAGCCTCTGTACTCTTTGCAGCAGCTGTTTAAGTCCTGGAACACCACCCCGTGTTCTCTTCTCCAAGATGGTGGACAGAAAGCTGGCTGTTGTAGCTTGGGTTTTTGTTTTATACAGAAAATTTTGCTACTGCCTATTGATAGTGTATTTTGTAAGAAAAGAGTAACCATAGCATAGTGCATCTTAAAACACCTTTTGATCCTGGAAGTTAATTTGAATGGCACTGTTCTGTCTATAGGCTTGTAATTAAAAAATACATTGTCTTTATATTACAGTATAAATTTACTTTAATAAACAGTAGTAATTATGAGGCTTCACAAGTCAGTTCCATACAGATCGTTCCACCTTCTCTTGCTGTCAGAGTCAGGAATGACTGAGTTGGAAGGCACCTTAAAGACCGTCTAGTTCCACCCCCCTGCCAAGGGAAGGGGCACCTTCCCTAATACCAGGTTGCTCAAAGCCCCATCCAGTCCCTCTTTGAACTCTTCCAGGGATGGGGCATGCAGAGCTTTTCCAGTCAGCTTGTTCCAGGGCCTCACCACCTTCTGAGTAAAGAATTTGCTCCTACCTTCTAATATAAATCTCCTCTTTCAGTTTAAAACTGTTCCCCCTTGTCCTATCACTAACTGTGCAAAAAGTCACCGTCTGCCTCTTTTATAAGCTCCCTTTAAGTACTTGAAGGACACAGTGAGGTCAACCCAAAGCCATTTTNTGAACTCTTCCAGGGATGGGGCATGCAGAGCTTTTCCAGTCAGCTTGTTCCAGGGCCTCACCACCTTCTGAGTAAAGAATTTGCTCCTACCTTCTAATATAAATCTCCTCTTTCAGTTTAAAACTGTTCCCCCTTGTCCTATCACTAACTGTGCAAAAAGTCACCGTCTGCCTCTTTTATAAGCTCCCTTTAAGTACTTGAAGGACACAGTGAGGTCAACCCAAAGCCATTTTTTCTCCAGGTGGAACAACCCCAACTCTCTCAATCTACTTTCATGGGAAAGGTGCTTTAGCTCTCTGATCATCTTTGTGGCTCTTTGTATCATTCCAAGTTGAAACACGAGGTGATAATTCTCTGATGCCTGGTAAAGAGTTGGTCCTTTTAAACAAATATCATGGTTGGAAAAGAACTCTGAGATTTTTTAAGTTCAACCATTAACTCAGCTGTGTTCACCAATAACTCATG
>VZRF01001137.1:240769-273269 GCA_013396875.1 Vireo altiloquus | reverse complement strand
CAATATTGTTGTCCGGTTTCTGACACATTAAGCTAGTTTCCTTCCAGATGCTAATTGAAAAAGGTAAAGTGTTCTACTGATTGTGAAGTCAGTGATTTCATCACTTGTGGACAAACTCACTCACGTAAGGGTTGTTTCTACAATATTTTGTTTCTACAACATGAGAATTCTGTATTCCCTTAATTTTAAGCACCCTGCAAGTAGGCAGATGTTAGTACTAAAAAATGCAATACTGAACCAGTTTCTTAGACCACTGAAATTTCATCTTGTTTTCTCACCTGTTGACATTTTTGCTTGTCAGTTTTCTGAGTATTTAGTGATACAGTCAAGAGACAGCCTGAGGGCAAAAAGCATAGAGGTACTAGCACAAATAGGTTTATTAATTATTTTACTTCATGGTATATGCATAGCAAGTGCATTTGTGCAGAGTTAGCTAAATACTGATTTATGCCTATCTAAGTAAAAGAAAAGCATTAAAATACTTGCTATCATCTTGAATCTCTAAAATGTCTGATAGTTCGTATTTCATAAAGTCACACATCTGAGAAGTTGGCTTTTGCAAAACAAGCTCTCTGATTATCTGATATCCTCCGGAAGGTTAGGAGAGTTGTTTCCTATATTACTTAGGAAAAAATTTCTTTTTACAATTGAAAATGTCAGCATCAATTTAAAGTAACACTAAGCATGTGCTTGCTTTCTGAATATTATCCTCCGCCACCTCCCCTCCAACCACCCTGCTGAGGATCTGAGTGTGACAGTTTGATTAGATCATCAATCCTTACTGTTAACAGCACTTTTCCTGAACACCTGGGTTGCTAGGTCACATCTGAGTTTAGCTACCGTTGTTTTAGTGACCTAACGTGCATTCACCATAGCAATTTACATTTAGTCCTCAAATTAAAAGTTACCTTAGAACAACAGTTTGCCTTAAAATGACCTTTGTTCTCATGTGAAAGTTATGCTGTATGATGTGATAAAAACCATAAATGATGAAACAGATTTTTGTATTTGAGACATGGTTACTTACTTTGATAGAGCTCTCAAATAAGTCTGTCTAACTGCTGTCTCGAAAGCAAAGCTCAGTTCAGAATATTTCTCCTACTTAATTGTCTGTCAGTGTAGGAGAATTCTATGTAGATTTATATTCCCCTATTTTGATTAAATGATGTTATTCTGTACTAAATTCAGTAATCACATTTGTCATACCCTTACAATATTTTTATTGTTTTTCTTCCCTAAAAATCTACTTTTGACTTTCAGTACAGTTGTTTCTTGTTTTTCCCATTTTTAGGGAAAATATCAGCAGAGATGAATACCTAGCAACAGTTTCAATGCAAATTGTTGAGCAGCAGACAGCAACATAAGCACGCTATAAGATGTAGTCCTTTCCTGAATCTACAGTAATCCTTTGTTTTTCCTCTGAACTTTTTTTTTTGGTGTGATGAGGAATATAGGATATTCATAATGTTATCAGAGCAAAATTAATGAATCATTTAATTAAAAATCAATTTAGATTTTTCCTTCTGTTTTTGAGTGAACAAATAAATTTTAAATAAGCACAAATGGGACATTGTTATACGACAAGAGAACTCACTTTTAGATATATGAAGTAACAATAGTAGTTAAGGGAAATGTTTTGCTTCGTGCTTTCTCTCATGTCAGTTGAATATGCTTTCATATATATTCTTAAATCAAGTGTAAAGCTTCCTGTAATCTGTGTTACAGTCATGTCATCGTCACACATCTATGAAATTAGATACCAAATGATTATTTCCATAAAATTGGTCAGGTGTGAAAGAGAGATCTGAAGGCCAAGTGTAGAATTTAAAAACAAAAATATTTCTTTGAATTTAAGGTTTATAATACAGGGGTGTTTCCTCCCCTCCTGTAGCAAATTTAGTTTGGAATTAAAATGCATTGCATAAAACACATATACATTTTGGGGCGTGATCTGGTGTCTAATTAAATCAGTAGAAAGTATTATTTGGACTTAATATTGGGATCATTAACGAAGCATAATTTTGCTTGTTAAGCAAAAGTCTAATTAGACACTATATTTTAAATATTATTTTGTATATATGCTACTGTTCAAGAACGTGTTTACCGTGTCCTCTGAAATATGTGAAGTGCCTAATTCTGTTAATCCATATTCAAAACATATGTCATAGTGGCTTCTGAGAATTCATAATAAGAATAAAATTAAAAACATGGATAAATCTATGCAAGACTAAAAATTCTGCAGCATGCAGTGTACATTATTTCAAATGCTAATTCATGGTAAAATTAATGGTAAAAAAGTATAAAGGATCTGGTGTATATAATCAGAATGCAGAAAATGCTGCTCAGCCTTCTGTAAGAGTGATGTAGTATAGGGTCAATAGGATGTTTAAAGAAAAAGCTACCATGAAAGAGGTGATATAAGAGAGTAACTCTTTCAAACAGCACTTCTTTATCAGTGCTGGGATGTTATGCAAATAGAAAATACTAGGCCTTGATGAAAGCATACTTGTTAAAGTCCTTGATTTTTTTTGAAAGAAGGGTAATTTGTAGGATATGAGTAATGTGGTATTAAAGAAGAAGAATGTGTTTGTTTATGTTTTATTACAGCTATGACATGTATTATGTATTATTTATGACCATATGAATCCGTATGAATCTGTGCAATCAGAAATTTTTGAAAATGGAAACTTTTGGGTACAGCTCTTGCATGCTTCATAGCTGTTCACTAAATGTTTATTTTTTTAAGGAAGTTTATTTACCACTGGGTGATTTTTTTCTTTTTTAATTGATGTAATTTTTACTTCATTGCTTGTTTTCCAGATCAGAGTAAAAATAGCTAGTTTGAAATTTGGCCATAATAATCATCACTGACTCTTGACGGTCACCCTTTGTGTGTGTTGCTTTGGATTACCAGATTATCAGTATATTCCTCATTGTTTATGGAGACTTTGTAAGTGAAGATTATACTTTGGTTTACAACTTTTCTCTTACATTTGATGATGTTGGCATGATTTCTGTTCCGTTTGGAACAAATCAGATGTTTAATGCCAAAGAGTGTAACTTTTTATTTTCACGCACTCTGTTAAGGTTGGTAAGTCTGCTGTTGGGTAAATAAAAAACATATAATAGTTACTTACTGAGTACGAGAACATTCACACTAGGTAGAAAAACAGGACAGATCCATAGACTAACTCCTGGTATATCACTTTTACTGTTCAGTAAAAGCCTGCACTTCTTACAGACTGACTTGGGGAGAGACAAGCATGTATGAATTTAGTCTTTATTGTACTGTATCTTTACTGAAAACATGTATTTATTCAGAGCAATGTGTCTAATGCAAGTTATCTATCTGTAACAGCCAAGTGAAGACAAGGCATTGGTAGTTTTCATGAAGGTGAAGCCAGGTACAGTCAGCAATTGTATCTCTTCCCATTGTTGGCGTTGCCTGAATTCATGGAGGTGAAAACTGCATTTTCTTCATTGCTGTTTTCAATAAGATTGTAGGAAATACCTTACCTGTGCTAGTTATATCAGATAAAAAACCTTTTTGACTGCGTGGACAGAGAAATCCACTTGTGTGGAGAATAGAATGCATTTAGAACACAGAATGTTGTCCAACATAGTTGTGAACTAGTCTCAAGCTAGAATATTTTCATTGCTCTTCTGTTTTTTAAAGAAGTAGTCCCTTACATGGCCAGACTTCCCTGCTCTTCAGATTTCCCCTGTGGAAGAAAGGCTGTTCAGGGAATACATGCAGCAAAGGAGTGTGGATTCTTCTGCAGTTGTGTTTTCATCACCAGTGGCAGCCATCTGAGTGGCTTGGGCAGTTATACATTTTTTGTGTTTGATTTTCTTTCCACTTATGAAGTGAGTATAGTAACACTTACTTCACAGGCGCTGATGAGAGCTTGTGAAGCATTGCAAATAGAACTATGATGATTTTTTTTTATTGGAATGATGTGATAAAACTGTTGTGGCTGTCACACTTTGAAAGAAAGAGATTTGATGTGCTTTTGAAATGCTAATCTGAAGGACAGGAATGCTGGGGGAGAGAAAGTGAAGATCTTTCTCCAGATAGGACTTCTGATCAAGCTGGATACAGAAGCTCTTATGGATGTAACACAAGTGTTAAGATCTGGAGAGGGTCACCAAACAATTGCTGGGGAAGGAAATTCCTTGCAAATGGTGCAGAGGCTTCCTTTTTTCCTTAATTTCTCTGTACCTGGGCTGAAAACATAGCTGTATATGGAGTCAATCCAGTAAACTTATAGTTTTATTTTCAGCTTCACTCTGACAACAGCTTTTTTGGTTTGTGTTCCACATGGTTTCAGAGAATGGTCCTGATTCAATTCTGCTTTCTGTGAAAGCTTCTGTGAAGACTCAGCCTCAGCAGAGTTCAGACCAAGGACTCACATGCAGTGTGGGCTGGCTATCAAAGGTTATTTTTCCATTTGGGCTTGACTTAATTCTCTAGTTTAGCTGTTGAGAAGTTTAAATCAGATGTCTAATGCAAATATTTTTTTTTTTTATTTCATTGGAGTTTGCTCTGTTTTTAATTAGTATTGTTTTGTATGATGAATTTTACACAGGAAGTTTTAAGACATGCTGTAACCTCGATGGTGTACGTCTCTATTGCTTTGTTAGTGTGCGTAAGCTCTAGGCAAACACAGAAAGGGGAATCCAGTGGACTGAGCAAGAGACTAAAGTTTGTATTGATGTGGGTCAAAGGAGAATGTTGTATGTCCCAAGAGCATGGGATTTAAAAGAATATGAGGCCTTGTTCATAAGGGGCAAAGCCATGCAAATGTCTCATTTTTTTTTTTCCTTGTTCCTGCAATATTCTAATCTCCTATGAAAGAAGTTTTAAAGGAGCATGGTGAGTCTTTAACAGTAATGAAGATACTTCATTTTACAGTAGAGTACTTTCAGGACAAATTTAAGTATAGTAACAAATCACTATATTTAAAGCATATAAAAGTTACACTAGATTTGCATTTTTGATCACAATATAACTTACATAATGAAAAAGTTCATTTTTATAGACAGGACATTTAGAATGTACTTTGTATTTTTTACTTTTAAGTCAGATATTTAATGCCTTTGCTTGATGCTATGCCTGTGTGTATATCTACATCTTGTATCCCAGTTAGAGTGTTTAGTTACCAAAAAGAATTTGTCACTGTTTGTACGAACTTTTGATTACGAATTACACATATGGAAAGATGATTTTTAACCTCTTAAGGTCCCCTTTTCCTTTCTATATCTCTTCTTTTCCAGGTCTAGCATGCTGGTCTGTCAGTCTCTATAGGAGTTGTTAGGGTTATCTGTCAGCATCAAAGTCAGAGGAAGACATTCAGAAATACAAAAATGTTATTCTTTAAGTCCGTAGGTTTACTAGAAGGATTTTAAGAGAAGCACGAAATAGACAGCAGAGGGGGCCAGGCTCTCTACATCACCAACCCAGTTGCTGTCAATTTATTACTGTGATTTTGTTTTGTGGACAGAGGTTCTCTAGTTAGTCAATTTAGTTATTATGGTGTTATTCTGTTCCTGCACTTACTGTAAAAAGCAATGGAAATTCAGGGGACTTTTTAAAGTAGCTTTTGTGATTCGGCTTTCTCATACACTTAAAGGAAAAAAAAAAGAAAACCCACGAAAAACATAATGATTAATTTTCTTATGACTGTTTTTTTCCTGTAACACTAATATGACCATATCTTGAGAATGTAAAGAAACCCCTGTAAATATGAGGACCTGATAATGCTGAATCACCAAAGTGTTTTCTGTATAGCTAGAAATCCCAATCCATTGCCTCATCAACTGCTTTTCCTGCAAAATAAGAAATTAATAAATTTAAGAAGTTAAATTAAATTAAATTAAATTAGAGAAATTAAGAAATACAAATTCAAAAAATTACATAATTTTTTTGAAGAGCATTTTGGTGCACATCTTTTTTCGGATACTGTGTTCCAGAGATAACATTTATCAAAAAATACATGTAAAATACTTTGATTTTCTGTTTATTTTTTCTGCAGGCATGCACCTACTAGTAATATGTATCATGAATGATGGTTTCTTTCTGCATCTCTTTCTGTCCTATTTAGTATACAGCTCTTAGCTGTTCTACATCTGTTGGGTCAGTATTTACTATTGCTGTCTTTGTAGTCCATTATCTTATTTTCCTGAGAAAGCAGAATCAGGAGCATTCATTTCAGCTGAAAACTTCTTAGCCCCAAATTGTTACTTGACTTGGTTATACAACATTTGGAAGGACCCTAGCCTTGCATCAAGTGTTGCCACACAGGCAAACCAGTCCATTTCCAAAAACCAAACCAACCAACTAAACAAACCCCCTTCCCTAAAAACAAATTTTGAATTGTACCTGGGCTTACAGAAGTGGGCTCACTGTAACGACATCTTTAGCAAATGGCAGATATTTCAGAATGCAGTTTTGTTTTTTACTTTATGTGCTTTCTTGTAGTTGACTTTATTCTTGCTTTTTTAAAATGAAAATAGATCAACCGCAGCAAAATGACATATGCTACTTTTTTAAGGTGATGTAAAAGGTCATGTACATCCTCATTCAGGAGACAGACATTCTTCAGCTAGAAACTGAATTCTGTAGTTTGAAGTTAGTAAAAGGAAATGATAGTGCATACATTTTTCATTAAATGTATCCACTATATCTTACAACTATTTTAGAAAACAGGTATGGCATCAACATAGCTATAATGATATACTGCAGCTGTCCCTGGATTAATGCAGTGAAGATATGACCTCTTAGAAACTGCCTGCTATGCACACTTGCTGTAGTTGCCCTGTTTTCATCAGTGTGATTTTAAAAAGCATAGGAATAGGGACTGCACTTCTGATGAGGCATATACATTACCAAAAAAAAAGGGAGGGAGATGGGCAATGAAGGTCTAATTAATTTATTTAAAAGGATCCAAGGGTTGGGAATGGTTGTTGTTGCTTTTGGAAGAGTCAAAAGAGAACATCAGTCTTCTAGGTACACCACTGTATCACCTCAGGTAGAGGGAAGATAAGAGCTGTTAGAGAGGTCTCTTCCACTTTATACTGTGTTTCAGATTATTCCAGATTACAGAGCCTTAATGTGATCTAATTCTTGTTCAATTTGTTCAATATACTGTTGTTCTTCTATTTTGAAATGTTGCTTTAAAGTTTTTTTAAAAAAAAGTTACAAAAATAGAAGTTGTTTTCTACTATAAATCTACTGGCAGAGTTCAGGTCATCATGCAAATGTAGGACAATGGCAGAATCGTCGTGACATGTGTACAGAGCAGTTTGATAAGGTCTCTCAGCTCGTACAGTGAAGGGTTGTGTTAACACTGAAACATTAAACAGAATGGACACTGAATTTTGGTGCTTTGCTGATAAAAAAGTTGAATGTACACTTGTACAGTGATGTATTGCAGTGTCCTTGTGTCTGTGAATGGACTCTTCACAGATTCAGAGGTAGGATTCTATATATAACCTGCTGTATGTAGGGGGGTTGTGAACAATTTTACAAATATTCTTCTTTGGGATACTGCTAGTGAAAAAAAAACCAATAAAAATGCGATTCACATCAGCTGCTGAAAATCTCTGATGCATTTTCTCTAACATAGACAGCAACTTCCGAAAATATTTATGAGTCTGCTTTCTGATGAATGCTTGATATCATCCCTTAGGATATGATCTCTTTGTTGGATTAAAGGCACTAGTCCTTGCATTAAATGATGTTGAGTTTTTTCATCCTAATACTCTTTACATGTATCTCTTTTAGATGGTGCCGTCTATTATCGTGCTCAGCCTCCTTACGTTTATCTTCCCTATGAAACAGCTATTAGTTCACCAAACAAATTTTGAGATGATTTTCCTCCAACAGTTTGCAGGTTCTGAAAAATCCATTCATATCAAAACCAGATTCCCTTTGCTCCGTGTGTGTGCGTGTGTGTGGTATTTTTTATGTTGACCTGAAGATTTGTTTTACTGCTGGACCTGTGCAGCTGCTTAGGGGGTTGTATTCCCACTGTGCTGTTTACTCCCATGTTGTCTGATCCATCAGCAATCTAATTCACAGATAGTATCATAATTCATGATGTAATAGATCTTCCACATTGTTTTGTAGGGGAAACTTATTAAAGATAAAAACCTCATGTGGCAGTTGCCCTTTCAGCAGTTTAAGTTTTTGATTCTTGCTTTCCATCTTAAATGTGTACTGATTATGCCTTGACACCTCTCCTGCTACACATTCATTTTTCTGTGGTCTTTCTGACAGACTGACATGAAACTGGTCACCATTAGGTTTTGCCATTGTTTTCAAAGCATTTGTTCTGGGCAGTAAGTTTTCTTTCCTTTGGAGGTAAGCTTCATTTACTGTTTGTTTAATCAAATCTTAAACATTTTGCACAGAAAATTTACTATGAAAATTGTCTCATTACAAACTGTACTTCCTCAGTGCTTGGAATTCAGTCTGCCATGACCACTTGTCCCAGATATTCTAGTTCTGTTCTTTTGTAGATCTGTTGCAGATTATCTAATTATCAAGTTTTTATTTTGAAGACAGACAGAATTAGAATGTAGTTTAAAGGCAAATTCAGATTATTATTCATTCTACTTTCTTCTAAACATACTTTTTTTAACATAGGAGAATTTTAAAAAAAAATCCTAGGTATCAAATATTTCAGCAGGAAATTATTTAATATTTTGATTGTTTCTCTTTTTTGTTGGTCTCTTTAGCTGATCAGAAGCTTTAAATGTAGACTTTGATGATAGCTTTTTCCTAATCATGAATAAAATATTTCTAGAAGTCAATTACCTTTTAAAGCCAGAGCAAACACAAAGTACTTTAAATCCAGAGTGTTTTTCAGAATAACTGATTATTTTACATAACCTAAGTAGAAGTTGAGATTTGTTAGGAAAATAAGTATAGAATAAGGAATGAGTTTAGATGAAGAGTCTTGGCCTATCAAGTTCAACTTAGATATTGTAGACTGTCATCTGAGTAAACAGAAGTTTGGGCATAGTAAATAAGCAGAAAAATTGCTAAGGAACATGTTCCATTCCTGGTGCCTCAGGTTAAGGATTACAGGTGACACTTGGGATGAGCTGAACTTTGCAAAAAGGTTTGTAATAATTGGTTCAACTGTTTCCTAATATGAACATCTATCATAGCCTTTTAAAAGGTGGTCCTGAAAGTAAGTGCTAGTGATCATCTAGTCCCTTCTCCCAATCCTAATTTATATCCAAACATAAGGATTGTTTTGAAACACATTGCTGCAATCAAAATATTCTTTGATAGATGCTTATGTAACTTATTTCTGAAAGTATCTTTCAAGGGGACAGTTCTGCAACTCCCATGGTGCTTATTCCACCACATAACTGCACATGCTGAAACACGATTTTGTAAAGTTTAGGAAACTCCCATTTATTGACAACACATAATTTTAGACAGGGATTTGAAATTTTTCAGAGGAAAGGTGGTTATCCCAGTGACTTCCTATAAGAATGACTTTGCTATCAATTTAAGAATTTGTTGAAGTTGCATAGCTCAATATAGATCAGTTGCTATATTTGTAATAGCAATTTGATGGAAGAATAATATCACCGGTTTCAGAGATTCTGGACAATATATTCCTGCCTCCATTTACCTTCTCTGTATAGTTTAGGCTTATTGATGAGGCAGTGGTAATCAGACATCTCTCCTTGTGTAGTCCTGTCCCCTGGGTCCTTTGTTCTCATTGCTTCTCTGAGAACTGCTTAGCTAGAGCCACAGAGCTGACTGGCTACATCAGGGATGGAAGGTCAACCTGCTCTGCACTGACTCTCACATCAGGAGAAATGGGATACAGTCAGAGGAATGAATCATTGAGCCAAACTATGCTGTTCTCTCCCCTCCTGACCCTGACTGAGCTCTCCCTACTGTATCTCCCTGTGGTGCATTAGCAGCATCACACCACAATTCCCACCAGAATTGTATTCTAGAACTCTAGAATTCTTTCTCTTCTGCATTCCTCCTAGAACTTTCACACAAGGAGATGCAAGGAAGATATACTGTTGAAAGAAGCATAGGAGTAGAAATAAATGTTTTGCTACATGAAGCTATGGAGTAAATCTCTGTAAAAGAACAGTTGTACAGGCCCCATTATCCTTGCTTGCCCTATTGTGCTATGAGGGGATAAGAGGAGGAGAAGGAAATTTTTCTGGGGAACCAACCAAAATCTGTAGCTCAGGTATGACCAAACTTACATGACCAAGGGACACAAGGCCTATAGCACATTTTTCAGTAGGTCCAGATTGCAGAATTGCAACATTTACAAGAGTTGCATTTGAGAGATCCCCAAAGTTCTGACCATGCAATGATGCGATGCTGGTGTGAAGCTCACCCATAGGGTGGATCAGTGGAGTTAGCCTTCATAATCACTGGCCTTGCTCCATCCAGGCTGCATTAGCTGCAACTCCCTCTTCCATCTCACACCGGACCAAGTTCCAGGATGGGAGCTGTGCTTGGATAGTCTGTGAGGTATATGGGGCTGAGGAGCAACCAGCTGGCATTGCCTGTGGTAGCTGGTCAGAAAGGCTGTAGAAATTGTTAAGAAAGAGAGGAACAGATGCACAGAAGAGTTGATTTGGTATGCATCCTCTCTCTTGCACCCTCATTCTGCCACAACTGTCCTTGAGCAAAATGAATGAACATTGTATTGTATCATGCAGTGTTGTCCTGCATTTCTTTCTATTGAAAGCATCAGTTCAGTTGAGAGGGGCACTCTGTTTCTCTATGGCTGTATATAGTTGATATGGCTGTATATAGTGCATTTTCCTTTGGCACCTCCAAGATAAGTTCAGTCTCTAACATCTGATTGGACATGAAGTGATGTGTGTGTGAGAGGTGTCCTTGTGTGACTTCATATTTTAGTACAGAAGAATAATGGGATAGATACTGGAACAATAGTAGTAAGGGTAAAGAGCCATGAACAATAGACAAGGTAAGTAATACTAGAAAGCTTTTTTTAAAGGATTTTCATGAGGTGGTGTTTTATGTAATGTTAACTTTTAAGAACTTATTTAGTGCTATACCTCACAAAATTTGTTTTATATTGCTCCATGTGAAAGTTGTTGATTGCATTAAAAAGTAATGGTAGGGACAGTAAAGAGAAGCATTAAATCACTGATTTTAAGGGATGTGGCAACTAAGTGCTTCTAGAATCTGCAGTACAAGTTAAATCTAACATATTTACTAGGGATGTAGGAGGAAGATTGAATGCTACATTAATTACATTCACAGATGGTCATAAAATTAGGATATTCAACAAATACAGAGAAGGTTATAATACAGAAGGACAGAAAGAGGTTGGAAATATGAGCAAGAGATAAAATTAGGTGCTCTAGAAATATGTAAATGAAAACATCTGAAACTATGCAAAATATGAATATTCAATGTTAGAAAAGTGTTGAAAAGGAGATGTTAAAAAAGGTAAACATGACAATGGAAACTGATTAGGAATGTAGTTGAAACAAGACAAGCGTACAGGAGAGAAGGATCAAGGTTGTGTGGGCAGCCATTGCACGAACACCCTGAGGACATAATTGTCTTTCCTTTGACCTTGCAGTGCAAAGGCTGCTGTTTGCATTGAGCTGGCCCTTAGGAAGGAACTTTGGGATTTTATACCAGTTGAATCATCTCAGCTCATTTCCGTATTTGAAGGATGGATCTAGAGCAGGTGGTATTTAATTTAATATCTTATAGCTATAGTAGTTTGCATTGACTCAACTGAGCCTTGTCCATTTGTTTTCAGGATCTAAGATCAGCAGATCGTTCCCTGTGACTAGCAGTATATGTAGAAAAGAGGTACAGACCGTGGGACTGACTTTAAAAGGGTTGAAGAGGAAAAGGTGTCTTGTAATGCCAGATAAACTATTTGAGGAAATAGGCTCTCATCATGATGCGAGCATCACCAGGGGGAGAGCTGAATGGGTGGGTATTCTTACAACCTACATGGCTTCCAAGAGTTTTATACCAGAATGGTTCTTTTTATCCCTGAAAAGTATAGTAAAGGCTCGGCAGATCTTCAGAAATAAACATTCCAGTGCAGAAGATACTGTTAAGCAGTACAGGACACCCTGAACTTTGAGAAAAGAACACTTAAATTCATGTGAAGCAGTTGTACTTGCCTTTTAGCTAAATTAGGGTTTCATGCTCGGGCTGAAGGGAAGTGTTTTTATGGGTTTTAAATTAAAATTACATTTTACCACTTAACGTAAAATGTGGTGGTTTTACCTTGCTTTTACCTGTGGGCAGGACTCAGGAGTGTTTTCTTCATCTAGTCATTTTGTATCTAGTTCTGTGAGATCATGTTTGAATTCTTCCAAAAAAGAAGAATGTTGGCTGTTTTATTCTTTGATTATAAAATCAAACTTAGGCATGAATATAAAGCTCAGAGCTGGAGAATAGCTCTTCTAGTCAAAAAGAGGCCTTGTTGGTGAACAGATCAAAAATATGGATCATAGCAGCCTACGGAGACTGCCAATTCATTGATCAGGTGCCCAATAACGTGAGCACAGCCACTTTTTTAATGGCAGAACATAACTATTACTCCTAATGCAAGTTAAAAAGCACTGCACTGGTGCACCATCCCATTCCAGAGGTGAGGCTAGCCCTAGCCTGTTGAAGCTTGTCATTGAGAGGCAGAGAAGCTGGTGAATTTCCACTCATCTGTCTGATATTGACACATTGCCAAAAAAAAGACTGTGGAAACATCTCCCTGGAAAAGCATTAGCAGTTTCTTTGTGTTTGCTTGGTTTTTGTTTATTTGTTTTGTTGTTGTTGGGAGGGGGGGTAGGCAGGGTTTTTTTCTTTCTATACCAGAAAATCATTAATGATTGTGGGAACCCTGGTTTTGTGATTACATGGCTATCCTATTCATGACTGTGCAATCACTTTGGTCTCTTCCATGTCTGACTGAATTTTCAGTGCCTTAAAGGATATTTCCAAGTGAGCTGGAAATTGACTGAGATGCTCAGCAATTCTCTTGACAAATTTCTTCAACTATTTAACTACTGGTGTATTGGCAAAGCAATTACATGACTGTGAACTGAAACAGTCTTCATGTTACATGCTGACATGTTTAGATCTCCAACAGCACATATAGTTTCACCTGTTTTCTTCATCAGTGCATTCAGTTCTGCAGTAACAGATGCATAAAATGGATGTGTGGGATTGACAGTTCTTCCAGGTAGCAAATGTCTTCTGCTGCAGCTGGGACAGGAAAAATTCTTACAGTGGAAGAAAAAAGTAACTCATCATCTCAGGAGGCACAGAGTAATGTTTACTGTCTTTAGTTTGTATGGTTTTTACGGCCAGAGAGTTTAAGATGAATGAATTTATACAGCACTGATCATCCTAGTTTCCTTAGCATAATATCTTAGCCTTCACATAACTTCCTTAACTAGTTTTACTGATCTTCTTTTTGAGATGTTGAAAACTAAAATACTTTTATACTTAAATACAGTCTCTCTGTATTATCAGGTTTTGGTCCCTTGAATTTACATATCATATGAGTTTGTCATAAAATATGCACATTCTGGAAAACATCTCTTACTTCCTGATGTCAGTCTTACATCTTTTTAGGCATTGTTGGTTCTAAATGCATTTTAGCTGCTTTGCAAAGGTATGGGGTTATTACAAGTAATGGGTGGATGGAGTGGGAGGAAGGCAGAAATTGCATGATTTCATTTATTAATGTTATTTAGTGAGAATCTGAGCTAACAAGAACATGATTTGTTTTACTGAAATGGTGCTTAAAGATGTAGCCATATAATTACTAAAATTACCAACTGGTCATATCAGTTAGTAGTTGTTCAAATTTCCCTCATCAGTCACCGTCTTCAGTAGCAGAACCCATGGGGAGACAGCGGCAGCTGCTACTCTTGTCAGAAGTTTTAAGAACCATTTTGTAGGGCTTGCTGGGTATGTTTGTTTTGGCCTGGGTGCTGGCCCTAGAAGTTTCCAGAAACTGCTTCAGAGAAGAACTTTCACCTCATGACACTTCAGTAAGCTGATACAGAATAACTTGTTCAGAGGGAATTGTTTTTCTGACCTCCAATTTCAGTCTGGTATATACTTGATTCACCATATTATTTCAATTATTCTTCCGAACTCTTTTGACCAGTTTCTCAGTGATTTAGCTCCACCATGGTTAGCACAGGTTTAAGATTGAAACCTGGGATTTTTTTCCCCTTATTTTCAGTAAAGGTGTTTATGTTAGCCACTAAATGTTTAAATCTTTCCTATGAACCCATCATGTTTTGTTGGTTTTTTTCATTAATTAAAAGAGTAGACCATACTGACATTTCCGAAACTTGTTTTGCTGTTACATTTTCACTTGAAGAGGCAGACTCTGCAGTGTTTCTCCGTTGTATGAATGAGAAACATTTCCATTGCACCCTAATGGTTCTAGATCTCCAAGGTTGTGTAAATCTACGTACAATTGAGAAAGGTGTGCCCTAAGAAGACAGTGAAGTCTTCTGAAGAATACTGTTTCCACTTTCTGTTAATCTTTTCTAGCTATGTATCCTTCAAGAAGAGTTGAATGTCTGTCATTGAGTAAGGCCATCAGTCCTATTCCAATAATTAAGGATATATTACGTCTCTTACAGGCAGCGTCAGAGACATCGATATTTATGTATTTAGTTGGACTACAGCTTAAAACACAAAATTGCATAGGGATTATGCATACTTGAGTGAAAAATGGTCACTTTATTAGGTGTTAGCAGTGTATATGGGACCAATCTTTGTGAGTAATTTTCATATGAAGTAATTTGAGACTATTATGAATTGGTGCTGTGCTAGGGCTGGACTTTTTGGTGTAGAATTAAAGTTCAAATTCTTACCAAAATGACAGCCTACCTTGAGGAAGAAGAACTAATGGACTGAGGAGCTCTCACCTGTTCACTCCTACCAAAATACTTGTGGTCTGGAAACTCCCTAAACCTCAAAAAGCAACTAGGCTCACACTTGTAGGATTAGAGTTTGCCACTCCTCCTGTGCTGCTCAGACTGAGGGGACAACCAGCTGCTGTGAAGTGCTTCCTCACTTGTGACTGGTTGCTCAAGTAGTGTATTTCTGCCACCACTGGGAGATGATTGACCTTTCCCCCTCCCCCATCATTTGTGTTCCTTAAATGGAGCCATAAGTACCCTTTTCCAGTAGCGTGTTGGAAAATTTTAAGTATTTGAGTGATTTCTGCATGTGAAAACATTATGAAATCATACTAGTGACAGCTTTCCTTGACCACAGTGCTTGTTAGCAGAGTATTAACCTTTTTGGACAGGCTCTCTGGGACAAATTCCTGTTGTATTGCTTCTGAGCTCCCAGTTCATGTTGATACAGTTGCATACAATTAACATAAATTTCCTATTAAGCCATATCCATGTTAAGGTAAAATTCAAAGCAATCTGAAAATGTGGTTTGTTACAAGACATTAAAATATTATCTTAATTTTCAGAAAATAATTTTGTGCTCAAGAAATTAGCTTCCTCCAGAGCTGTTTTTATAGGCTTTTCTCTGCCATGTTCCTGTACTGCCAGGTACTCTTAAGCATTCTGCTGCAATATTATTATTGCTGGAGCTTCTCATGATCAGAGCCTGGTATTATAATCATAACTTATTTGCTGGATGTAAATGGATAGTAGCTGAAACCAAATTTCTTTTCACCTGTATAATCAAAAAATATTATTTGGATTCCTAGAGGTGAAAGGAGGCAAGCTGAAACTTCATCTTTGAAGAGAAAATTTCAGAGGCACTTTGTCACTGTCATGTCGTGGTGCAGACATCTGTCAGACTCTATTACAAATCCAACTTTCTTATTCGATGAGTTACTCAATTTGCAAATTGAGACCTCTCTGCTTTGTTAAAAATTATCACTGCTCATCCGAAAACCCTAAGTGTTTAAAAGTATAAGATGACAGCTTGAACGCTTAGGGATGTGGACTCTCCTTATAAGGACAAATTACCTTTCTGGATGTCACATTTAAATGTTTGGCTGCCTATCATCTACAGGGAATTTAGCATGATAAATCTTTTTAGATCTCTGAGAGCAGAGGAATTTTAAGTGAAGTGCACGAAAGGTGTTTGAGGTTCAGGGTTTTTTGTGTGCATCTTTTACAGAGTAGGTTTCAAATGTCTCTGATTGCAAGTAGCTGGAAGATATTGCTTGAGGTCATCTCCTTTATTCAAAGATTTGAAGCTGTTGTCTTCCTTGTTCATCTAAATAAGGATTTTTTGTGTGTTTACTAAATAAATGTATTAGGCTATTTTCTAGCATGAACCAGGGTGGATGAACCTACAGATTGAAAGGTTAATTTTTCAGTTGTGTGACAAGCATACAAAGGTATAATTGTGGGGTGGATCTGGCCCATCATTTCAGTATGCCATTTTGTAATTTCATTGTCAATCCCAGTAATATTTGCTATTCATAGGGGAATGAAGATAGATGTGGCTTTTTATTATTTACATTAAAAATGGGTGTTGATATCAGTTCTGTTGTGGCAACAAAAATATGTTTTCTCAATCTCATTTCTTGAATTTGTGTGTATTTTGGCTTTGCTGTTCTTGCATTTTTGTTGAGATAAATAATAAATTTTTGTGGTATTGATTTAATTCCTGGGGAATATATCCCATTAGCTAGGTGCCATTCATCTGTGGGCATTCTGATTCCATTCAGTTTATTATGCACATTTTTTTAGGAAGTAGATTATTCTCTGAAGGAAACAGCTTTGCTCTCTTCACATGTGCCACCAAAAATTCTATAACCCGTTGAGGGATATAAAAGCCACATCTTCAGTTTTGCTTACTGCCATCCTTTTTAGTCTAGCTTCAAAACTGAGTATTTTTTCAAAGTTAATGACTATCTTCAGCTCTGGGCCAGCTGTGATTTCTTCTTTCATGGCTTGAATAAAAAAGTAAAGGAAGCTCCTTTCATAGGCCTGAAATATCCTTGGGTTTGGCTGTTACAGAAAAGAAGAGCACAATAGGTTACTTCTTGCTTTGCAGATCTCAGAGATGTAACAGCTTTGTCCTTTCAGTACAGGGACGCTTCTTTGTCTTCTACCAAAATAATTTGGCTAGAGATTAAGAAAGGGGTGAGAATGAGTTGGTTGATTGGTGGTTGGTTTTTTTTTAACCTCTGGGCTATTACAGCCAGTATCTACTGGCCATAACACAGTGAGCTATTTCAGAGTTAACTGTAGAATATCAAGTTATTCTGGATCACTTTTGTTGATCATGTTAAGTCCTTAAGAAAATCAGTACTGAAAAATTAAACAGTAACAGGAATGAAGTGCCATTCCCAATATATCAAGTCCTAGTAATGTGAAGAGCATGTCACACCAACTATAATTGTTTTTGTTTTGAAAATATTGTCTGAAAACCAGAAGACTCACTGTGACGTTTTTCTTTACTGGTACTGCAGCTTAAGAATATGAAGGTTATCATGGTACAGAAAAAATGTCCACCTGTCCTTCCTAGGTTACAATCTTTCTAAATTTGGCTGCATACTATTCAAAACCTGACTTTTTTTAGGTTGGACAGTGTATGAGTGACCTAACTGAGGCTTTTCCTCGTTCTTGGCTGCCCTTTTAGTGCCCGATCCCTTGAGGCACCCTCCTTCCCTGCAGGTGATTTTTATGTGTGATGCTACTTTCCCCTGTGAAACATCATATTAGCTAGGAAAAGAAACCCAAATATTGCAGGAGTGGCCAAGGCTGTGTTCAGTCTCCCCACTGCTTGGAAATACAAACAGATGTTAAAATGCACTTCCAGAAAACAGTGTTTTTGGGATTACATTGTAACAACATCACCAGCTTGAGGAGTGCCCTGGAAGAAGAAGAAGCATAAAAGACTGAAAATACTAAAATACAGGTGTCCTACAGGTGCTACATATTAATTTATTCTGCAAAATCATGAGGTAGATGTTTAAAAGGCAGAAAGCTATAACTTGAAATGAAGAGCAAAAGAAATGCTTAGCATTAAGAAGAGTGATGGAGGAGAAGATACACAAAAGGAAAAAAAGAGGGGAAACAAGCTCAAGGAGAAGGGTAGGAAAAACAGTTGGCTCAGTGTAGCAGAAGACTATTGAAGAAAGAGGAGAATACATTACTGGAGACCAGTGACCAAAGGAAGTACAATTATTATTTACTCAAGTCATTATTTTGACTTTAGAGATCCAAAATTCCCTTTCAAGACTGTATTTCTCACATAGACAGAAGGGAAATTTCAGCTCTTTTGCAGAGATGCATATGTGTGAATTTTTCTCAAATGTGGTTGATCTTTGAAGCTACAAACAAAAGCATATGTATGTTGTTCGGTTTTCATAGATTTCTGCACATATGCCATGGTTTTCTAAATTACTTTTCTATTGTCTAAACAAACTAGATTAAGTGGATAAACCATCTTCTTCAGAATTATAACTTGAAAATTCTGTTTCAGCAAAAATGTAATATCCAAAGTTATGTGCCTTTAATTTCACAATTTTCCTGGACTCTGTGGCTTGGTTATTTTTTGTACTTAGAAAATAACATTAATTTGGTGTGTTTGGTTTCACTCAATGTGTGCAGCATTGCAACTATTGGTTTAAAATGTCTGGTTTTCCTTCTACAGTGTTCTACTAGCTTATTTCAGGGAAAAAAATACAAGCCTCTTTTTTTAAAGAAATAGATTTGATTTCAGTGTCTGTAAATTTTTTAACATATACAGTTGAGTCAGCTGTGTGGAGTATCATGGGCTTCAGTAGTGACACTAGTCTGAGGGGGGAAAATGATATCACAAGAATGGAAACAAATGTGTTCTCTCACTCTGGTCATGGAGCTTTTAATTCCACACTTGGGGAAACAGCAGGATTTACTGGGGTCAGTTGTACTCCACTGGGATATGTATTATTAAAGTGTGTATATATGTGTGTATAAGTGTTGCAGGGAAGAGCAGAAGGTCAGAACATACTTTGCAGTTTTATTACATTGCTTTAGATTTACCTTTTGAAACTTACTTTTTCTCGAAATCAGACATAAAAAATCTCCCCCTCTCAAGCACATGTATTTACTTGATAAATATTTAAATAGTTGCATTTACCCTTCAAGTGCAGTATGTATGCTTATTATGAGCAGGAATATTAAAATAACCATGCAGGTTTTTTCATTTTAGAGTTATTTTTGCTGCTTTTCTCCTATTGAACCTTATGTACTTAAATTTTTATAATCAGTTTAAGAACTCACTTTTGGGACAGTTCTCACAGAACTTATCCTACAATGCCTATGTTTATTTGTGTGTGACGCATGACATGGATTTCCTTTCCTAATTCTCTCTGTGGCATACCTGCCAATGTCGGGAAACTGTGCCTGTTGTGCTGTCGGGTTGCTGTGGGTTCAGACTCAGACCTGCAGCAGGGTTACCTTGCAGTGTGTGGGGCAGAAGGTGGCTCCCAGGAGCTACTGCTCGGGTTTGGGGTGGGGCAGGAGAGGACAAGTGTTGGTGCAAAAGCTCTTCTGGGATGCGCTGGGGACCGGCCTGCTATAAGTTCGCTCGGGAAGCAGCAAAGCACAGAAATTACTTGGAAACAACTGTTATACAGTCACGTTCTCCTCTTATCTACCGCTTTGTTCTTGAAGGTGATAGCAAAAGGGAGAGCTTGTGTGCGCTGAAATTCAGAGGCTGTTAAAATAATTCAATACTTAGAGTCACTTCTTTGAACATAAAGCTGTTTACTCCCAGCTCACAAAAATGTGAGGCTGCTCTCAAACTTCATGCTTTCACCCTCACTACTGTAATATGAAGCATCCACTGCAGTTTTATTTACATTTTCTTTCTATTTTAATTTAGATTAAATGGAAGGAACATAATAATTATAATGTACATATTAATTAAGGCAGGACAAAGTTGAAAGAAAATGTAATATATACTAGATATATAAATGGCAGAAGGATCCATCTGCTCTGTCCATATCCTATGTTCTTCATTCTGCTTGCAGGATTTGAGCCACAGAAGGAAATTATAATGAATTTTTTTTTTAAATTTTAAGGTTTTTTCCTACTTCCTGAACAATTTACACTGATTGGATTGCAGCCTGAAATTTCCATTTTAACTGCTGTTGCTTTGAGTAAAACAATTACTTTTTATTAAAAATGTCAATTCAAATGATTATTTAAATCTGGCTCAAAAAAAAAAAAAAAAAAAGAAAACTCATTGCTGCCTGCTGTTGTTTTGCATGGGATTCTGTGCTATGGAAACTGGCCATAATTTTATTGAATTGATTTAATTGGTATTAATGAAAATTACATGTGTGTGTAAAGGGAGGATACAATTCCTTAAGGGCCTTAAATTGTCCTGAAGCACATGTGCAATTTCCATTACTCTTAATGGGAGTTGCATTTTTCTCAGCAGTGAGAATGAATTCCTTGGGACCAGATTGTGGATGACCTTTGTGGAAGTGGTAGCATAATACTTTTTTGGCATGAGCATTTGCAGTACTCAGAATGGGGGTCAGAGCCATGACCTAGGGAACAGGCAGGGCAGCACCCCAGTTCCTTCTCCCCTTCAACCAGCTCTGTGCCAGCAGCTTGCAGAGCTCACTGCCTTTCTTTAAGTGCTGTGGCTACCATTCCTGAGCTCTTGAAAGGATTTTAGGAACGGTAACCTGAGGGAAAACTCTAGCTAGGCTCTTCATCTTTTACAAACTACTGGTGAACTCTTAATACATATGAAACATCAATCCCAGAACAAGTTATTTTCATTTTTAAAACATTTTCCTAATATTTTATCCATGTTGGCAGTTATAATGAATTGTAACAAACAGTTAACCTGGTGTATGAGCCTTGAGGTAAAGATAATGCACCTCATTGTGCCCTTCCTATGGGCCTGTCATCAAATTCAGGTTACATAACATCCTTTTAGGTGTAGATCTTTATAGATCTAGATCTAGATATTTCATGAAACTGATATCACCACACCACAATGTTAATCTAGTCATAGTAACTACTCCAGTCAGAGTAAGTTAGTCTAGTTGCAGTAAGTAGTTCAGTATTTTTCTTTTCGTCTTCATTACAGGGATGCATAACTTGCTTTGGTCTCAGGCATGAAATAAAGTAGGAGTTTTCACCTTCTTTTACCAGAAATAGCAGAGTGGGAAACTCCAAATGATTGAAGAAACTTATGTAATGTATTATTTTGACAATTCCTTGTGAATTTGGTTTGTGAAATCAGTGTTTTGATTTGATCTTTAAGTACTGTTCTGTTGTTTACAAAAAAAAAAAAAGTTATGGTATTGTATAAAGTCTGATAAAGATGTTGAAAATAATGGGGGAAGATATTTTGGAAACATCTTTCCTTGACCATAATTTCTTGGTTTTGGCAGCATAAATTCTCTGCTGATGGATCCAAGCATAATTTAATCACAAAGGCTGCATTTTTAACTCTTCCTGCTAATTTCACTGTTTGTGGAAATATATTCCCTGTTGCAGTAATAGGCAGGCTGAAGTATCAGTATGTAGGGACAATGGAATGAGTTGAGGGATTTACTGATTCAGTCTGAAATACTTTTATTTGTAGAGTTTATGCAATAGAAGTTAGTATAGCATTAGAATTTCAGTCAGTCCAACCATTGGCAGTGATTTATAACCAGAGTTTTAAATGAAATTGGGAATTAAGGAGGAAGCATTATTTCCTAGTCAAGTCAAGCAGCTGTGTTGTGAACAAGGGGTATTTCTTCTTGGCTTACACCTAATCTGTGTGATTAGGAACTCCAGTCTGAAAGACCTTATAATTTTTGCAGTAATTGCCATTTAAATTGCATTCCTACTGGTTAAAATGATGAGAGGAAAATGGAAGATGAACAGATGCTCTGACAATGTAGAGCCTAACAGATCCTCAGATCCCCAGATCCCATGTAAGGCACCATAAGTTCTTCCAAAAAGGCATTCAAGAGTGAAAGCTTTTCTTGCATGTTTTTTATTCTGTGGTGCCGAATTGAAGTATTTTCCTGTCTCACCAGTAGGCGATGAGGGCATCCCTTTGCTCCTCGTGCATAATGAATACATTTCAACTGTTATTTCCTACCACTCCGCTGTGAGCTGAGGAACTTTGCCAGAGAGCAGCTGTGTGAGTCCTCATCCTCACTGTAGTGTTGCTTCCACTGTGATGATGGAGCTGCTTGGGTGCAGAATAGCAAAACTGCCACCTTGCACTAGTGTTGATTCCCGTCTGAATTCCTACTGCATCCCTACTGCATCCCTACTACAGTGTTGGTGCCCATCCCTACTGCATCCCTGTGCATGCAGGGAGCAAGGCATGAGCGGAGAATGGCTGAATTCTTACATTCCTCGCAGGAGTTTGGGAAGAAATAGTAATTTCTGTACCAATATAAAAGAGAAAAGGAAGGGTTTAGCAGTTATGTCTAAACTGTGGGCAGAGATTCAGCACAAGTATCACAGAAAGAATGATTTAAATACAGCAATGTTATCAATATACAGGATGGGCTTACCAAAGGCAAATCCTTCTCATCTACCTTGATACCTGTCTGTAGAATGCGTGTTTGGTACCTCTTTCTCTTGACCAAGAAAATTTTTATGGGTGGATTTTTAATAAACATCGAACAAGGTTCCACTTGACAGCTGGTTCAGCTACAGATTAGTACAAGTCTGAGATGGTAAGGCTTTAGTTAAAGGAAAGATAACCAAAGGTTATCATTAAAAAGAAGTGGAATCAAAAGGTAGAGGTGAAATTCCACAAAGAACTATTTTAGTAACACTTTTACTTATATTTTCCAGTAAATTGCAGTAATAGCCCTTTGGGGTTTGTTGGTAACATGACCTACAGGGGTATTGTAAAATACAAAACAGATTATCAGATGGTAAAACTGAATGGCTTTTGCAATAGGAATAACAGTAATGGAATGAGATCTAATAGGAGCAGCAAGATCATGCAAATACTGTTTAGTATCATTTTCACTATAATGTAAAAGGCTTATTCATTGCAAGTAAGTGTAAAACTATATGATTATTTTGATCACCAGACTAAAAGCTTCGTGTGATCTTCAGGTATAAGAAAATGAGTAATGGCAAATTTAGGGTGAACCAACAGAAATACTGGCAGCAAAGGGATGTGGAACTATTAATACCACTGAAATTTGGCTGAGTGAGATGTGTCCATATAGAACAGTGTCAGCAGTTCTGGGTGAAGCAGAAGATGGGAACAGAGGTCTCCTAAGAGAAAAGGTTGTAATAATATGACTGAAAATGAAGATGGCCTGTTTTTGTGTTACTCTTGGAAGATGGATAAGTTGGGAAAAAAAAAAGTGGCTATGAAGAAAGACACTGGAAATGGAAAAAGATGTCTAGATATTTAGAAGAGTGAGACTTTGGAACAGCCTACCTGTAGGAGCAGTGGAAACAAAGCATGAATTTCAGAAGTGGGTTGTGCAATGCATGGGACCGAATTTGACACGAAAAAATACTTGGTCATTTGCTGCAGACATTGCCAAATGCCTCGCAGTGATTGCAATGAGAATGAAGTGCCCACTAAAGAGAATTTCAAACATGTTCATACAGATGATCCAAAGCTGCAGCCTCTTGTTTCTTCAGCAAAATATAATTCTGCTGTTTGGGGTTTGTGGAGAGAAAGAGTTGGTATCTTAGAAAACAAGTGAGTCTAAAAACATTCATCAAAAGTAGTTCAGGAAAATAAGTTACGTGACTGTGAGCCAGAGGAATTACCCTCTTGAAGTCATCGAATAGAAAATAAATGAAGATTGACAGCAAGAGGCACTACTTAATGATACCAATATTAAAAATGGAAAAAAAGATGCTGACAGGTAAGCTTAACTTAGTAAAATTATGCAAGCTCTTTATTAGACAAATTTATAGGCACTGTGTATAATGGAAATTAAAACCAGTGTGTCGGGGGGTGGGTGTTCTTTGGACCCTGACATCTGGCCTGGCTGTGTTCCTTATTTCAGTGTCCCATGTCCCGAAAAGATGAAATGAGGCTTCTTTCTGCTGCTTCAAAGCTTGTTTATTTTTCTTATCAAAGTTTCGGAGGCACAGACTGTGCTGTGACCTCCAGGAACACGAGGACAGAATGGCAATGGCTACCCAAAGCAGGTAGCTTTTATATCTATTATCAACCAGTTAGAAAACTTTACCTATCTGATTTTGTTCCCAAAACCAGTGAATATCAACCTTATTGACATGTCTCCTCTATACTAAATTCTGTCTACCAATTAACAAATCACAGGAACTCATGTCAGAGAGAAAAAGGAAGAGAAGGAGAAGGAAGAATAAGATGAAGTTGACACCCTAGAGTCTCTGTGTTGGTTCTATATAATATATATAGCAAAACCTAAAAACTACAACTACACACTCTGTGGTACACTAAACAACCATCTCCTTATTTCTTTGGTGTTCTCAGCTCACCCAGAAGTGGAGGCAAATGCTCCCACGAGCTTGGTTCGCAGGCCAAGCCTTTTTTGAGGAGCTCGGAGGGTAAAACAAACACCCAGAGGAGGAGGAAAAGTTCCCAGGCTTTTCCTGGACTCCAACACCAGTGAACAGCAAATGAATATGATTATACAAAATTTGTAGGTTTTGCAACCATGAATGGGTAAAGAAACAATGTGAAGTGACCCAGAGGTAAGAGAAAATATAGGCAGGGTGGAAAATGAATTTTTCTTAAGAAAACACGGATGGGTAGCCATATGAAAAAGTAGTCTGAAATACAGATATCAGAAATATTCAGCATTCAAGAGACTCATGAAACAGCATAACATCATGTTTTTTGCTAACATCTGTGGTTGCCATGTGGTTGACAAAGGTAAAGTCAAAGTATAACTCAGCTTTAGATGCAGCCAGACACTCAATAATCACAATTTATTGGGAAAGCATTGTTGAAACTTCCCTTCCTACTTTTGTTCATTTCTGGGTAACAGAACTTGTGCTGGTAGAGACAGTTATTGCTGCAATGTGTTTGATAAATGGAAAAGAAATATTTATTTAGATATGGATAGTTGCAACAAAGCTTGTCAGGTAGTGACACTGACAGCTTCGAAGCATTTGAAAATAGAGTACTTGAATAAGGGTGGGAATATGTGAATTTCCAATAAAATAGAGGAGAATTAAGGAAAATTAAAACTGAATGGAAGAGGTCAGTATTCATTTTCATTAATGGTCAGTTTAATGAATGTGTGGGAAGAGCAAGAAGACTACTTCAGTGACATCTGCAAAATACTTTCACTCATGCCCTTCTTTTTTCATTAATTCAAAAAATTTCAAAAAACTTTTCTTTGTGTACTGAGATATTTCAGGCTTGATCTCAGCACTTTGACTGAAATCAATTCAACCACTTATGACTTATAAGAGACAGAATATTAGTGTTCCTATTGCAGAGTGAGTCATACATCCTCTTTGATCAGGACTTTGGTTTGTTCGTTTTTTCCTTTTCCAAAGCATTTCAAACTTTGGCTTTTAATATATTAACACAGCCCAAGGAGGGTTGATAGGAGGACCAAAATTGGCAGATGGAAAATCTGTTGAGTCCATTAAAAAATCGCTTCAGAACATGTTTGGTTGACCTCTACTCGGAAGTCTATTACAACTTAAGAACAACTTGCCCAGTTCTACCTCTGAACCACTGCAATGTGTGAATTTTTTTCACCTGTACTTCATGAGCTGGCACTAGAGCTGTATTACAACATCTGCTCATTGCCTTGTTCCAAAATGTCTGTGATTTTGTTATCAGCAAGAGAATTAGATGGCCATGCTTAAAAAGGAGAGAGAGGGGAATATCCTGTGGCAATACTGATCAATTTTATTACCTTGTGCAATACATACATTTGCTGAGACTATTTCTGATTTTATTTTGTATTTTCGTTCTTTGTCATATAAGGATAATGAAATACCCATGAGAATAACAACGCTGCTCTGATTAAGAAGTTACTTGGTTAAACTGTTTCACCAGAAAAAGAATGAAAAAGCTTGATGTTGTGATTTGAACAGTGCCCCAAACCTGTACTTAGCTTCTGTCTTTGGATGCCACACATCCTCTCCATAACATCAGTGATTTGTGATTACTTTCTGATAAGGGTTTCTGCACTTAACTTGTATGGTGTGGGAGGAATATCTGGATATACCAAGAAAGATGAAGACTAGGTTAGGACTGACTCTAGGAACATAATTCATGTATTATGGCATTGAGTCCTTGCGTATGAGTTGCTGAACTTGCTCCTGGGAGAAGATGATGTTCAAAAGAGGCTTGTAGCTTCTTGAGTTGTCCTTGCAGGTTGTGTATGGCCTGCAAACAGTAGGGCCTCTCTGGGTCATGAGTCTCCACTGAGATGTAATTCTGCTGAAGTCAGAAGAAACTGATTTGTTTTGCTGTTCTGTAGCATCATTTCCACATTATTTCTCAGACCTTCGAATGCGGTTGTGTATGGCATCCATAATACATGATGACATTACTGTCTCTTATTTTGGGAACTCATCCCTGCCTAGTTTATGTTTAATTCTTGGAGAAGTTTTGGGGGAGCTAATTTTTCAAGCAGATAAACTGGTCTGTGGGTGTTAGGTCTGAGTGTGCTGAATAGCTGTTGATAGGAGAAATGATTGCTGTGCTCAGAGCTGTGGGGGCTGGCCAGAGCCTGACTAATCCCTCAGGGGCTGAAAGAAAGTAGAAAAACTAGAGAGGAGCAAACCATGTATGCCCAAGGACACAGGTGAGAGCAAACAGCAGCGGTTTTTTCTGAGAGATTTGCAACATTTCCTTCCCATACATAGGAAGAACCTTCCAAAGGGGCAGCACAAAGGTTTCCTGTGGAAGCATTTTGCAGTGCAGCATTTATTAACTTTGCCTGCCAGCTCTTAAGTTATTTTGACAAAAGGTTTATTACAGTTTAAAAATAAGCCTGTACATAATGGTCCAAAACTTGTTCCCAGTTACATGAGTTATTATTTATTCCCTTGACTTCAATCAGCAAACGAACGCAAAATGTACTCCTTAATCTTGGAAAAGAAGCAGTGTTAATAGCAAGAATTATTTTGTTTGGTAAGGATGATACAGACAGATTTTAAATTGTATTGGTTATTCTCTAGAACATGTTCTATATGACATTAGTTTGAAACAAATTGTATCACTGCCAGCACTTTGAAAGACCAACAGGAAGCAGCTCCTGCAACAAGGCTCTTGTATATTCATCAGCTGCTGTATATTACATACTCCAAATTGCATGAAAAAATGGGGATCTCCAATAACACACTTTTTGAAGAGGGATTTACATTTAATAAATGTTTACAAGTATTTTCATAAACTCAGCTTATGACAGTGTTGGCTTCATGTGATTGATTACTCAAATGTTGCCTTTCCTCAAATATAGATTGTGCAGTTGTCTCTAGGAGTTATTTATATTTCCTAGTATTTATGATCTGCAAGGCAGCTTAGTTATTAACATTAGTTATAGCTATTTCTGTAGATATTTATCTGAACCACAAGTTTTTGACACATTTCTTTTTCTTTAACAAGCAAAGCATATCTACAGCTATAAAAATGTTCTCTGATACAGAAAAATATATGTACAATACACCTATTACCTAGAAATACTCTAGTGAGGGTGCAGTTTTGATTTCCAGTAGAGAAAAGTGTCATGTGCAAACAAAATGCCACTGTAGTAACATTGAAGAACATTTAATTTTATTTCTTTTTCCTCTGATTAGAGACTTTTTTTATTACAGATAGTCTTTGCCCTTCTCCATACCTCACTGCGTTCTTTCGGGTGGCAGAGTATTGACAACCATCTTACTGAAAATAATTTAGTCTGAAATAAAATTTTAAATTTATTATTGAGCTTGCCTGTTTTGAATTAAGTCACATAGCTGCACCGTAGTTTTATGCATGATATGATAGTTCAGATTTGAAAATATGTGATGCAGTGAGGTTCTAACTAAAAGTCGAGCCTCACCTGAATGTGACACAAGGGCGATGTGCAGTGATCAGGGTGTGGTGTGCAGCAATTGGTCCTGATGACCAAGATTAATGAAACTCACATGGGTTTTAATTAGTGCAGCTGCAGTCATCAATTATCTAGAGAACACAAATATTGTTATATTTTGGGAAATTCTTGATTTATTTTATTTCACTGGCCAGTAGATTTAGATGAATGAGTTCTCATCACAAACATTCTGAGAAAAACTGCTTGAGGCCATGGTTTATTATTTAGGACACAATCAGTAAGACTGAGCGCTACTGAAGAAAACATTGTAAACTGGTCTCAGTATTAATTTGGAAAATTTGCTGAAATGTGTGGCCTTGTATGGGTCGTCAGAAACATTAGAGCATCTCAAACAAAATACAGAACAATCTGTCAGGCGGGGAATGTGCAAGGATTATTGTCCAGCAGCTGATCCATAACAGAATGTCAGTGCATGTACACTTAAAGCAAGTATCAACAACATTTAATTTGACACATAATGTGGTCTTCTTTTATTATCCTTTAAGTGCATGTCTTAGAACACTGAAGACTGGACAAGTAAGTAGGGGGAAAAGAGCTGAAACATGACAACCCTTTGGAAGTCTGAAAAAAATCAGTGTCTAGAGCTTTTCAGAGGTATATGCATTTTCAAGGCAACTATTTAAAATAGATGCAAGGAAAAAGAATGGGAGGAAGAAGGAAACTTGATTAAAAATTCCTTACTATAATTTAATTTGAAAATGTGGCTTCTCTTAATGTAGTCTGAAACCTGTGTACAAACACTTAAAAATAAATTAATATGAGTGCTAACTAGTAGGAGCAACATCTGCATCTGTCATTTAAATTAAGAAAAGGACACAGCTATAGACATAAAGATTTTTCAAAAAGTTAAATGATAGTTTGCCTGCATGTACTTTTTTTCCTGAATGTTCTGCTATAATTTGCATTTGTCTATTATCCGTGGAAAACAAGTTAGGTTTTCCTAACCTAACTTAGTTTTTTTAGAGCAATGCTGCTCTAATCCCTGATCTTATTTTTCACCCAACCAAACTGCTTAACAAGGCAATGCTTAAATATGTACAAGAACATTATAATTCATTTACTCAGAACAGAAGAATGGTTCAAACCACTAGACTTCCATGACCTAATTCAGAGCCTTTTTTTTTTTTTTTTTCTTTTTTCATCCTTTCCTCTCTCTTCCTATTTCCTCCTATTGAAATTATTAGCTGAATTCCAGGTCAATGTAATTCTAGAGAAGATTATTACTTTTGTTGGGGCATAGCCCGTTGTCCCTAGAAAGGGAAGATGTTTACATACTGCCAGCATGCCAGAGTGGAGACTGTCTTGTTACCCAGCCTTGCACAGTAGGGCACATGTATCTGATGTCCTTATTTCTCACTGGTAGCTGTCACGCTGACAATTGGAAAATGCTGTAATTTCCTTAGTTTGCATTATTTTTATATCCCCTATTGTTTTTACACATGACCTTTACCTCTCCGTTCTCCAATTAGCAGAGTGAAAGCCATTGTTCATTGAGCAGAGGTATTTGTGCCCAAGGGAGCAAAATTTATTTTCTATATGTGCTGTTGTGGGTGGTGAGGATTCTTTAATATTAAAGAAATAAACCTTCATCTTAACCTTTGTTTGATTCAGACATTATTGAATTTGGGCAGGAACTTCCATCAGCTTGTGAATAATTGTCGTACCAGCAGTCAGTGTATGTTTATATAAACGGTTATGAATTGTGTGGGCCCATTATAAAACATGCAAGGGTTAACTAATTTAACTAAAGATTTCTTCTAGTTTTTTCCATTTTCTTTGAATCTGCATTTCCTAGCTAATACAGAGATTGGGCAATCATTGTAATTGCATCAGTCGTATTAGTTAAAGCAGTTAAGAAATTACAGTAAATGCAGTCATATCAGAAAATAGTTTGGAATCAGAAATGTAAATCAACAAACGGCATTGTGGTTATCATGGAATAATGAATCTGGACAACTTAAGGTTAAAATCTGCTAGAAGGGCTGATCTTTTAGTTTTTTGGTCTAAGTACATTATTTCAGTGTTGATACAAACTGTTATTTCTTGTGCTGCTTTTTATTCCTTTTGTATCAATGATGTATTCCAACAATATCATGGGACTGATCATATAATACGTAGAATAAGTTTGAAAAAGTATTATTTACTTGCTCAATTTTCAAAAAATGACAGTTCAGCAGTTCAAAAACCACTTTGCTAGTATGTAACTTACTACCAAAGCATTGCCTTTAGGAGATACCTCATCTTTGGAGATACCACATGCAAATTTAAAACCTGATATGAAGACCATAATTTGAAGATGTTTAATTTGTCTAGTTACTGGACAGCAATAAGTGTTTATGCCATTTTAATCAGAGCTTCTAATAGTTAAAGTTATTGCCAATTCAAAACTTTGTTTTGTTTTTAAGATTTTATGAAACCTTTTGATCATGAATGAGATTTTTCATATTGAAAATACTGAGTGTTTTTTGTAGCTTTGCTGCTGATAAAGTAATAATTTATTATTAATAAGGTCAAATCTTAATTTGTTAATAAAAGATCTCCTGGTAGTTGTTTAGTAAAGTAGAAATACTGGTTTAATCAATGTTATTAATTCCTCTTGTATTAGTATTTAATTACTTAGTGATTTGGTCTGACTTCTAGTTACCTGTTGCTAAAATGTGTAGTAGTACTTCTAAGCAGGTGAGAATTTCAGGAAGTTTTAGCTGATTTACCAACTTACCACTTGGCCCAGGAGTATGTGTGCAAGGAACATTTTCCTGCTCATTTGTGAGAGCTGAAGTAAAGGTAGGTTCTCCCACTCAGCTTGACGTTTGCAATAACCAATTTCTTGAAATAAAGAGTTTTCTCGCTTGTTTCACTCATATTGTTATGACAGCTGTATTCCAAATCTCTTTTTGGATTTTGTATCAGTCTCCCTAGGTGAATTTTAAAAGACATCATTAATAGGTGATTGTCAGTGACAAGACTAAAGCTGTTATCAAGCAGGAGCTTCTCATGCTAGCCAAGTGACAACACTGCTGCTTAGACTTTTCTCCCAGATGTTTTTGTTTCAGCAACATGAACAAAATGAAGTAGTTTTATCAGTTTTTCTGTTAGGTTTTGCACTGTGATCTGAGCAAAAATTGGGTGGAGCACATAGGTTGTGTGCATGACTCTGTGCATTGTCCTGTTGTTCCAAACTGATCAATGTTTGGATAGGACATACCAAGCCCCCTCTGGCTGTGTCTACTGCAGATCTACCCGAGCTTCCAACTTTCTGGTTTCACATTTTTAGTGGCTGCTTTCTGTGTTGGTCTTCTCTGCTGTCCTTTGACCAGGTTTGTGAAATTCCACACTTGCTCCAACCATCCACATTTCTAATAATTTTTGAAAATGGCCTTGATTTCAGGTAGACTTGAGCACAATCCTTTTTCACTCGTTCCCCAAAAAACATGATGAATGAATTATTTTTATTGTCAGCTATCCTTAACAACTGTTAATGATCATATAAAACAATATCATGTCCATAACACTATTGTTTTCAAACTGGAGTCATAAAATTCTGGGGATTGCCACATATATGAAAGTAGTTAGTGCATCTGTTAGTCATTCAAAGCTTCACAGCCTTGTCACCTTACAGTCATCCAGTATTTTAACTGATACTTGATATTTTTTCTATTGTTCTTCTCACAGGCTGCTCTATATAGTATCTTGTCTATAATAGTCCTATTTTAATTTTAACAAGCTTATTTTTGATGATGCTATATGGTACTGAACTATATGTTTTTACGGTATTTTCTTTTCTAAGACCAGTTTGTAAATAAAATTATACCTTAGTGGTTATATTTAAAATAATAGTACCCAGCAAGGTATTCAAACTTTGTGGTCAGCTTAGCCAAAAATGGGTTTACCTAATGACTTTCTTATAAAATGTTTCCAATAAAATATTATTTTCTTATGTAGCTTCTTAAATTGTAATTAGCATGTTTTCATATTACTTTGTATAGCAATAATAGTATACCTTATGCTGCTATTTCAAATGTTATATCTTGATGCAATGTAGCTTTTATTATGAATTCATGCATCTAAAAAGCATGAAAGATTAAAAGAAGTTACAGTGCAACTTCATGGGTTGATTCTAGTTAGCTAGCTATTTTAATTATGTCATCTCTGTCTATGGTTTGGAAAAGAGAATTTTTACGATTTTTTAAGTCTACATTGTGGCTAGATTTTGGCCATTATGAAGATACATGTTTTTTCTGTCTTTGGGGTATTTTTGGTAGTCACAGGTAATTCGCGCTCACCAGTCTGAACAGCTGTCATTATTATACTTTCACATACAGAACCGATAACCCAGGAGGAAATAAACCCAAACAAACTTACAATTTGGCATCAATTATATGTATGTAGTGTGAGAGGAGGTTGCAAGCTGTCTCTACCAGACGAACGTCTTGTATGTGGTGGTCTGCTTCTGCCTG
>VZRF01001137.1:225769-235769 GCA_013396875.1 Vireo altiloquus | reverse complement strand
ATATCCGCACATCTTAACTGCAGCAGCTCTCTCTCTCGCCTATTCCCTGGCTTACTTCGCTGCTCCAGATATCAATGTGCACCTGACACGTGCCAGGAGTACGTCAGCCGTGCCCCGTGAGGGCTCCCCAAACCGCTTTGTGTTCAGGTTCACAAGGCTTTCCTTCCTTTCTTTCAATCCCCTCTGTGTTTCCCTGTACCTCCGGGATCTTGTTTTCCTGTAGCCTCCCCGATTCCCTCCGTTCATCTGGCCATCACCTGCCCCTCTGTGGCCTCGGCATGTGGCAGCTCCCACACCTTAAAGCAGCCTCCTGTGTCTGTCCTGCTCTCCCACATCGCTGTTTGCTGCCAGGGTCTGCTGGTTTGCTCCTTTCCAGTCTTCTGGAAGGAATTAGTATCTTAAGAAAATTACTGTGAAGGGGAAAATATTTTGTGCAGGTAAAACACAGTCTTGGATCTCATGGCTTCTACTCTTAGCGAAGCACTAGGCTTTGTGGCATTTCCTATCTATGCAAAAAAGATGGCCTTACCTGTAGGATGAAAATTTTTTCCTGCCTTTTCACCTAACCTGTGTGTAGCACAATTTTCCATCTTGTGTCAATACTGATATTTTAAACAGCAGTGACTGGGTAATGCTGTGACAAATAAGACCCAGCAATTTAAGCACAAACTGTTAGGCAGCAGCATCAAATAACAGACACTTCTTCACTGTTCTTTTTTTCCCCCGTTTGTTTTAGAATCCCAACAAGATGTGTTATTAATGGACCCTGAGTAGAGCAAGTTATTTGTTATGGTAACTTTTTGACCTATTTAATAAGTACTTAAAGGAGTGTAGTGCAGTTTTTATTGTAGTCTGCTGTGTACAGTTATGAAGTGTGGTACATAATAAAATAAAAGCAATAATGTGGATATTTCAGAGGGATCCATCAGAGCAGACCTGCAGCAACATATTTCATCTGGTTTGTCTGGCTATGAAGCCTTGCAAGTTATAGCTGAAATAACTAGGAACAATATTGTGGTTATGACTTGCAATTGTTTACCATTGTAAACAGCAGAGTTATTATGTGTTTACCCTTTTCGGTGCTCAGAACCATTTTTTAAATAAGTTCATTAACACCTGCATACATTTAGCTGTGAAAAATGGCATGTCTTTTACATGCTCATACCTTAAAAATATTTGAGTCAACAGCAACAGTAAAATGCATCTAATTTAAAGCATAGTTTTATTGAGGTATGATTTGGAAAAGCAGAATTATTAAAAAAGACTAACAGTTGCACAGCTAATGCAAAAACAAACAAAAGGTTACGAAGATCCTTTCTATGACGGTTTTGAAGTTAAATTGGGAAGGGCCATTGCAGACTTGGACTAGAAAGCTGCTTTATGAATTCCTGAGACACACTTATGGAAAGGGTGTCTTTTTTTGTTTCATGGTTTTTTTAATATAATGAAGGGGAGTAGTTACCTGTTACTTGTGGGTAGGTGGGTATTTTCTTTGTTTTCCAGTTTGTTTTGTTTTACTTCTTTATCTTTTTTAAGTTGGTTTTTTTTTTCCCCCCCCCAAATGTGGTAATTGTGAAAATGAAAAAAGTGGGCACCTAAAATCTTTCTCTAAATGCTCCTGGAAGTCAGCAGCAGTTTTCACTGTGATGGAGAATGTAAGTTTTGTATTGCTTCTTATAAATTTTTAGAGAAGAATTTTTAATTTTCTTAATATTTTTGTGGCTTCAAGTTTTTTAATGTCCTGAGTTCAAGAGAAAAAAACAACTGATTGGACCTCCAGGAAGTGCCTTGATGATAATCAGCCTTGTGTGCAAGACAGAAAGGCTGATAGTCAGAAATTGCTCTTTAAACTAAGACAGACTGTCAGTCTTTAGGAATGGTGGGGAATGGCCTATTTATGTAATCAGATACTAAAGCTGGGAAGAAGCTGTCAGGCACATTCTTGTTGTGTAAGCAGCAGGCAAACTGTGCTTTATCTGACAGACAGTGTGTAAATCTGTCCATGCAAAAATCCAAATGTTTAGTTTGCTTCTAGTCACTGTAATAATCTGCTTATTTTCTCTTGCTAGAGCGATGACATCATTTAGCAGAATGCACCACAGACAGGAGTCGTAGATAAGGCTCTGTTACTGTCAGTCATTCACTTCTTGATTGGCAAGGAGATAAATAGGAATTTACTAGAGGTTTGCTTCCAGCTAAAAGAGCAGACAACACCCTGGGATAAGTATGTGAAGAGCAAGCATGTTTAGCACCCTTAGCTTTACAGCTTGGAAAAAGGTCTAGAAATAAGAGTCCTTCAAAATCCATGTGAAAATTTGGTAATTTGAAAAGCTGAGCAGGCTTCCTGAACAGAGAAATAATCAGATGAATTGATGAAGACAACAGTTACCTAGAGTGAAAGACAACCCTCTTCTGGATGTTTGCATTAGTTTCAGTGCCTCCAAGTTTGAGAAAGATCTGTTTCTTTCAGAAATTTTAAGGGATAGGTAATGGTTTATCACTGGTGTAGAACTGTCATTTGCCTGATTGTTCAGCAGACCAGACCTGATGTGGGAAAATATCCTGCTTAGATCAAATAAGATCACCTACTTAGATCAAATATGGTGAACTCTACAATATTTATTTCATAGAAATTATTATTCAAGAGTAGTTTCTGAGTTATTTTATAGTAAATATTAGGCAGTCCACGATTTAAACTTAGCAAATACTTTTTTGTTGTTGGAAGGGGCATATTTTGGTATGGACAGACTGAAAAGAAACTGTAGAAATACTACTACACTATAATAGGGAAGATCGTCTAATCCTTTTTAATGGCATTTAATCTCCTAAATCTTCTGATTTCATTTAATTTTAAAGGGTAATAAAATATGATTGAAATACATCTGAAATGTAGTTTAATAAAGGTAATCTGCTGTACTGAAAATCTACTGTTTTCTCAATCGGTAGATTTAGTATGAAACCATACCCAAGAAAAATGCTTATTTACATCTTCAACTTTAGAGTTCTTGTAATTTCTTTGACACATGTTTTTATTTTTTTAAAGTAGGTAGTACTCATTATTTAAAAAATAGTAATGAACCTTCTTTAGAATTCATGGGAAGGATCTTAAGAAAATTAATCTCCAGGTCATAAGGAGGTAAGACATAACAGAAACATGACCGATTAGGAGAATGTACCTGGCAGAAGAATACATTTTTGTATATAAAGTCAATTGTTCATGTTCCTATTGTTTCCAAAATGATGGAGACCATAAATGAACAGCTGTTAAAATCATAATGATTTGTGCAACAATGCTCTGACCCTCTTGTGTTTATATTTAGAAGGAGAACTGCATTTTGAAATAGTAAATTGGCTTAAGAATCACAACCTTGAATGATACAATCTTAATTAAAAATACATGCATATCTTGGTAATGTTATGCACCTCCTCTGTTTAAAAATAGGGAGAGAACAACAATTAAACACTTTCCACGTGTTAATTTTTGTTTAATTCAAAGAGTTAACCTTCTGAGAAGAAAGCTTCTGCTGGCACATTAGTGATAAGCATTACATTTAAATAGTGATAAATACTATGTAATACTCCCAAATAGACATTTTTCCTGTTGAATCCTGGGATGCTTTCTACAGACATCTCAGTGTATTTTTAATGAGATTGTACATCAGTTTGTGTGTTGTAGTTTAGACATATTGGCTTTAATTATTTTTGAATGTGCAGTTTTTGCAGTAGCAGAATATATGTGATTTAAGACTCACCACAGTGCTCTGAGTATCACTTGGCATTTTAGCAAAATGTGTGATATTAAAAAGACCATGAATTTTAGCTGGATTTTCATTGTTTTCTCAGACATATAATATTCCTCTTTGCTCTCAATTCTCCTATTCCACATATGCAACATTTTTGCGTGTTATATTAAAACAATTTTATCAGTCCCATCATCTCTCGCTGTATTGTGGTTTCACAATTATCACAAATAGTATTAAGTCAATCTAACACAGCATTTTCTGCCAACTGAGTGCTACGGTATTTTCCCTAAATCACGAGGAAATAAAAAGAGAGCCTTACAAAGCCAGTACTCAAAGAGGTCTTGATAGCTTTACCAATGCTTAAAATGAAAATTTTGTGTAAGTACTTTAAAATCTTTTCAGGTCAGTATCAGCCTTCCCCTTGCTTGAAGTATAAGGCATATATTTTAAATGACTTTAAGCACCTTCCAGTAATTTTGGCAAACTGTTGTGAATATTATGCCAGTGGACAAAACCATGAAAATGAAAGTGACTGAAACAGCTCATGTAAAATGAAAATGAGCAGTTATTTTGATTATACCAGCTGAGATACAATAAACAAACAGATGAAAAGTAAATGAGAATTTAGAAACTCAGTTTTTAATAAACTAGTAATTTGTTAACAATATAAGCTTGATGTACTTTATCTTAGTCCTTTTGACAAGACTTGTTTCGTGGTAGCTGCAGCATCATCGTAGAGCCTGATCTAATACTTAGAGAACTCAGTATAATCTCATTGACTTCAATACAAGTTGAATTGGACTAATAATGAAAAATCGCATTATAATAATATTAGGTTTAGGAAAAAAATACTGCTTATAGCTGATTTGAGTCAAACTGAGTTTGTCTGATATTTTACTGATGTCAGTAAAATCATACCGTAAGTTGGTATTGCTCTGCTGTGACAACTGTGGACTCTTATTCTGAGAAGCTATTAAAATCACAAACCAACAGTCATTCTCATATAAGACCATACAGATATTTGTCTAAATAAAATACCGAAATAAGTAACTTTGTAAAAACCAATTTGTAGTGTTATCAACTGCAGAGATTAAATAAAAGGCATATTGNGAGTTTTAATATTTTTCTTTCTGTAAAATTCTTATTTGACTGAGCAGTTTGATTTAAAATTTTAAAAAAAAAAAAAAAAAGCTTATTCTAGCCCTGAGGAAATTTCCTCTTATTTCTTCTCCATTTAAATAGTATGTATACTAACCACACATCCAGAGCAAATTAATTTTTATTAGTTGCGCTAGGAATGGTATTATTATTTTAATTTTTTTTTTTCAGAATAAACCCTTTAAAGTGCAGTTGTCAAAATTAAAGTCATGATTTGTCTATTTATCAGGAGTGCAGCACAGGGTTACCCTGGAACTGACTCTTAATCAGACCTAGACCATGCTGGAAAGGTTTAGGAACAAACAGNAAAAACAACCACTAATTGAATAAAAGAACTGATTTAGGAAAAATTCTGAGTTTTAATATTTTTCTTTCTGTAAAATTCTTATTTGACTGAGCAGTTTGATTTAAAATTTTAAAAAAAAAAAAAAAAAGCTTATTCTAGCCCTGAGGAAATTTCCTCTTATTTCTTCTCCATTTAAATAGTATGTATACTAACCACACATCCAGAGCAAATTAATTTTTATTAGTTGCGCTAGGAATGGTATTATTATTTTAATTTTTTTTTTTCAGAATAAACCCTTTAAAGTGCAGTTGTCAAAATTAAAGTCATGATTTGTCTATTTATCAGGAGTGCAGCACAGGGTTACCCTGGAACTGACTCTTAATCAGACCTAGACCATGCTGGAAAGGTTTAGGAACAAACAGTGAAATCTGGGCTTCTCTCAAGCAGGTGAACTTTTTGCATTGGTAGCTGAACTCGGGTTAAATTAACCACCAGATACAAACTATCACTGGCATGTGGATTCGAAGAAGTGTGATATTTTAAGTAGTCTGCAGTATGGTAGCATATGTTAAATGTAATTAAGAAGGAGCTGAACTACAAATACATAAACTTCCCAATATGCACTTGGTTAAAATTAAAAGGAACCTTCTTTCCAGGCAAGCAGAGCAGTTGTTAAAGCCTCACTCTGTCACATTCCCAGCAGCCACACATCCAGCAGGCCATGTAGCCTCTGTTAATCTGCTCGCAGTGGCTTTAACACTCCCCGAGGTGCTCCCAAAAGGCGTCGGATGCCATCAGTGTCCAAATATGGCTGGAGTTGGAGGGGGTTTTGGTACACAAAGCCCACTGCATTCCTTTGTTCCCATAATACCCCTGTGAAACACTGGCTTGAACAAGCGAAACAGTCCTTGTCCTTCATGTGCTGAAATCTGATTTTCTCACCCTTCTGTCCTTCCGAGGTATGTCTGTCTATACCGGATGAGCTCTGTGGTTCACAGAACCAAGCCTTGATTCTCACCCTTTGCCTTTGTGAAACCTAAGGTCTGCCCTGATTTTCAGCTTCAGAAAAACATTGTACTCTCATCATCTCCAACTACAAAACAGCTGTCTCTCAGTATGTGAAGTCTTCATAGGAATTTTCAAAGGCTGTTTCAGCTGTAAATGTAAACTGAAAACACAAAAAACAACCCCCCAAAAATCCCTTCCCTTTCTTCTTGATGATGTTGCTGAATGTAATGTGCTTGACACCAGACGTTTTTAGAAATGTATGGCATGGTGTAGTTTCTCTGATACCATACCACTTTGCTGTTTTACAAGCTACAGCATGTCACAGATTAAAGCTTTGTTGGATGCAACAAAGCTGGCAATAAATAAACCTCTCTGATGTCACTGTGACCTAAATTAAACTCATTGTGTTTCCTTGATTTTGTTAGCAGAGTAGAGTAGTTTTCATCACTTTTGAAAGACCTCTGTAGTTTTAAAAATATATATTTTAAATAAATATTTTCATTAAGTTGGAAATTAATTGTAGGTTAGAGTAAGAATTGGCATCTGCTGGTTTCTAGCTATTATGTGCTGGGGTGTTTTTTGGATAGAAGGATAGAAGACTTTAATGTGGTAGAAAAATAAGAAATGTGAGGACTGCCAAAGTACCTGATTGCAAATGTGCAAAGAGCACTGATCTTCTCCTACGCTTAAAGAATATACAGAGATGCAGTTCATTTATGTTTTAAAGTTATATACACATAAACGTAGGAGTAGTCAGAACCCTGAAAGAAAGAAAATTGTCTACTCATATGTGGTAGAGTTTTGGGGCTTTTTTATAAATATTTTCTTTGATTAATTTTCAATCTATTTTGACTTAGACCTAGTTAGATGTCCATCTTGAAGAGAACATTTCCCTGGGAAAATGAAAACTCTGCTCAAGGCTAAAACTGTTCACTTCATATACAGTAAACTCAGTCTTAACAGTATCTCCTGCAAATATACATTAGAATAACAGGTCAGCTCTTACATGAGTGGATGTTCTGTCTGAAAGAGGGCCATAAAATTTAGCTAAGAATTGATGTGTACCATAGCTTTTCAAGCATCCCTGAGTCTCCAAGTTGATTGTTTTGGCTCTTGGGATTTATTTATTATAATGACACAAGTCACTGTTGATGTTGCTAGTCTGTTGTAAGCTGCTAGTCTTACAGTGGACACTTGCCAGATATCCAAAATAACACTCCCACCCCACCACCAAAAAAAAAAGCCCTAACTGTCAGCAAATATCAAAAGCATAGTTAAAGCATAGAAACTGTTTTCTCTTTGAGAAACAAGAAAAAACCATTTAAGGTCCCAGTAGTTTTGAGTTCAAATATATTTGTTTATATGTATTTTTGTTCTATTTTCAAAAGATACAGAGGAAAATTTCTAATATCCTAGAAGATAGGTAATGGTTTTAATAAACTTAAAATAAAAATCTATTCCCAAAGAAAAGTTTTAGTTTAATTGCATCCATCTTTGGAGGTGTCCTGAGGCTGTAAATAGCATATTGATGTAACATTAAGAACAAATATGGTATCAGAAGGTAGTTGAATCTCTTTCCTTAAAATTGTCCAAATGTTTGATAGCAGAGCCTATGTTTACAATCATGGAGATCCTTGTGGTTTGAATCAGATGTTCTAAACTCCAGTGCAGTGTATATTGCTCTTAAAGACCTGTATTTACAAACATATGGATGAGTCCCTTGCAGTGTAATTCATAGACTGACTTACAATTCTTGTTTTTCCTTCTATTCTTCATCTGCCTGAATGCCATGAGCTGCTTGTGCTTATATAAAATACTCATTGAGCATTTGGTCAAGTGATTTATCTCCTTACACAGAATTCAAAATCCTCCAGAATTTCTTCCCCCCAGAATCAAATATAAATTCCAGAGGTTTTTCAGAATCTGGATAAATAGATTCAGAATTGGTTTAGGGTAGACCAAGCTTTTCTTGGGTAAGAACATTGTCACATGTACTGTAGTAACAACTGAGAAATTTATGATGGAGAACAACCGATAAAGGTAATGGAACTGCAAAAAATTGCCCATTTTATAGCACCATTCCTTTAGATTGTGTTAATCTGGGGTTTCTGTTCCATCACTGTGTTCTAGCATTCTCTAGGTGAACAAAAAAACTGTGCTCAAATGAAACTGTAGGTTTTATTGGTATAAAAGCTTTTGAATCACTACTATTATATACAGATGTTCAGTTTTTTCTACATAATATATTTGTCCTAGTAAAAACTCATAGAGTTAGTGTTAATGAAACATACCTTTATGTGCATTAAACAGTAGGCTGTGACACTATTTTAAGTGATTCTATGTTATAAAAAGCTCTGCAGCAAGATTAATGTTACAAAATTGACAGAATATTATAACACTCTGGAAGATGATAAATTTAAAACTTTCCATTATGCCTTAATGAATACAATGGGAATCATGAGGCAGTGTCTGGTGGTTGCATCATGTCTTTCAGCTGGCTCGCAGGGCTGTTTTCCTCACAGAAAGTAACCTTTAGTCCTACTTTATTTATGCTAGATTATGTTAAAAAATTTTGATTTGGAAGATACAACTCTATAGCATGCTTCTATTCTGAAGAGCAATGATGTAGAAATAGTAACTGCCACCTCAACAGAGAAACTGACTCTCTTCAGAGGTATAAATTCTTGAGAAAGTAACAAGACTAAATTTTCACTACATTTCACCTCAAAGTGTACTGCAGAGTCAGAAGAGAGACTGAAAAATCAGATCTGTGCTGTTCTGATGTATATGGCACCCGTGGAATTATTAACCCACCTGTAGCTGCAGGCCTGATTTTCCTCTGCTCTGCTGCTGTATTGAACACAATGGGCCAATTTTGTCACTTCTGTGACGTGAAGCATTCAGCCCAGTGTGTTAGGATGGGTAAATTTGAAATTGCTGATATTTCAAAGCTGAAGCAAAGGTCAGAAATTGATGAACATAGCCAATTGCTGATGCACAAGTCAGAACAATCTGTTAAGACTCAGAGTTAAGGTGATGGCAGTTTTGGAAACATTTTTTTTTCCTCACAGCTGAATAAATGTTGAATGCTGTTCAGAATGTGGTGCAGTCAAGTTTTTAGACCCATCCAAACAACTGGGTTGAATTTGTTGATTTTTTTTTCACAGATGTGATATATCATTTCACACATTGCTCAGTTTTCCAAGGTGCGTTTGTTTTTAAGGCATCACTATGTAATTCTTTCATGCAAGTATTCTTTCCTGAGGAAAACTGCATGTTTCAAACTGTCCTTTTCTGGATACTTACTGGCACCCGTTTTTTTAAAGGCTTAACAAGAAGCACCGTTTAGTGGTGAAAATACTTTTTAAAATTCATACATGCATTTTGACAGCAGGTTTTGAGCCACCAGAATGAAGCCAGATAAATGATGCAAACTTCAAGAACTTCGAGAAGTGTATTCCCTTGTTGGATTTTCAGTTGCCATTTAATGTCATAATCCAGTTTAGTGACGTGCTGAAATGGTACACACTTCAGTATTGCTTTTGACATGTTGCACAACTTTTCATCCTACTGCTGTACCAGTCTGCTTAAGTACTTGCTAAGACTATTGAGGGTAAGAATGTTTTCTTTCTCTGCATATCATTTAGGCAGCTTGTATTTCTGGTAGATGCTTATTAGGAAGATACAATGTAATCAGTACAGTTTTATCATCACTACCTTCTGCGTAGACTTTGTATAATATTTGAATTAATGTGTGTCTGGATTCAGTGCTGAAAAATCACTATGAAATTTTTAAAATCTCCTC
>VZRF01001137.1:224378-225731 GCA_013396875.1 Vireo altiloquus | reverse complement strand
CCCCCCCCTTATTTTTTTAATATTCAGGTCCTGTAAATCCAGTTTTCCATCAGATTTCAGGGCCCGAGATCTATGTGGTTTCCAATCCAGAAATTGTGAAACATCAATTTTACTCATTTCCTGTGTAACCATACCTGGAAAATTTGGCTTGTGAAGAGGAAAGAGTACATATGCTTTCTATATGCTAATTCTAACCATACGATGTATTTTTGAGTGAAATTTAATTTTTCTTACACTTTAAAATACCTTTGGTTGACTAAAATTTGTCAGTATGGACATTATGCGTTAACAGTAAGGCTAGAGAGTTGCCTTTGTGTGTAGGACATTTTAAGTAGCAGCAAGGAAGGTGGCAAAAATGGGCACTGAGAGGAGAAAAACATAACTGAACTCAAGATCAGGAAAAGATAAGTGAAGGCAGAGAGAGCATGTATGTTGTGACAGACAAGCAAATGAACTGTGATATGTGTTTGCATCTAGAAAGAGGAGTTTCGCATGGCATATATGAGTATTGTTGTGCCGTCAACAACTTTTGTTGAGGTCTAGGACAGTTTCCATTTCCTCCTTTTGTTCATCTAAAGTATTGCTGTTGTGATTTTATCAATAGTGGCAGAAACCGGGGCCCCATTGATGGATCGCATGAAAGTGTATTTTTTAAATTTTGGAATTATTTTGTTTAGTCGTTATTGCTTCCTCTCTGTAAGAAACATGGGATTTAACAATTAAACTGGAGCTCATGTGTAAGTTATTATCCAGAAGGAGAAAAAAATCAGAGAACTTTTCATGCAAAGTATTCTAAAGGGTGAATGATTTCTCCACCAAAAGATGCTTGTAGAGCAGAGCCATCCTGTGTGTTGAATAAACTAGGAACACTGTGGAAAAAGAAATTCCTTGTAAAACTCTGCGTAGCTACTTTTAGTTATATTCCTTGTAAACCACATTGCTGCTGATACTGCCAACCAGTTTGTGAGAATTGGTGAAACTGCAACCTTCTCTTTCAGAAAAATTCTTAAAAGCCCCTTTTCTAACTGGGGGTTGGTTCAAACCATCAGGAAAAGCAGCAGTATTGGGTATTGTTTTCTTTGTCTATGTCTGGAGACACTGAGAAACAAAAAATGCCTGATGAATTTAACACTTGTTTATTTACAAAAATATGTAAATTGAAGTCCCTAAGCAGCTCTACTGTCTCTGAACCTGAGACAGATAGAAATCACTATCATCTCTGAAGCCTCTTTTGATCTTTTTCTTTCCTTCTCCATTAGAGGAGAAAAATTAAAAAAAGAAAAAAGTAAAAAAAAAATAAAAAAAAAAAGGAATACAGAGACAGCTTAAGAAAGGACAGAAACCCTATTGTGC
>VZRF01001137.1:4378-219378 GCA_013396875.1 Vireo altiloquus | reverse complement strand
GAACAGCATTTAACTTTAAAGTGTGAATTTTATGCTGGGGTGTTAGGCATTACTGCTAGTTAGAAAGATTTATACTTAAAATTGATTAATTAATTAAATTAATATTTAATTATAATTAAGCATTATGTGTAGTCCTTCTATTCATTTTCTTCAATATTGTGATGAATCGAAGTGCTGCATGAGGACACTGATTTTTAAAATGCCATAAAATAATTTTTAAAAAGCCTGGAAGAGTCTTTGCAGAAATCTCTGTGTAACAATCATGCATAGCCTCAGTAATAATATTATTGACAAACATTCTGCAGTAAAATTCAGATTTTGTTACATAATTTAGCACAAATGCATTCCTCATGTGATAGTGAGAATGGGTTTCTGTTCTGCTTTTTCTGATGGATTTTTTTTAGATTCAATGATAACAGATCCCTAGAATTGACTCCCAAAAGAGGTGCTGAAATTATTTTGCACCTTAGATACTCTTCTGGGATACTCTTATCAACAGACCAAAATTTCAAAAAAGCCCAAGGTCCTCCTGTAAAATTTAAGTCTGCTTTACATGACCAGATTTGGGTGCAGAAAATAAGAATGCGCCAGTTTCTTTTTTTCTGAAAGAGTGTAATTCTGAAATATGTGCCCATTGCATTTCATAGCTTTGATACATGGCAGAAGTTTATCAGCACTTTTTTGTCGTCCCATTTTGGTGGTAGGATTCAAGCTGCCTTGGAAACTTTGGAATTGCTTTCCTCCTGGTATCACAGGGCCCAGGGACTCCATCACTGGGCCAACTGGGGTGAGGAGCTGGGGTTCCTCAGAGACCTCATCACGGTGGTGGGAGAGGGCAGCTGGTCCCTGCGGGGCTCTTCTGGGAGCTCCCACTCACAAGATTGTCTCTTGCTTATATAAACAGCATCCAAAGTTAACTGTGCCTTTCCAGAAAGTCCGTGTATTCTCATGCCTGGTTATGTAGGAATAAACAGCATGGAGGTTTCCATCCTTTGTCTCCACCAGAGGACTTGGTAATTTGACACCGGACCTCTTAACCCAGCCATCTTTTGTAGGAACTAAATTTCCTTCCCCATGGGGAAGAATTGGAAGGAGACTTTTAGTTTCAATGAATTCAGCATCATTGCCCCACCAGCCTCCTTTCTACTGTATTGCTGTGAAAGGAGACAGTTTGGCTCCAAATGACTAATAGAATTCTTTAAAAAAAAAAAAAAATTTCAATCTTATCTCAGGTTGAGTCTATACCTGAGGTTAATGTTACTAATTCACAATGACCTTCCATGTGGCCTTTATGGGCTGAAATTTCCGTGCATGTTAGTACATACTGGGTAAAAATATTGCTGTGGAATTAGAAACTGTATTTATAGGCAACAGGGCAAAATCCTAGCTTCTGTTTAAAAAAAAGTTAAAAAGATGGCATTTATACACTTTTAATGAGTACTGAGCTTGCCAAAATCTCTCAAATTGGTCCAGGGGTTTGGAATGAAGAATTATCATTTGAAGACGAGCAATGTGAGTTCTGCTGCAATTTCAGTAGCAATCCCCAGACCTGTTTTCTTTATGTCGTGAAAACTTCGGAAACATAAACAGTGCTGAATTGCCACTGGTACTGAATAATTTGGCTTTTATTGTTGCTTGCACTCTTCTTGTGTTCAAGAAAATAATTTAATACTTATTAATAAATAGAAGGTAACTAAAGATGACTGTGACCTAGTCTGTTGAAAATTTCTCAGTACCCTTAATTTGTTAGTAAATTAAATATGTTTTATTTAAGCAGAATCATATATACAGTATATTAACTTTTTTTTCCAGGCAATCTTTACTCAGCACAGAGAGGCCAGATGTATGGGAATTGTAAAAAATCAGGATATGCATAAAAACTGTTCAAGTGCATAAAGCAGCCCCATCTGGAAGACATCTAACAGAAATGAAGTTGTACAAAACCATTCCATTGATAATAAAGCTAATTTTTATGGGTCTGACAAGTATGTAATTATGTTCAGTGGTGCTTTTCAGATTTTATCACAGTCAATAAACCGCAGTGGTAATTTCATTCCCATTTGACATATTTACATGGAAACATTTGATTGGAGGAATTAGTAACCCTGAAAGCCTTGATAGATATGTTTTAATGATCTGTGACCTCCGCAGTCCCTCATCTGTTTATTGTTGCAACAGGCGAGAAGTCGTTCCTCTGTGACCTTTGTGGCTTTGCCGGCGGGACACGCCATGCCCTCACCAAGCATCGGCGGCAGCACACAGGTCAGTAAAGCTGTCTTTACTCTTTGCTGTATTTTCCCCAGCAAGGGAGTCCCTCTACGCTGGGGAGTAACACAAGTCGAATAGCACGTTACAACACAAATAATACATTGGCTCACTGTTTGCTTTGCTTTTTCTCCTTTTTGTGAAATCGGTATGCCCAGGGTCTGCACCAAATCATTTAGCTGGGATTTGAATAATTGCATGGGGGGGAGTGGGGGGTATTTTTGGTGGGTTTAGGTTTTTGTGGGTTTTTTCTGAAGGAAGTAGAATTGTAAAGACTGGCTTTCTTCTTCAATGAATGCTAAGTTTACTAATTTTTTTTTCCAAGGCCCAAATAGATTACCTACTGTGAAGATTTTGTAAGAGACTGCTAGAATGTCCCTTGGTGAAAATTAGAGACTACGTATAAATTAATCTATTTTTTGGACTGAAGCATCGTTGAAAGCTAGTGTTGTTTCAGTTGCCCTTTCATAATTTTAAGATAGTTTGTAATTAATAGGTGCAACTTTAAGAGTTACCACATGGCTGGCATGTGAAACAAGATTTCTCTTCCAGAATTAGTAAAGCTTTCCTACCACCTGGTTATAAAATTTTAATATCAGACAAAATTAAATTGGTTCTTAGTTTCAGAAGACCAGAAAAAGTGGAAGTATTAAACATTTATTAATACATTCCACCTTAATTGTGCTTTTTAGTAGTTCCTTGTAAGTGTTTGATTATTTGAGTAGCTTTTGTTCAAACAAAACACATAGAAGTGTTGCTGTTTAGGCACTGTAGTTTTTTTGTTTTACTGACTATCATGAGGATAATGTAATATCATCAGGAATTGCAGTGTGAGTTAAGTGACCATTGTCTAATGTACAGTGGAAAGAAATGGCTAACAAATGAGACGCTATAGTTGTTACATCATGAATTTTCCATGGATTTTGTAAAGGAATCACAGTGGGAGATTTTATTATGTCCCTGTATAAACTAATCTTCATTCAGGACATATACCATCTAAATGTGTAATTTCCTGGAGAGCAGCTACTCTCTTTCTTGAGAGCCTGAAGCCATTCTTCCCACCCTATTTTCAGTTTATTTAAAGCAACCATATTTGGAGGAGATTCTGATGCTTTCAGAAAGGTGGGGTTTTCAGTGCTGGTCAGGCAATACCTTGAAACAGATAAGCTCTTAAAAAAATGTAAATTCAGGGCCAAAATTTGCTTGCAAGTCTCAATAGTAATCCAACTTTGAGAATTTTTTTTCTAATAACAGGGAACATAAATTTGTGGAAGAGAACTGCCACAGTCAGTTCCCATTTACTGCATGAAGTTTGTATTTTTTAAGTGACCAATAAAAGTAATTTAGTAAATATAATAAGTTATCTTATTATTACACTCTGAATGATAACATGGGCAATTACAACTACTGGAATAGAAGCTATATGCTTCAGTTGTAATTAGCAGTTTCTGTTTTTCTGGAGCTTTTCAGAATTTTCACAGGTTGGCACAAGTTTAACAAATGTGGACTAAGAAATTGATTAATTAATTACTTTATCCTTCAGCAAAAAAATGAATCTTTGTTATCAAAAGGATAGGAATTACCTTTTGTTTTTATTGGCCTGCCATGTGACACATTGAGATCATGCCTATGTCTAGGACTCACAGGCAGTGCAGCCACAGAAATGGTAAACATTTGTTTCAGGATGAGGAAGTAGAAGAAATGCAAATTCTTGTATTTACCCATCTTGTCTGTATCTATTATGTGAGTGCAGATCTGGTTTCTCAGAAATGTAAGGCCTTATCATTGAAACAAACAAACAAAAATATATAGTATCATTAGGCCACCAGCCAAGAGAAAAAGTATTTTATTTCCTGATTTATGTGCAAAATTAGGCTGAAAATATGGTGTATGCCTGGTGAAAAGCTGTCCAGGTTTCTGAAGGCATTTTGCCCTTCTTTTGCCAATGTGGTAGAGACTTCTTGTGCTATGATCACAGGGATTTACAGGTTATAGATCATGAAGCTTGCATCTAGCAAGCATAACTTTATATTTTATGTCAGGACTGGAGGCTCGTTATTACTTTGCTATTAACTTTATACTATACAGGACAGTATCTCAGAGGCAGAGGGATCTATCTTTTTGGCATTTATCTGCCTCTGTGGCAAAAACAATCAGAGATGATTCTTTAGCAGAAAAATTATCTGGAGCTTCTATTTGTTTCAAGGAGAATGACACAATCCACCTTTGCTAGCACTGTTGCACTTGCATGGGTTCCATTGTATTTTCTTCCAGTGCTCAACTTTATCTCAGTCATTAGCTGCATGCACTCCTCCTTGTACCTTTCTTTGTACCTTTTTTTTCCTCTGTCCCCAGTTGGCACAGTTTTCCCAAAGCAAAATGCCAAAGCAAATTACAATCAGGTTTGAAAGGGATAGGTATCAAAAATAGTCTAAATGGCTTAAATAATTCCGTACTATAATACAAGCTGTCTAGGGGGCTGACACAGAACATCTTCCAATCCAAGATTTACTTCTATCACCTGTCAGAGGCCCAAGATTCAAGGGCAAATGAACAAATCCTCACATGTAGTTAAAGAGTCTTAACCAACTTAACAAGTCTCCTCTCGTCCCAGCCTCAAGGCCTGAAATGTCCCAACACCCCAGAGAAATGTTCAGCTGCTGGTAGAGATTTGACACAAGAGAAGGCTGGCTGTAGGACCAGCCATTTAGACTTTTGATACCCTTTATTCTGGTATTTCTTACTCTGTTCTTCTCTTTTTAGTTGAAATTATTTCTTTGTACCTGTAGAAATGCCTTTATCTTGTGAAAGATCCATTTTCTTGGGAAATACTGCAGGGGCCATGAAGTATAACTTGGTGTGAAAAAAGTTGGCAGAATCTGGCCTTCAGTCACTCGTGGAGCAAACTAGCGGGACTAGTTTGGTAAATAGGATGTTATCCCTTAACATAGATGTCAAGAAGAGATGTTTTTGTTTTTAAAAGAAGTACAGCAATGTTAAACTTAAAGAGAAAGCCATTAGTTTTAAGACTTGAAAAATGTTTGTACTTAATATATTTACAAACATGATGCATCTGCATAGAGATTTCCTTAATATAGGCTTACTCAACTGTAGAGTGGGAACAAATAATCTAACCGGTTAAGAGATTCCTGGTGTTTTACCAGGTGATGTTTTTATTCTGTTTTAAATATGTCATGTCCTTAATGACTGACCTGTGAGAAATGCACACATTGGACAGAGAATAAGCGAAGTCCTTGGCTGATTTTGTCCTGGGAAGATGTTCCAACATATTTTATGATGAGTGCACCTTCTTCCAGTCCTATTCTGCAAGAGCTTGTCTGTGGAATTCTGAAAGTCTTTCACTGGCTATGTAAATATCTATGGCCTTTACTTCTATTTTGTGCATTGAAGCAATGGCAACTTCAAGAATGGTCCAGAGTTTGACCAGAATTTTATCACACTGAAAGGAATGCTTACATCTCTGTCTGCCAAATGCTTTACAATAGGCACTTGTGGCTGTCTAGGATGTGATAAACTGTCTTAAGAAACTTGGACCACTTGCTGTATCAGCTGGTGCTATGTGGTAAATAAAGGGTAGTTTGCAGTGCTGAAGGAACATAGGTGCCATAGTTCTGGTGTCTCAACAAAGCTGAGAGGAAACAATTTTGTCTTTTGAGTTACCCTGAAGCAAGTTTTTTTGATTCGTATTTTGCTCCAGTAAGAAAATCTTCCTGAAGATAGGAAGATAAATAATGTTGCAAATTTTAGTTTTTGCTGGATTTACAGTAAGTTGAATTCCACAAAGAATTAAACTATTACCTGAATTTTGTAACAAAAGAAGGGTAAACAACCTCTAAATCAGCCACCAAAAATAAACACACACACAGACACACAAGAAGCATATCATATCAAATAATTTAAATATTTTGCCTTAATCATGATCAACTAGGAAATTTCATGAGAGAAAAAAAAAGCAAGGGTAATTATTTCTGGCTTGAAATGAAAACATGGAAACACTTAATTCATAATTTTAAAATGTCTTTTCTTTAGGTTCTTGCTCTTATTGTTCTGCTCTCCTCCTTTATTTGCCCATTCTTTTACATGTTTCCCAGTAAACTTCCATTTTGTGCTGTAGTAGCTGTCTCAGTCCAACAGTGCTGATCAGTCACAGCCTGTGTTCTCTTGCATGAAGTCCCTTTTTTAATGTTGGTTAGTACTCCTGCAAATTGCAGAAACCTCAACCTCATCTTCTACACATCGACAGTCTACATTTGCTTCCCATGTGTTGTTTGTGGTGGGATCTTCCCAGGGATGATAGAAGCACATTACAGTAGTAAAGTGTTAGTGGGTAAGTGCACTCACTGTGCAGTTCTGTGGCAGTCACCATGAACCCATGGAACTGCTTAAGGAGATCGTGTCTTTGTTCAGATATTTTCATGCATTTTTGAAGATGGTAGCTTATAGCATACAGAGCACTATTTCTATGATTGCTTCTGCTCACTCATTTCAATCTTGCACTTCTCAAGACATTTATAGGTCAATGTAATAAAGAAAGAAAATTTAATAATATATGTGTTTTTATCCAGATGAGTGACTCACTTTGTGTTTCTATTTCTCATGTGAACTGCTCTTTGACTTTAATGTGTAGTTACAATACTCAGCATTGAATTTAATGTATAATGTAGCCTCTTCCCTTCAACTTCCCCACCACAGCTTAAAAAAATTATAATGTTGAATACCACAGGAAATGTAGCACAGTAAGAAGACTTATTTCTCTTTTCAGCAAGAGAACAGATGAAATTTGAAGAGCGTCTTTGTTGTTTTCCCTTTTCTATTTACACTAACATTTGCAGCAGATTGGCAAACTGATTATAGCAGACCTTTGACTGGCAAAGACACCAAAAACCTGTGGTTTTAAAAGTTTCTCCCTACCGAAGAGAAATTGTCCAGTAGCAAGAGAAAAAGAAAAAACTTAAGTTACTAGTTAACAGCAGCTTTAATAACTGCTTTAATAGACTAGTGCTCCCTATGAACCAGGCCTTTTGTCATTTGCTTTCCCAAATTTTGATTGTTGGAGCTCAAATTTGCCATGTCAGGTGACTTAAACAACAGATGCACTTCAGAAGTTGGTTGCAGTATTGTCAAAAATGCAAAGCTATTTCTTTTGTAATCTTGTGGTCAGGAAATGTAGCTTTTTGAAGATGCTTTTGTTAAAAACAAAGTAAACCCCCCTAAAGTGGGCCCTTGATCTTGGAATGTGTGTCTTTCTTTTTTCCCCCCACAGAGCTGGTTGATCATTGAGTCATTTTGAGGCACCTATCCTTTTTTTTCATGGGGCTTGTTATTGGTAAAGGTAGAGATGGTGAGATACAAAAAAATCTTCTGTAGTGGTTTTGGGGGGGGGGGGATTTATTTTTTTACTTTTTTTTTTTTGTCTTTAAATATGTAGAGTTTGTCCTTATGGTTTTGGATACACTGTTTTAAAGTTAGTACATACCATTGTTTAAAAAAATATTGTCAACACTGATATTTTTATTTGTGTATTTTTAGTTTTGTCTGAATTAGAACCTTGACTGGGAGTGAAGAAGAGTCCTCTTGGAATTTTTAATGGCAGCCCATATTAAAAGAATTAAGTTTATTGCCTGAAATGTCTTGGGGCAAAAAGGGTGGAAGGAAAATTGTGACACAAAGACTGATTAGAAGCATCCTGGCACATAGATAGGGAAGACAAAAAATACTTAAATTAGCAGGTCTGTGGAAAACTTTAATAAATAAATAAATAAAAAGAAAGTACTCCTGCAGCTAATATACTCTTCAATATCACCCAACCCAAAGAAATACCTAGTTGTCTTTTAGTTTTTCTTCAGCTGTACTAATTAACCTGGTTAGTTTTCCATAAAAATACTGTTTCCCATGTACAGCTGCTAAGAATTACAGGCTGTGCTAGGCTGTCTTTTTTCCTCCCAGTTTAGTTGGCTTTTGTTGTGCAGCACAACTGTGATGTATTTTCTGTCAGGTGAGATTTACACATAGTCTACTTGACAGGAGCAGTTAGCCACAAGGATTTCCTAAGGAGAAACTTCCTGGAACAGTGGGCAAGGATTATAATTTTTCTTATGATCATGACGGAATTTGCAAGCACTCCTGGCTTCAGCAGGCCCTCGCTCGGCTGTCAGCCCCACTGGCCCTGCCCTGGCACAGCAGCAAACCTTTACTTGATCCATTGTCTCCTGAATGGCAAACTAAAAATCTCCTTTCAGATCAAATCTGCCTTTTTTTACAAGGGGACAAGTTGGCAAGGTTCTAGTGCGTTTTAAATGAAAGCAGTTAAAATAAGTATGTATGTTATCTAAAATACCTGTGGCTTAACTACTTAAGCTTGAAAATGTTGCTATCTTCTTTAATGCTAGATGATAAAATAAATCAGAACAGGAAATCTTCGGTTCAAGAACAGGTTACGTTGCTAGGGAGTCTATGGCCTCCCAGAGAGTTTAATTGAAGCAGCAGCCACTACCATGTGAGCTGCTGGGAGAATCAGCTTCTCCAGAGCAGAGTGTCAGGGTCTGACAAGAAAACCCCATTTGGGGCAGGAAAGACATACTTTCTAGCAGTCTCAATTTGTCCAGCATAGAGGCTTCGGCTTTGTGTCCTGCCCCTTCACCTTTCCTTGTCCCATGAAACAATAAATGAAAAACATTGGCTGATATTCTCTCCAGCAGCTGCTAAAAGCAATTATTCCACCTCTTTATGGAGCTTTCAGAAGCTGCTCCGTTGTCTTTCCATCCAGCATTATGGGCTTTTCAGGCCTTGGGGACCTTATGTATCTTTTTCCCTTGAGAGGAAAAACCCCAACAATCTCCAAGAATGAAAAATGCATATTTCTCTCTATTCTCAGAATTCTGGCAAAGTCTATTTCAAATTCTTCAGTGTCTCATGCTATAAAAAGGCTTGAAAAATTTGTCTTGGAGGCATGGCCATTTGGAAGTGCAAAAGGCGATTGCAAAAGGCGACTCTTACTGATAGCGTTATTCTGGTGGTGTGTCTTCTGTCAGTCTGAAGAACTTCAAATTGTACCTTCTAATAGGCTTAGGATTCAATTTTGAAACTGCCTGTCCTAGACCTCTGAACAATCTATAAGGTACATATCTGTCCCTTGCAGTTTTATCCAGACTTCTTAAGTCAGAATTGTAGATTCCTGATTGTAGTTTTTGGATAAATACTTCTGAAGGTTCACACACTTAAGTGAAGATCACCTAAGTCAGGAGCAGGCTTTTGTCTTCTCCATCCAAAAGGAAACCTGTTTCCTCCTGAAATGGTAACTACATCTGCCTGTAAGCCCACAGAATATTTCTGTGGCACCCAGTTGGAAAAATGGGATGCAGGTGTCTTAGGTAGTCATCACAGTGTGTGTATCTGTCAGGAGGTTTTTAGTGTCTTCTAAGGGGTGGACTCCTCCACTGAAAGGAAAAGTACTCTTTTCACATAGCAACTTAGACACTAAAGATTTTTTACCTTTCTTCAGTTAGTAGTCCTCTAGACATTTTCAGTGCAGTTGCACATTCAGCAGAGATTGAATTTTAGTCATCTGAAAATATTGTCCTAGTCTAGGTTTGGTGGTTGGTTTTTGTTTGTTGTATTTTCATTAACCTCTCAAGTCCTTCTGCTGAAACTTGGCCTACTGTTTAGAAAATATTCACAAGGGCAGAAGACTTGTGGGCATGACAGGGGGAATGGAGCACAGAGTTTGGTTCATATTCTCAGTCCCAGTTTATTTATGTTATTTAAAGGGTAACATTAAAAATTCAAGGTTGGAGATAAAAACAAAGATACTTTTCACCTGGAGATGTTCTGTTTTGAGCAGGTGCTGAATACAGACATCAGTGTGATTTTTCACCTTCTGTGTTCACCAGTGTTGCTTTTGGGGCTGTTTTTGGCCCAACTTCAAGAGAAGATGTAGTGTGAGAGGAGTTCCTGTCACCTGGTTATGATATTTTTATGGAACAAGACCCAGTAACATGGTTACTCTGTTTCAGTGAAGTTCTTTCTCCTTATTTTTACTGCTGTGTAATTCCACGTGGGAAGTCAGTTGGATACTGATGTCTTTCTGTCATATTTTGCAATTATTCATTGTATTTGGAAATTTATGTTGTATTTGTGTTTGCTGTATACACATGAGCTAAAAGCTGTCTCAAGGGATATGCCCGAAGTTTGGGCTTGTCTTCCTTTTCTATAGATGAAAACTGATAATTTTCTCTTGTCACCTTCTAGGAGAGAAACCATTCAAATGTGATGAGTGCAACTTTGCCTCCACAACACAATCGCATCTGACACGACATAAGCGTGTCCATACTGGAGAAAAGCCTTACAGATGTCCCTGGTGTGACTACAGGTAATGAGTCATTAACTAAGGCATGATGAGAGAAGGGTTAAGGTGATCAGATGAGGTTCATTTGAAGTCACCAATAAAAATATATTGCCATTAAAACACCATCAGGGCAGCGGTAATTACATATTAAATTAGGAGCTAAATTTAAAAACTTAGTCTTCAGTATTTAGGTATTACTTTATAAAGAAAAACAAATGATGGGAAACCTTTTAATGGTAACACTACAGTGCTAATGTTGAGTGTTTGTTTCACAGCTGCTCCAGTGTCGGTTGGAATTCTCTGTGGTGAGGCTGCTTATCTGCATTGCCTTTTCAAATCAGTTGCGGTTTTGAAATTCTTCTCGGTTGAGTTGCAACCATTTCACCAAGAAAGGAAAAGTTATCTAAAAGGCTTAGCAGCCTAAATACTCACCAGACACTTATTAGAACTGGAAGCAACTCGAGCTAGTTACAGTTTTGCAGAGCCTTATTGTTCTGCTCCAGTTTTCTTTTTCCCTGCTAGCCAGAGTGTTTGGATGAGAGTTGGCCATAGGGCTGGTTGCATGGCAAAGCCTCCCTTGTTACACCACTAAAACCCAACGCCATGTTAGGGCAGTAGATTAAATTTAGAGGAATCACATGATTGAACAGTGATGATTACTTCTGGTGTTTATCGCCTGTGTCTTTGGTTCATTATAGACAACTTACTGAATGATCTCATATTGCATCTTAAGTGAATCTTTACTCTTAAATACACTTCTTCTGCATTGTTGAATACTTTTAATACCTTGCAGGAGGTGGCTAGTCTATGTATACTATAAAGGAATCCGTAGAAGTATCTTATGGGCAATTTGCAAGAGTTGATGTTCAAAAACTTTTTAAAAATCATCATTATATTTGATAAATGGCATACGATTAGATGTATGTGTTGTGATGCATACAAACATTTGATTATACCACTATAGCATTTTTTGTTTTCTTTTCATGCTGAACATACAACTGTAAGGTTCCTTTAATGTAGTTTCCTAAAGCAAGACTATATAATGAAGCCTATCTGCTCTCATAATACCTGCTTTCATGCTATTTATGAGCTACTTTACAGAAAACTCTTGTACAGAAAGCTTCTGTAGTGGTCACACATTTTCTGTACAAAACATCTTGTTGCATTGTTTTGTTTGTGTGGGGCAAATGTTCTGTGAACTCTTCTGTACTGAGCACCCATTAAATCACTCTAGAATTGCAGAGAACTGAATTTGATAACCTTGGCAGGAGGGAGCTATGTTTCTATGCTGCTACCTTAAGAATGCCTCTGCTTTCTTTATATTTGTCTTTATAAGTAGAAGTGGTTTTGTCAGCTTCAGTAAGTCATCTAAGAATTAGAGGTGGTTTTCATTTGTCAAAGCATTTGTGTTAAAAGATGTGTGTTGAGTGAAGTGAGAGCATATAAGCATTAGTGTGACATGATGTGCTGCACTGAAGGTAAAAGAAGTGCTGTCTTTAATGCCGTGTGTTTGAGGACACTTAATCTTGCGGTCATCCACTTTTACTGAATCATCCCAATTGGCAGGAATAGTCTTATTACAGAGCTAGGCAATGAGAGGTGGGTTACCATGGGTTTGAGCTCCTTCAGGACCCTAGAGACTGGGAGCATTGCAGATGTGAATCAGTTCGGGGTCTGTTACACACACACAATGAGCAGATGCACTTCCCTCACTCAGTATGACAAAATGCATAACCTAGTGCTCTGTTGAGTGAAACACAGGATATCATTTTACTTTGGATAAATAGTTTTCTGTATGGGATGTAAATTCCAAGAAAGAACAAGTGTTTTAGGAGTATTTTATTATACTGGAAATTATTAGATAAGATGCAAGCATAACTTATTTTATCAGGATTAACAAGAAATATTTGGGCATGCCCTGCTTTTACATTATTGAAAAATAAATTTTTCATTGCAATAGAATGTTAGTGTCCATCCTTCACAGGCCAGTTTTGACCTAACCTTTGGAGGCTGATATCTACAAATACTGGCTGATGAAGCTTTGATTCTGCAGGAAATTTGTTCCAAGCTCAGCTGAAAAACATCTGGCAGGGATGCAGGAGCCAGAGCTATGCTGCTGCTGCTGCTACAAGCTCATAGAGGCAGTGAGGCACTCTGTGTAGCTTCAGAGGAGCCCATAGAGGGGCTGCTGTATTTATTAGCTCAGCAGTCCTGCCTTGTGCCTGCCAGTTTCCACTATACTGGGATATTAGCCAGCCTTATTGGCAAGTATCTGTTTTGCTCTCTATCCACCTCTCTCTTGTTTTAAAATACAATTTTAAGGGAAGACATGTTGCCTCCCTGTCAAGTCACCCAGTACTATCTCTTTTAAAGGAAAGTTATTAGCAACTCTGTAAAGAAGATTGTTTGCTCCAGTTCAGCAGATGGTATGTAGTCTTGCAAGTGTTACCTACAGAAAACATTAAAATGAAGATTTTATAATCTGCTAATCTAGTGATAAAATTCACCCCCATATCTAGTGTTTGAGGTCTCCTTGTGATGCTGTGAGCTCAACCCTTGCACTGTAAGTTCATCCAGACTATTTCATGTGTTGCTGTTTAGAGTTGCTTGGCAACTGCAGACTCTAATGATCCTTGTAGTTTCAGCGAGATGAATATTCCTCTTTTTGTGTTGGGGTATGGAGGAGAGGACTGTTAGTGCTAATATGGTGTCCTTTCATTGATAGGTGAACCGATCTCTCTGTTAGTCTCTGTTAGTCTGAGACGCTTGAATTAAAACAGTGACTAAGTACAAGATATTTAAATTATTCCCATTACATTCATTGGTGCTCAGAGCATTCTTGGAGATTCTTGATTTCAAGGTTTTCAGTTCCTCAGCCTGAAATTTTGAATAATCATCCTGCAAAAATTCTTGCCAGTCTAGTGAGTGAAAGGATAACTAACCCTGGCTAGAAGTACAGAAAAAGGGCTATTAGAAGAAACTAATCTGAATTTAGGAACTGTTATAAACTTTATAAACTGAAGTGAAATAGGCTGTAAGATACTGTGGGGAAAAGACTGCTTTTGGTTGCATGGAACAGAAAAGGCAATTTATTCCCTATATAACACACAGCATGAGACATTCTTTTCTCAACTAGAAAAAGACATGAATGGATGTGGTTTTCTGAAGGGAATAGTAAACTAACCTAGCATTTTTGGCTCTCAAATTATAAATTCTCTGTAGTATGCATATGCTTATAGTTGTACTTCAGTATTCTTGAAAAAGTGTTCCCTTCAACCTCTAGTTTTTGTACTGTGACCACTTGATATTTATTTTTGTCTAAATCTTTTGTCTTTTGATGACAAAGAAATTAACATCTGCTTTTCAGGAACATCTGCAACTTCCAGGAACAATTATAATTCAAAATTATGTTTTCAGTCTAGTTTTTAAAATCCTTTAGAAAGAAGCAAAATATAATATTCATGAACACAAAAATTTACTTTTATGTTTTGGTTATATATTTTTCACATTTGTGTTTTCAATTTAAGTTTTCCCTATTTAGATAAAAATATGCACGATTTTCCTTTTCATTTACTTTTTCAAATCCCACAGCATGTCTCTCCATTCTTTAGTCAATGTGCTTTGTCATACAAAAATATTCATTCACTCCTAATTAATGTTCAACTTAATTTTATAATACAGAATTGGTCTCACAGGGCCCTGCACCACCATTACTTATGCAAGGCTTATTTTATGTTTCTTAGTTATTTAAAAAAGTTGTGTTATGTCGCTGAACTTTTCAGATGACACCATCCAGGAGTTACACTGACAACAATACTGTTTGCATTTGGTAACAGGCACAGTAAGCACTGAAGAGCTGCATAACATCCTGAAAATGAACAGCGCCTGTGACATAGGTTTCTAAATCTGTTGGTTGTATAGTTTGTAGACAGACTTTCTAAACCTGCAGCATAGTTAGGTACCTGAATTTTACCTGATTGCAAAAGTGAAAAATTCCTTTTGGTCTGATGGTGTCAATGAAAGATGCAGATATATACAGCATTTTCAGAACTAAACTGGTTTTGTGCATGTGAATGGGAAATCTCATTTATTCATATGTAAGGTTTTAAAATTTAGCTCCCATTTGTTCTGACTTTTTATATAACTATCACAACTTCTCAGGCAATTTATGTTCATGATGCATGTGAGAGGGATGTTTCAGTGAAATGGATCTAAGTTACGCGGAGAAGGACATGCAAAAGGCAGAACCCTGCTTTTCTCACATGGTCCAGTTTGTTGGATTACAGTGCTTGGGAGAAGCACTGACATAGTTTTGTGATGCAGAAAGAGTATTGCTACAACTTTGGTCAGGAGAGTATGGGATAGGTATTATGTTGATGTGCTTCATGCCATCCCTCTGCTCTGATTAAAGAAAATTATTTTCGTTTCTTTGGGATTCCACTGTATGGTTCATTTTGCACAAAGTACCTGTGGTGGTGAGGGAATGGAGGGCAATATCCAGGTGTGTTCCTCAGCTGTAGATAAGAAGGTGTAGAAGTTGTATAAAACAGACAGCCAGGCCAGCAGAGCAGCATGCATTCCTTTCTATAAGGTATATGACTAGTGAAGGATGTCTTACAAGACTGAGAATAAATAGCATACATTTTTAATATAATTATGTAAGCTAAAATAAATATTTTACATTTATTATGCATAATAAAATAATTAGACAACATTCTGTAAGGGATTATGGCATCTGAAATTCCAACTGCAGAAGGATTCATTGCATATTTTCAGCAGCGGCGGCAGCATGACTTAGGGGGAGTTATTCCACAGGGGCTACTTTTCTTTTCTTGGACAGCATCCCTAGAGAGTTCCTATTTCCCTCTGACTTAAAATATCTGTTCATAGATTGTAAAGACCAGTTTATAATACACTCCAGGATTTGCACCTAAGTCATAAGAATGTGGAAAGTAAGTGTTTTCTCTCTGTTTATTTTGGTGAATTCAATAACCTTTAGGCATGATTGCATCAGCTGTGCACTATTCCCTTGTTGCATCAAGGATAACTAGGGACTACTTTACAGATGAGGTAACAATATGTACTAATTCATAGCAAAACTGAAAGGCTGTTAAGGCAAATTCTGCATAAAATTATGAAAACAGTTTATTTATCATTAAAACGTTAATATCAATAAGCTCTTTGTAACCAGTGAAATTTAATATTCATGTATAGTTTATACAATTGTCTGGGCTGATGAGGATTCCAGGTGGCAACCAGCAATGCACTATGGGAAAACATTTATATATATATATCACAAAGGCTGAATTGGAAAAGGTGCATATACTTTGTACAAATGCAAAATTGTTAAGGAATAGAATGTAATAGAGCAAACAGGGCCTTCAGGATGTACTTCAGCTTCTGTTGTGTTCAGCAGCAGGAGTTGAGGATATCCAGTGCCTTGTCCTAGCAGACTTATAAACAAATGAAGATAGAAGTTTAGACAGACTTTCTGTCAGTTCATGGGCACAGTTCCCAGATGAAAACTCAGAATATTATTCCCCCCCTAGTTTTTAATAAACATTCAGATAAAATATTTGGAAATACTTCTATTAATCTGGAATAAAATATTCTGTAGCATTTAAGTCTTTAAAATAAAAATAATCTGAAATACAATTTAGATATAGTTGCAAAACCACTTTAATTATTCTAGTGAATACCTGGCATACAAAACAGTGGTTAGCCTTATTCCCTTTTGTAAAAGTCCATATGTTTCTGTGGCTTAATAAAACTTCTTATATTCACCTAAGTTATAGCAGATAGTTTATGTGGTAAACTCAGAATAAAAACACGCAGTGTTGTAGCAGTGCACAACACAGGTCAGCTGTCAGGTAAACCAATTTGACCAGATGTAATTCCTAACATGCTGAACTGGAGAGCACACAAGTAATGATGTGACCCTCTCCTGGACGTGTCTGTGCTGTCTGCACTGACTGAAATCATATCTCTGCAGTTTTGGACAATCATGTTGGTGGCAGTGTATAAAAGAACTTAGGCTCCCTCTCTCCAAGCTGTCAAATGACACTCTCAAAGTGTCCCATGTCCCTGCCTGAAGTGCTTAGGAGAGTGGATGTGTACCGGGAAGCATGATTGTTTCTTAAGAAAAGATGTGTGCGTGCACACACGTGTGCACTGGCACATGTAGGCATGGTGACTGTGCTCCGCAGTGAAGTTGCCTTAAGTAAGAAGCCTTGGCACAGCATACAATACTATAATCATTTTGTGAGGTCCCTCACATTCTGTATTTGTTACTGATAGTGTAGTAAATACACTCCACGTGGTAGAAGGGTAGTATAGACTTTTACTAATTTTAATGACTAATACTTGTTAGGGAAATTAATCAATAATTCCATGAGCATTGGAATGGAATTTTGTTGGTTTTTTCTGCTATTAATTAATTAATTAATTAATTAATGTTCTTAGGGGTTGGTTTTTTCCCCATGTGGCCACTCTAAGAAAGATGAAATTAAAGTTCCGTTTTAAATTCAGTGGATCTGTGATTCTCGTGCTAACACTGAACTTGGGACTTTAAGGATCTGCCCGAGTGATGATACAGTTGCAAACACTGACAATGCTATTCTAGTCTCATTTTGGATTGAGTCCTTTCAAGAACAACTTTTAAGGGATCTATTTAAGCCTAAATGCTGTGCTAAATTACTCAAAGGCAAGTTTAATGTTTTTGAGACATGAAACCATTTTGATATCAATGTAAAAATTAATATCTGGTTTCAGCATCTCTCTGTTACAGCATGTCATGATCCTAGGCCAGTGCTTTCTAATTTGTTCACACTTCAGTTCAAGTTCTGTAAAAACATTGTCAGGCTCCTGATTTCTTTCACTAGTCTCTGTCTTTCCCTTACTGTTCAAAGTGGGCTTTGTCCCTAAACGTTTCTTATGGAGCCTCTTCTCTGCTGAACTGATGCTCTTTTTTCTGAATCAGTGTCCAAGGCACTTAACCCAAAACCTTGAAGTATTTGGTGTCTAGGAAATATGAATAAGACCACTTCATGCAGTGGACAGATTAATATAACTAATGTATTCTTTTATCACATTTTATCTTCTCTCTGTCCTCACACTTCATTCTTGCTATCATATGTAATCATCACTGTATTATCTATTCCTCTTTCTTAAAGAACATAAATATGTTATCATTAATACATGTATATTTATATCTAATATATATTTAATTCATATTTTTCAATCTAAAACACCAGCATATATTTCAAATTAAAATAATCTTAAGTATACTGTATTTTGATAATAAAGAAAATTTAAAGATTTTTCTTTAAAGATTTTTAAAGAAAAAAGTACTAACCTCAAGATGAACAGCAATGCTATGGTCTTAATAGAGCTTGTAGTAGCAAAAATACTTGTAATTTCCTGTTCTTACAGTGCTTCTGATAAAAAAGTACAGTGAAGATCTTTTATGTCTACAGATAAAATTTCATTTGTTAGAATGGTTTGATCTAAAAATAGTCATTAGCATCATGGCTTAATTGATGTGAACCTTTTATGTAAAACATATTTTAAAAAAGACTAAGACAACCGTGTATGTTTTCTTTGCTCTTGCCTCTTAGCAGAGAATAAAATAATTAATTTGTTTGTTTCTTTTGTCATTCCTTTACCCCCAATCCAGTCATTATAAAAGGGCCAAAGCTATCTTTGGGGGTGGTGAAATCTAAAAGCAATTTTTTTTTTTTTAATATTATTGTTATTATTACTAGCTACCATCTAACTACATGTCAGTAGTTAGTAATCTGAAAATATTCTGGTAGTGTTACAGGCCTCCAAGATGAAACTGATAGACATGAGCCTTTTGTGTTGCGTGGGGTTTATTCTCCTGGCTATATGGCTACTACCCTGAAAAAAAGTTTCTGTATTAATGCTGTCTTTATGACAACTTTCCCTCTTCCTCCTTCACATGTGACATACAAAACAGATTAGAGTCTGGGGAAGTGACAGAAAGCAAATTCCCTTCTGAAGTGGTTCCAGAAAGAGGTGTAGTCTAGTTCTAGGGGAAGAAAGGGAAAGGTTTTTTTCTGTTTAAAGTCTGATGAAAATGAGAGAAAGAAAAGAATTGCTGAATAGCAAGTGAAAGAAGGGAAGAAAAGAAAAAAGCTTTTGTGTTTGAGAAAAGCTTGCTACTTAGATACTTTTAATGCATTAGAAATGGTGAGTAATTATCCAGATAAATATGGCATTGTTAGAAAGTCCTGATTTATTAAAGCTAAATAAAATTCCTTAAGCATTCCAGCAGAGTTGCCCTTGTCTCTGTACCAGCTTCTGCCCAAATTCTCGTGTAGTGGTACATTGGGGCACTTTGGGAACTCAGGTACTAAGGCCTCTGTCACCACCATAAGGTTCCCCACCTCTGGAGGGGAAGCGTGGGCTCAACGCAGCGTGCCAGCACCCTGCAGCGTGGCTGGAAGGTGTTTTCCAGGCACCACAATGTTATCTGGTGGGACTGAGGCTCTGGAGCAGCACCAGCACCTGGGGTTTGGAAGTCTGGTGTTCCTGCCACCCTCTTCCCAGTGTTGTGGGGAACCTTTATGGGCTGAAAGCTCATCTCTGAGAACTTCAGCTCTTTGCTTTGGAGAGAGAGGCATCAGAGATTTGGGAGCTCAGAGTTCCAAGGAGGCTGCTTCACAACTTGCTGGTTCAAAGGTGCGGCTTAATGTTGGCCAATAACAGGGAGAGCTTGTTTCAGGGTTTGTTTTGTTGCCTTTTCTCCTTTCTGAGCTGCTGGGAGAAGGTGGTGCATTCTCCATACGAAAATGTGGCATAAGGAAGAGAGGCCATTTGGTATATACAACAGCTCACCTTCCCTAAAACCATTTTGCAGTCTCTGTTGTATGATGCTCTACTTTATTCTCGTAAGTCATGGATCAGGGATCCCTATTTCCCTTGAGGCTTTACTTACAAAGAGACAATCTGGAGAGGAGTCTGTTGTAACTTGAATTGCTTATTACAGCTATTTTGTTCCTGGTTGGGATGATCTTTGTGGTTTTACTAGGCCTGTTTAGGTCTGAATAACAGCTGTAGAGATAGCTGAGACTTCTTAGGGAATAGCCAACATATAAAGCACTCAGTTTTGTTATTATAAGTGATGAAGTGCTGCTCTCATGTTATCTTTCTCTTTTTTTAAAATGCCTTTTAAAATATGTTCTTTTAATAATGGAAAAGGTATTAAGGGAAGAAAATATATTTGAACAAGAGGTTGTTCTGCATTCTTGGATGCTGTAGGTTTCTTCTTATTTTATATCTTCAGAGAAAAGATGAGGTCTGTACAGCACTTCTCATCTCTTCAGCAAGTTAGATATGCTGAGGCCTAGTGTGCTGTGAGGAACAGGCTAATGCAAAATTGTTCTCCTTTCTCCCACCACCATGGGCCAGGGGATTGGAGTGGAGACATTCCTTGATGTTTTCCTACCTCCTTCTGTAAGTGCACAGTTTTTTTCCTAGGTTTTTTTGCCTTCAACCTAAGCAAACTGCCCAGCTCACTGTGGTTCCTAGAATGTAGTTCCATACCCATATATACACAGTTTTAGGTGATGCTTTAAAATAATACTTCTCCTGATGCTCTTCAACATCCATACCTTTTTATATTCTTACTCATGTTATCATTTAAAACACTCACAAGTAGAAACATTGCATTTCATAATACTCTAAAATTATTTGTGTTATAGTCCTGTAAACACATCTAGTGGTTCTGCCGGTATCATAAACTGCCTGAACATCGTCCTGTGGTTCATTGTGATATTGCTAATACCCCTTAAAATATAGTGTTTATTGTTTTATGTTTGTAACTTCCATGCATGCTCCTTCAATACCCGTTCAAGATGATTATGGATTCTCTCTAACAACTGTAGTATGGAACATAATTTATTCTGCTTCAAAACCCATGTGGAATGCCTTCTCATACTGAGCCTCTTCAAACCATTTCTCTAGAAATTTTGCACAATCTACAGGGGAAACAATACTTAGAACCATTTTGAAGTTGTAGAAGGTATTGTGACTATTAAAATCGATTCTTAAGTTCTGATGATGTTTCATTAGAAAAATGTGGCATTTCAGACATATTTTTGTTAACAAGCTCTTTTTAAAGTACAGAGAACCATTTCCATTAGCAAATTTTGGAGATCTCTTATATGGGTATTTTAACGTATAAAAAGCAATTAGTAATTTGTTTTTGCTTCAGGAAAAAAAGATATATCTTTAGTTCAGACAGGCAGTTTTTTAAAATCAGTTGACAAGGATTGTTTTTTAGCCTTCTGTCCCTAACTTATTGTGAGATTTGCGCCAGCCCATCCATCCATCTTTCGCCCATTTCTTTAATAACTTTTTAAGATGTTGGCCAGTTTCAGTGTAAACTGACACCCTGTAGTAGCTGCTGAGATAAATTAAGTTCATGTTTCCTGAAAGAGGTAGATGAGGAGAGGAGTGAAAAAAATCAGGGAGGGCCAATCAGGCAAAATTCAGCTGTCATGCATTCTTCTCTCTTACAATCCAGCCTCACCACTCAGAACAACTGTTTTTTCTTGGATAGGGGTATCCTTAAGGAACATATTGGGGAGCTGTTGTTGTATTGGTGCATTGGGAGATTTAGTGAACGGCATGAATGCATAGGAAATTATGCTTCAGCTGGTAGAATGCTCATGTGTCAGAGTATTGAGTCCCAAATTAACCATTTGTTGCAGGTTGTCAGGATAGGTCCTTTTCAAAGGTAGACTTTAAAAGGATAAGGAGGAGACCCCCAAAATCTGTGTTTTCCTTTAAAGAAAAGATTATTTGGAAAAGATTTGTACCCAGGCAATTGAAACCAGTGACATTTCTTAGCGAATAGGAAGAAGCTTCCCAGTATGGAGAGATTATTCTTGGTATTATGGAGAGATATTTTTTGCACTCTTTCTGTTTTCTATAAGTCATTCACTGATGAACTGACATACTCATAGGTCTATATAGATGTATTTACTTCAGGAAAAGAAGTAAAGTTTGAAGAAATGCTAAGTTCTTTTTACATGTTATTAGTGATACTGAACATCTACGAATTCTCATCTCACATGGGGTCCAGTGGCTCTGTGCCTATTTGAAATTCAGCCTCTTCATTTAGGTGACTAAATGTGACTTTCATCACATTTTAATTTGAATTTTAATTACTAGTCTTTAAGATTTTGATCAGCACTAATAAATTACAGCACAGTCATATGGTATTTAGCTGATTGATTTTTGCATGCTGAAATATAGTCATTTTGAAGAGCAGTAAAAATACTTTCAAGTAGAAGAAATGTTTCAAAGATAAAGGAATTTGTACTGGAATTGTTCATTTGTGTCAGACCAGAGAGGGGAGTCCTAAATGTTAGCCCTTTTGAGGGCAAAGTGAGTGTCTGCTATCCAGTCTGTTTTAAATAAATGCAGGAACATCAAGTCAGGTGATTAGCACAAACAAGGCTAGAGAGTGCAGCTTTCGGGGATGGCTTTGTGTTTCCTCATGGTGGTGCAAGATGTGAGAGATGAATATACAGTATTGGGTGTTGGTAGCTCTGTTGGTGCTCTGCATTGCAGAACAGGGTTCTAAAAGGCAAATACAGCATATTCTGGTGAGTTCTTGTCCACCTGCATCTGTTCCTGGCTTCCTCCTTTGTCTGGATGCCTTTTCCCTCAGAAGTCTACAAAATAACATCAGGAGAATTTTTATTTTCTTTTCCTGCTCTGAAGTGCCCATTTTTAGTTTCAGTTCACCAATAGCATGGCAGGAGTACTGTAGCAGAAAGGATTATAACTAAGCCTCTCTCCATCTAAGCATCTCTGTTCCATAGCTCAGTTGGGAGTCAGCTCTCCCTGGCTGGAAAGTGTGTACTGTCACAGGGTCAATACCATAAAACAAAAACAAAGACAGTGGATAAAATCCTGGCTCCACTGATGTTAATCACATCTCCTCCATGTCCTCAGTGAAGCGACAATTCTCACCTGTCATGAAGGTACTTGTTTCTTAGGAAGGAGAGAAATGGAAAGCCAGGGAGTTGGCAGCACCTTCCACAAGACTTTGTATCCTCAACAGAAAAAAAGTTAAACCAGGCAAGTAAGTTGGGGGATTGAGAACCCAGTTATTTCTACTTCCCACGTGATTTGCAGAGAGGATCCCAATCTCCTAAATCTTGCCAAAAGACATCTAAATCCAGAAGCATCTACTCCTTTCAGAGTTTCTGTTTTTCTGTTCTCTCTCAACTTGAGTTTGCAAGTTCTTGCACATCTGAGTGAAATCACTGAGGCATGCTCAGAAGTCCCTGTCCTGGGGAAATGTCTATGTCTGCTTCAAGACTTTTGGTACTCTTTTTAGGCAAACAGGCCTGTATTTTTGGGTATGTGTTAGAGGTTGGAATATTAGACAAGTCAGAATTCATTTAGTTCATAATGAACTGCTGTCTGCAGCCTCATTCTAGTTATTGTTTAGGATTCTCAGCTGGAAGTGCACAGGACAGGGACTTAGGAGCCCGTTGTTTGGATTTTCTAGGAAAGTTATATGGGGAACATAACTGAAAACAGAAGAGCATTTCTGAAAGCAGGGTTTAGATCTGCTTTTGGCTTCTAGCAGTTCCTTGCTGTCTAATGGCAGCGTTTCAAGAAGAAAGGATTGATGCACGATATTTTGTGACAGCTAATATACTTTCTCGGGACAGAAAACAGAACTCGGCCTTCCTCAAGAGAAGGGCAGCCCTAAACTTGGGAGTTCTACTACCTAGATTAGTGGCATAATTTCTAGCAAGTTAGGGACAACAGTGTTTCCTTTTTGAGAGCAGATTAGAGCTTCTGATGTTTCATATGGGTGACCTACTCTTTCTTTAATTTAAGCAAGTGTTGAGACCTACATTAGTTCTTTATTATATCCACTAATTGTGTTGGGAATTTAAATGGTTATGGAGGACAGGCTAGGTTAGTATTGCTGTGCTCAGCAGTGCACCTAAACACAACGCTTTCTACCCTGTTTTACTGACACCTTGTCTCCCAAACCTATCCCTGCTCTTTTTGCCTATTTTCTGCCTATTATCACATCCTTCTCAATACTTAGATTATAATTTTTCTGAGGCCAAGACCATTTTCTTTGTTGTTTCTCTATGCAGCAACTGGCGTATCATCATCCTGTTATGCTGTCCTCTCAGGTCAGCATGCAGTGAGAATGTACCAGCTTTCTTGGAGCTACTTTTTGATTCATAAACATAGGATTACATTTCACCAGAGGAGTACAGGAAAGCCTGTACTGTTGTGGTGAAACCTAATTCTTGCCAGGACTGTGATAGAGTTTAATGACTAAAACCTCAAAGAAGGTGTAACAGCTGAGAGCCTGCATTCAAGTTCAAGTGCAGTATCAGTGCCTAATTCCCATAGTCTCCTTAGAAAATCTTATCTCTCCTTAATGGACTAATAGTCCAATACCTTTCATGAAAATTAAATGCATGTAAATAGAATTTTTCAAATATGTGTGCAGTCTCAAGTGTCATTAGAATCAGCCTTGGCTGGTTTAGTCTGGTTTTGTTTTTAAACCTGACCTTCAAATATGTGTCTTGCTAAATGCATTTCTCGGTGCATTTTTTTTGTTTTGTTTTTGGAGATCGTATCATTGTTACATAGCTGAAGAAGGGGTAGTACTGAAAGCAATGCATCTTGGAATGCAAGTAGAGCTATTTAGACTCTCTTCTTTAAAGCACAGCTTCTTTATCTATACCCATCCAGTACTTAGAAAGGAAGGATTTCAGGATATTTTGAGCTACGTTCTTCTCGTTATTCACCTCATGTTAGTAAGCTGCTGTTCTGCAAACTCACTGAAACATATAGACTACCATCTCTGCAGCAAAAAACCACAAGCTGTATACATCTGATAACACAAAGGAAACAAATACAGATAGACAGATAGATTTGTTCCTAAATTTCTATTATTAACTTAATTTATGTTTACTTTTCGGAAAATACATGGATTGTTTATAATAGTTGTTGTAAACTCTTGTGGCCTTTAAAGAGGCATGTGGATTAATGACTTCTCAAAGAATTGTTTTATAAGAGTGCTGTAGCATTTTTAGAATGAGTGCTTAGTTAAAACAGTCACTAAGGGCGTGTTATTCACATAGGCATCTTTTGCACCAAACCTGTGTGTTTTTTATTATCTGTGCATTCTGACTTGAATCACTGGGGTCCTTTCATATCTGTACATATAACATTAAGCTCATGAATAGGTCCAGTTGTTCTAAAGTTAGTAATGTTCCCTAGAATCACATGCTGAATTAGCCCTTTAAGGACTGTATTACCATGCTGAAAAATAGATTCAAAGGAATAATTTGGTTTTATATAAAAGGTGAGAAGTGCAGGGGTTTTTTGATGGGTTTTGTTTGTTTGTTTTTAGTTTAAGAGTGCAATATATGTTTTCTTTAGCTGTAAAAGCACAATCAAGGCAACATGATAAGTGAGTCAGTGTTGTAAAAGTAAAACTAATTTTGCCTTCACTCACATGAGCTATAGAAGGAGGAAGCTTTATTGTCCCTGGGAAGGTGATAAGGCAGAGTAATTGTATATTATACTGTCCTGGAACATCTGCCTGAAGACTGTTGGAGCAATTCATCTATCATGGACGATACAGCATGTTTTGTCTTTCTGCTTTAACCCATCCCCACTGCTGGCCTGCACGAAGGTTTTGATAGGGACTGTGCCTGGGCTGGGGCTCACATTAATCAGTCCCCTTGTTCAACACTCCAGCTGACATAATTACAACCTGCGCACAGCAGTTATTCAAGTTGAGTCCTTGTCACTCGTGGTGCGAAACTACACAGCTCAGATCCCGAAGGAGATTGCCTTATCACACAGAACAAGGGCTCACAGGAGTTGAAGAGAATAGAAATGGGAAAATGTCTTCCGGGAGTACTATATATTCCTTTAAAATAAGACATTTGAGAGAGTTACAAGGGACAAAGAGAAGCATTGTGCAAGGTCTGAAATGAACAGGTTATTATTTTTAAAAGGATTACACAGGCCATTTTTGTGAAATGGACATGCATTATTAAATAAATTCAGTGGTCTCTCTTATCATTCAGTGGCTCTGCCCTATTAGTTTTCTTCAGAAGTGATAAAATAGTTTTTGACTTGTATAAGCTTTAAGTATCTCTCAGTAGAAATCATCAGAACACAACTAATAAAAGTGCACATATTATACCACTAAAATTGGCACACACATAAGGGAAGATCTGCAAGGATCAGAGTTAAAGGTGAAGGAAGAAGCATGCAAAAGGGCTTTCGAAGATGAGCAAGTTCATTAGTTTCTGCTGTTGTATGATATGGGAATGTGAAAGGTGAAGCCAAAGAAAAAGTTTCATATTTTACCATTCTTCCCTCTTTTCATGTTAACCCTCTGTGGGAAAAAAGACAAGTCCATAACACTATCTATGATAATGAAAGAAGTTTATTTTTGTGTAATATGATGGGGTTAATTCTATATGGTTGTGGGTTTTTTCTTTAAGACAGAACCTTTGCATACATGATCATAGGATAATTTTTTGGTATTGATCTATAAAATTCCTCAACATGACAGAATTTCATTGGTGTCCAGGAGGCTTTTGCCCTGGTGTTTAAATTTTTTTCTTCTTGGGTCAGCTTTTTGAAGTAATACTATTCAGGCAGTTCCTATTCTTCTCAATCAATAGATTTAGAGTACTGCCCTGATTTCTCATCTGCTTAAAATCGTGTTATGTCTGCTAGGCATAATTGTGTATTGTTGAAAGAAGAGTAAAAATGTGTCTATTCTGGTCCAGTTTTAATCTAATATTTTTTACAAGACAGTTTATCTGCGACTTTGAATAGTCTGAAGTAGAAGTGCAGTAGACACTATCTTATATGTTTTACTTTACATATAGGTATGCTAGGTAAGTTAAATACAGAGTTCAGTGCTTTCATTCCATTTCAGTATCTTTTGGTGAAGTGCACAGCACATTAATTTTGATGTGTAGGTCTCCAGTGAAAATCCAGCTACATGAAAACTGCAATTTCTTACTGAGCAGCAGGGCGTCCTTATAGGTAAATATACTCTTGTAGGGACAAAAATCAAGTTTTGCTTGCTCCTTACTCTTAAAACCAGTTCTCTTGCAGTGAATGATGTCTGTGAAGTAAGCTCAAAGTACAGAGCCAAATGCTGCATTTACTTACATTTGTGCAGAAAATGGCATTATGAGGACATAATCTGAAGAGAATGATGTTTTCTCTGATATATGCTTTCAACACACATTTTAGATTAGATAATCCATCATACCTCCAACTAAAGACCCAGTTTTGACTTTCAGAATCTAAGATGGTTTTACAGTATTGACAGCAAGGAAGAATATATTTTAATTTGCAGACTGAACAAATTTCCATGACATCATGGAAGCACAATAAATGGCTGACCTCACAATGACATTTTTCAGACTTAAGCTGTGCTTCTTGGAGACTTTGAGCCCAGAAAAAGCCTTAAACTCAGCCAGTCTGACTTTTTTCATAAAACAAACTGTATAGGTGTTTTTTTTCCCAGTTTGTTCTGTACTGAACCTCCTACTTCCGACTGAATTTTATGATCTAGAAACATATTCAGGTTTGATCTGAAAACAGGCAAAATTGCAGAACCACCTTCCCTTCAGTGAAAGATTAATTGCTGAAGAAATTGTGCTTTGATTCTCAGTTGAATTTGACTGTAACTTGTAGTCATTGCTTTTGGTTTTGTATAGGTTTTCTTGAAGTTAGGTTGTCCTTTAATCATACTTTTATTCCATGTTAAGTCATTTGTGGCCCAAGCTCAAGAGTAATAAGCAAAACAGAAGGGGTTTTTATTAAGTGTTTTAGAAATTTTACCCCACTTAACTTCTATTTCTATTTACAATCACTTTGTGGCTGTTTTTTTTTTCCTTTTTTAAATGTAGACAATAATACAGGAAGTAGATATTCTAGAATTAGTTTCTCTGGTGTCACAAAGAGAACATTATATCCTTGCATTTCCTTACTCCATTCCTTTATATGTCTAAAGATAGCATGGGGCTTTTCTGCTTATAGCGTCACACTAGAAGTTCACATTAAACTGATAGTCCAGTAATCCCTAAATCAGTGTCACAGATTTTCACAGCATTGTCTAAGTTACTTGCGTGCATTGTGCAAAGGTGGGAAAGCTAACATGGAATTGTGTGTGTGTACATGTTGTGATGGAACAGGCCTGGCTTCTGAGACTGCTCGGTACAGTGGCAGTGTCATCGTTATTAATCATGCTGCCAATTACAGTGTTGTCTGCAAATTTTATTAGCAGGGATTTTATATATAGTTTTGGCATGCATAACAAAAGTGAATCTTTCAGACAATTATTGCTGATTCTTTTGATAAATTGGAACATTTGAAATGAGGAAGAAAATGACCATCTCTTTTTGCATGGGAGGTTGAGGCTGGGATAGGGCAAGAAGAGGCACTGTATTAGCATTAAAAAAACCTACTTTGAGCAGAGACCACAGTGCCCTGGGTATGAATCCAGGCTGCAAAGCAACAGGATCTACCCTCTAGGGAACCGTGTTGTCACTAAAATGGCTGAAGGAACTGACACGAAGGCCAGTTGGAAGAAGTACCATCTGCATCCGAGATTGACAGGCAGCCTTTAGGGTCTGTTGCTATCATTTCTGACTCCAGCAACATTACAAGTCCAGTTTCATCTTGTGCAGCCGCTAGAATCCACGCCCTTTCCTAGGCTCCATCTGCACTTCTGTATCTGTGAAAATACTTTATGTGTTCCTGAGGATATACAAACAGACTCTACAGAATTGTTCAGTTACTTTATGTGGTCATTAAAAGAAGTACAATAGGGAAAAAATTGATGTTGAAAGGAAATGCATGTCTTCAATTAAATTCATCCCAGCTTTTTTAAAAAATGGATGTTTTCCATGGCCTCAATTCAGCAAGGTATTTGATCATGTATATAAATTTAACCTTGTGAGTCATTCTTTTGAAGTCAACGGAGGCTGCCTGTACTTAAGCCGCACAAATGCGTAAGTACCTTGTTAAATCAGGGCCTATGATACCTAAAGCCAGGCCTCTGTCCTCACACCACTGCAGAGATGCTGCTTCTCACACCAACTTCTCTTTTATGCCATCTGCTCTAAGAAGAAAGGAAAGGGGGAGGGAGGAAGCCCATGAACAATGGAGTGATTATTCTCAGTTACTGTGAAATAGATGAACTCCACCTGCTATTTCTGCCACTTAAACCTTGGCTGACACAGTGCAGCAGTGCGCTGTGCACAGCCCTGCATCCCTCACGCTGCAGGCACGCAGGCCCTTGAGCTGGGCCATCACAGAGACCACTCTGCCTGCAGCAAAGCAGAAGCCAAGACTTCTAGAAAATGTTGCAGAGTTTTCAGAAGCAGTTAAAACCTATGAAAAATTGTTTGATTGTTGGGGTTTTTTTCTTTGTTTTGCTTTTTTTTCTTCTATAGCCAATAACAGGAGACACTGAGCTTCTCTCTGAAGAGCTGCTGGGACAGACTCACAAGCTGAACAGCCCAGCTCTACACAGCAACTATGGGACAGTGAGAACCACAGCACAGGGGGAGAGCTGAGGCACATTTCCATACCTTTCTGTACCCTTTCCACCCATTCCTTCCAAGTCTAGCAGTTTGGACATAATTTGCAGGTTTCTGTCTAAAAGCTTCTTCTTGATTTCTTTCTCTTGTTGTAGAAAATAGAATTAATGGAAGCATTTAAGGCAGGGTGCCATATTTCCTTGGAATCAGAGATGAGTTTTTTTCCTAGAAAGAATCAGGTGTTCTTTAAAATGTGGAGCCCAGTTTGTTTTTTGTTTTTGTTTTTGTTTTTTTTTTACAAAAATACCCTGACTGAAAATTCGTGAGTAGATCTAGATGCCAGCACTGGGTCTATACTTTGTTTTTTGTTCACTGTGCAGGGTTGTAACTGGCTTTACAGATTCCTCAGAGGTAAACAAGACTAGAGTACATCACTTCTTATTTCCCTTCAGAATTTCCAATTACCCTGAATTTGCCTTTAAAAGCACTCACTTTGGCTATCGTAATGATCAATTACTTGAAACTGGGAATTTTCATTCCAATACATTGTAAATAGAATGGCGGATCCGTGGCCAAATTACAATTTGGACATGCTAGTCTGCTGAATGGAGCTCAGACACAAGCAGTAATTATCAATCTTCCATCATTTTCTGTGCTGACGCATAAGTTTTTGCTGCTTCCCTACAGGGCTCTGCTACTTTTTAGCAGCCAGCATTGGACATCTGCCACACATACTGTATGTCATAACAAATAGATCATTACAGAAAAAAATGCAAAGCTAAAAATGTAGAAAAAGCAGAAAACATTACGATTATTATCCCTGGGTGTTGGTATAATACTATCCGAATAAATCCCAAATACATTTTTATGATTTTCTTTGTGAAACTGACTGTATTATAAAATCTCATTAAAACATGTAAATGTAGTGTACTCTCTTTTATGGGCTACTTCATATTTTCTGAGTGGCAATATATGCAATACATGGCAGTACATGAAAACATGGCAATACATGTGGCCACCAGGTTGTTGGACATGCATTTTTACTACCCTGTGGGTGTGTATTTCAGTCATCTTGGTAGAGTTAAAAAGCTGTGAGCAAATCTTCACTGCAGAAGCAGCTATGGTGGCAAAGGTGTTGCTTTCCCCCCGCACCTCGTTGTCACTGTCCACCAGAGGTCTTTAGGAACAGCACAGGGAGGTGTTTGGCAGCAGTGACACAGGCAGAGCTGAGCTGGCACTGGGTACGTTGTAGTTGCCCTCCTGAGTCCCTGTGGGAGAGGCTGTGTGCTGCTAATTCGTGCAATAGTATTGTAAGTCCCTGGATAATTGAAGTCGGTTGCAGAGCTTCGGCACTTATATCTGTGGGATTGTTCCCCCACTCACTTAAGACCTAGATAAAAGTTAGAACTTTTGCTTTTAAAGGCAAAGAGCAAGGAAAAAGTAAACCAGGTGCATGTTAGTAGTAAGAAAGCTGAGAAAATGTATTCTATTTCTTGTACATATATACATAATTATATATGTTACATGTGTGTTTTTAATATATAATAATTATTGCAGTTTCATAATGTTAGTTTCAACACATTACAAAATATATTTTTGGCTGTGATATTTTGCTATTTTTTAATTATTTCTTGTGCAATACTGTACTGACTTGTAGCATTGCAGAGGTAAGCTAATACTTTAACTTTTAAACTTGCAGTCTGAATTGCCAGTGGTATGTGCAGATTATGTATTATTTTGTAGCTAGTTTGCACTAACTGGAAATCAGTTTATTTTATTTTAAAACCAGAAATGTAGCTAAATCTTGAATATAAAGGGAAGAATTTTTAGTTGGTTTGTTTGTCTGGGTTTTTTGCAAGGTAAAAGTTGGGCAGAGTGACTGTCATTGTGGAGGTTTTGATTGAACAAACCTGTTTGTATAATGTGATTACCACAGACTGAGGTATTTATTTCTTTCTTGTCAAGAAAATATTGCCCATTAGGTTGTTTACCACCACCCTACTGAATGCTAGTTTTCACACAGTTTAGAAACAAAGGCAGCAAGAAACAAAGGCAGGCTAGAAAGGCTGTATTTTGGAAAGCAGTAATGCTGAAAAGAACCTGAAAGGTCCCTGCATTTAACTGAGTGTGCAGAAGCTCTTGGTGCTGCAAGGAGTATCCAGGAGTTCCCAGAAGCTGTGGCTGCAACTGGAGAATGCTGAGCACAGGGAATGTCATGGCATCCATGTATGCAGCACTGCTGTGAAACATGAATGCATTCAAAGCTTAAAGCAAGTGGAAAGAGTGTAGGGAGAACCTGATGATTCCTTAAAGTGAGTTGAAAGGAGCTTGGTCTCTGTAGGTCTTCCACTGGAGGCCCAGGTATCAGGGGATTCTACAGCCGAGCAAGGTGTGCTGGACATGTAGCACTGTTAGCTGGATGCAGGGGGATTAGAAATATGAGAGTTTGTAAAAAGGAGAGTGATTAACTGAAGAATCATTTGCCTGTGGTTTCAAGGGACTCCCTGTTGCTCTCCATCAGAAACCATGTTTTTTATGGTGTGAGAAAAGAATCACTAGGCAAATGTTTATGAACTGTGCTATCCATGAGATGACACTCAATGTTTGATGTGGCTTTGCATTTCTAAAAATCTATGGTTTTCCTTTTCTAGTGTAATTACATTATTGCAATTTTGATTTAAAACAGTTTTCCAAGTTAGATGGCATTTTCTGTGAAAGAAATACCCACAAATGTTTGGTGAATAACTGAGGTTAAGAATCTACAATAGTGCATACTGCTTCATTGAGAAGTTTGCCTTCACTATAACTGCTTTTATTTCTGGAAGAAAGTATCTGGAGACTTTGCTATTTTTAATAAAAACGCTGCAATTTCTGTGTACTTGCATGTTGCATAGTAGGGTATAAAGGGTGCAGAAGACCTTCAGAATGCTGTCTATATGAGAGTGAATTTGATTCATATTGACAAACGGGAAAAATAGAAATCTTTTCAATTAGTTGATTGTATCACTCTGTTTTTATGTTGTAAATAGTGACGTCAGTGGAGCTGCCATAACTCCTTTATGTTATACACATTTCTCTGCAGAAAGAGGATGTTTATATGTAATGTGCTGGAGAAGACCTTTTGAAAAATGTTTATTTTGTACAAATAAGAGTCCTATAAGGTGTTAAAATGTTTAAAACTTAGTGGACTAGATAATTAACATTTTGCCTCATTTGCACCTCTGAAACCTTCCATTTCCATGTCTTGCAGTAAGTATCTTTCTGAAAATGTCAGGCACTGCATAATGGAAGAGTGTTCTAATTTCAGTTTCTTATTAGTAAATAGGAAAAAAAATAATGAAAATGGATTACTTCCTGCTGCTAATTTCATTTAGCTGTTTAATACAATGCTAATGTATTGTCATGTAGAAAACCCTTAAAAATATAGAAAAATTCCTATTCGGCATGGGCAAATTTAGAATTGACAGATGTTTTGTGAATTTCTCTTATTTCATGATTTTTATCCAAAACACCATGTAAAAGACAAGGAAAGCAAATAGCTCTGGTATTGGGCAGCCACAGGGCTGCAGTTAACTACTGAACTTGGCTGTTTACAGAGGCTTCTCAAACCAGTGCTGCTGGCTGAGGGGAGGGCAGAGCACAAGCTGCTGCATCCAGCCTCAAGGCTGGGGGTGAGTCCTTCTACATGGGGAAGGGATACCCAAATCCCTGCTCTCAGACAGCTTGTACTGCTTCCTGGTGAGACTGTCTGGCTGAGCTCTGCAAGATTGGAAAGAAGGAAGAGATGATGGGGCAATAGTAACTACAGGCAGCACTTACCGAGGGGACCTTCAGGCTGGCTGTTTCTCCCGGGCACAGATTTACTCTAAGACTCATTGTTCCACCCCATGTTTCCCTGCTGCTGACTTTGAACTCCCACCTCTGTCTCCTGCAAAGTGCACATCTGTGCTCTGCCATCCCAGACCCCTGAACAGTGCTGTTGTTTACAGTGGGGTAGGTTTAGTTTTGCTGAGGAATCTGGTCTTTTGCACACTATAGTCTGCCAATGCAACTGAGAAAATGTCTTCATAGGGGCAGTTTATACTACCTTTTAGGGGCTAAAGGAACAACTGGACTTTTTGGATTATGAGGTCTTTTGTCCCATGCACCAAAAGCATGATTTTCCCACTCTTCTGTAGACCAAGCACTCTTTCTTGCTCTTAGCACAATGCCCTGGCTTTTTTTGGTAAAAGAACTGAAGCATATATATATCTATATAAAAGGATAGGAGAAGGAAGACAAAGTAAACAGAGGCAACAGCATCTCATGTTTTTTCTCATGAGAAAATGTCTGGCCATTTTATATAACTCCTAATCTTCCACTTTATTTCATTCTCCCAACAAAGTGGATCAATGGTGCTAAGAGGCAAAGGTGTGTATGGCTGTGGAATGGGGCATCAGGCTTCCTTGTCACTCTATGGATGATGCCTGTGCAAGCTTGAATAGATTGTTTGCAATTGGAGCATCCAAAGTAAGGAGAGACAGAGAGCTGGGACTGGTCAGCCTGGAGAAAAGACTCAGGGGATGTCATCAGCACAAATACCTGAAGGGAAGCTCTAAAGAGGAGGAAGCCAAGCTCCTTTTCAGCGGCACCTAGTGACAGGGCAAGAGGCAATGAGTACAAACAGGAAGATAGGCGGTTTCCTCTGAATGTCAGGAAACAGGTGACTGAGAACTGGCACAGGCAGCCCAGGGAGGGTGGGAGATACCTTTGGAGATATTTAGAAAATGCCCAAAAATGGTTCTAGGCAACTGGCCATGGGTTGTCCTTCTTGAGCAGCAGGCATAGACCAGACAATCTTGAGAGGTCGCTGTGAACCTTAAGCATGCTGTGATTCTGTGACTAAAGTACCATTTTACAGTTGACAAGTCATTTCCAGTTTCTGATACTTAAATATGGAGCAACATTAATTTACAGAGAGCAGAAAAAAGTACCTGGTTGTAGTACAAGGTTGGTAGGAATGGACTTGTAATGGCAACATGGAATGTGCAGCTAGAACAGCAATAGGAACACGTCACTGTGTGATGAACATTAGAGACAAATGCCTTTTTTTGTCTTTATCCAGAAGAGATTTTCTGTTCATCTTAAGCAGTAGCTGCTTTTCTCAGGAGGGTCATATCATCTGTCTCCCTTATTTCAAAGTGTTATCCTTTACAGAAATGTGGGAGCTCTCCTGGATGTGGAAGGTAGGCCTATGCCCTTTGCAATGTATTTTGATGGAGGAGGTCATACAGGTTTGTTGCATGGGAAGTATGGGCTGAGCTTTTCAGCTCCTTATATTTCCTGTTCATCTGCAATGTACCTTAGCAACATATTCCATCTCCTCTTTCACTGTGTATAGCCCTGATAAGACACTGAAAACTCTGTACAAGCCTCCCTCTTTCCTTTAATAGAGTTTTTGTGGGGTTCGCATTGTCTTAAACCTTTCTTCACACCTAATAAGAAGACTTACTGCAAGACGTGAAATAAAAAGAAAATTTTTATTGTGTTTCTCTGCATTTGACTTGAATATAAACTCATTGACTATAGCTTTCAACTAATTAAGTCTCTCTAACGAGTTCCCTTCCTGTCCTGCAGAGCACGGACAAGTTGACAGGAATATATACATTTGATTTTAAAAATGGGTCATGAGGATGAAAGCATGCTTACATTAAGCAGTGGTAATATTAATTTAACTTAGAAACCTCTACTGTACCTTTACTGAAATACAGGCTAGTGTCCTGAAACCTGCATCTATTTGTTTGTGGCTGCAATTCAGACTGGAACTCAAAAAACCAGAAGGACTTTCCTCAAATGATTTCTATGGGGCTGAACTCTATCTTCCAAATTTCAGAACAAAGGAAATCTGTATTTCAAGGTTTATAAACACCGGGAAGTGAATCTTATAATACAAGGCCTGTCAAAAGCTTAACTATCATCACTATTGCAACACTCTAATGTTTTAGTTAGATTCTTGTCATGACATAGCTTTAATAAAAATACAGTGCTGTTTAAAATCACAGACCTCTGTGTTTACTCATATGAGCTGAAGTGCTGTAACTACACACACAATGTGTTGGTGGGGGTGTTTTGTGTCAGACATATAATAACAGACTTGTACAGTATGTGGGAGAAGACTCCTACTAAAATACACATTCAAAGCACACTGAATAATTAAAAAACATTTTATATGCAGTACACTTCTGTCCTGTCATATTTAAAGGTATCACTTGGCTTCAAAAGTGCTTGCATTTGCCAGTTGTTACCTTCATGGTTTACCTTATGATGGCAATTGCTGCTTTGCAACCTAATATGAGGGGCCATTTGTAATGCCTTGTGATCTCCTATTCCTCATTTCTGATCAAGCCTTCCTGACCTCGTCACGTGGGAAAATATGGGTTTAAATTTTTTATATCTATATGTTGGTGTGTTTAGTGACAGATTTTTACTGATGACTGAATAAATCAGGCTTAAGGATTGCTCTGTTTAAAGTGATTGGAGCAAATTCCAAATCAAAGGAGATAGAACTGGCCTTTTATGACTTGAACGGGCTAGGTTTTCTTCACAACTCTTACATAGGTTTCCACAGATCCTTTATATATTCCACAGAAATATTTCAAAGTAAAAAGTTTTATATGCTTCCTTAACATAGTATGAGAGCTGAGCTAAAAGAACACAGGTATTTTATTTCAGATTCGTATGCTCTGCTTTAATCTACTGTCCTTTAAAGTATAACCCATGATAGAAGGTTACCAGGTTGTCTCCTTCTTTTTTTGCAGTATACACTTACTTTCTTTTATTTTTTTTGTAAAATATTGTTAAAATATTTCATTTTAACAACATTTATGAGCACTGTAACTTTTTTAGGGCTGAATCCTGAAAGATGCTGAGGACTAGTATTTTCTATATTTTTCAGTGATAAGTGTCTTCTCTGACATTCTCAGGCATCTGATCATTATACCAGTATATAGCAGATGGACATGACAGAGGGTGAGCTTTGGCAGCACCGTAAGGCAGATATCAACTTTACTATGACCATTTCCGAAGGAGAGACAAGCATTCCAGCAGAACTTCAAGCTGCTACTTCCAGTTTATTTTGAGGGTCCTTTTTTTAGGTGCCTGTTACTGTGGTATTTCTAACAGTGATGGGTATATAACCAGTTGCCCAAAATACTGCAGTTGTCTTGAGTATTTGTAACGTATTATACATTTATTGCATAATGTTAAGTATTAGGAATTTAGTTTATATGAGTGTTTGTACTTTTTTCAGTTAGGCTGAGCTACTGTTCTTAGTTTGACAATACTAATAGTATACACTTGTAAGAAAGTCTAAAAAATAAACAAAACCTCAAAGCAATGGTACACATGTACAGTTCTGTTCTTTTGATTCAAGAATAAATATACTGCCTATTTCTGATTGAAATAAATGGAGCAGCAGTGTATTTTATGTAGGATTCATCACAAAGTTTGAATAAGTAGGAAATTCTAATGCAAAATAATTTTGTAATGAAACTGGAAATTTTTAGAGACTAGAAATTAAAAATTACTGCCTATGGATCTCTTTGTAGTAAGGGAAATGTGAAATCTTTTTCTATCAACTTTTTCTTCAGAAATATGATTATAAATATTGCTTTGAAATGTGTTAAACTAATTGTATATGTATTCTCACTTTTATGCATGAAAACTCCCCTTCTTTCACAAAAGCTGTGTTTAAGATGTAAACCAGAATCTGTGTGTATTTGTATGGAAACTTGAACAAATCAATTCTCTTTCCTAGGAACAGTTCACACAGTGAGATAAAAGTTCCAGGAACATGCTTGCAAGGATCATTCACAGCAACTCCTGTTGAATGTAGGAACTGTGTAGGAAAGGTTCATGTGAGCTCCACTGGCAATATTATAGGCATTTGTGTATTTCAGTTTTGATAAGTAAAGACTTTTGCTTAATTTCTGTCCGTCACTGACTACTATGAGAAAAACAGAAATTCTGTAAATATAGCAAATCAATCATTCTGGTTCAGATGTAATGTTCAGTTAACCTGAAACAGCTTTGGAAGCCTTCATGCAAAGGACGACATTTATGCAAAAACTAAGAGGATGCAAAAAATGTACAGATAAAAAAAAATGATTGATGGCTACTGATTTTATGTTATAACATTTGGTTTTATTTGAACCACTAGTACGAAATAAATTAATATATATATTTTTTCTTTTTTCATTGCTTTTTAGGTCTAACTGTGCAGAAAATATTCGTAAGCACATCTTGCATACAGGAAAGCATGAAGGAGTAAAAATGTATAACTGTCCTAGGTGTGACTATGGAACAAATATCCCCGTGGAGTTTCGTAACCACTTGAAAGAACTACACCCAGACATTGAAAATCCTGATCTGGCATACTTGCATGCTGGTAAGGTCCTTCCTCCCTTTGCTTACAAATTCTTTTCTAAATGTGCGTGCTTAAATGATTGTAATAAGAAAACAAGAAGTTACTATCATTTATTCTGAAGAAGAACATGGATTTTAAATGGGCTTAATCCTCTTTAAGTTTTCCAGGGTTGAAGGTTATGCATTAAGCACTGAAATCTATTCATGTTACACAAGCAAATCTTGCAGTTCAATAAATAAACATCAGAAGTACATGCTATTTAGATGCCTTGTTTTGAAATCTAGCTGAACTTTTAGGGGAGAAATATATTTTAACATTTTTATGAAGTCCTTCTGCCCATGCTATTCCCCCAAGAACAGAAAAACAAAATTCCGTAGGAAATACTGTGGCAAATTAATGCACTGCTTTAAAAATTCTTAGATTTCATTACAAAAAAAGTACACTGTTCCTCATTAAAAGGTAGAATAGCAGAGCTCAACCAACAACTTATATGTATGTTTTCAGGCTTTGCGTTAAAGAGCACACACATGAAAGTCACTGGAGAAATGCAAAACAAAAACATTGCTTTGGAAACAGGAATTAAGAGAAAAGAGATGGGGTGTTTTCTGTGTAGGAACAAGCTTTTGGGTTTTTTCCTTTGTTTTGTTTTGTTTTGTTTTCATAGATTCTACAGCTGAGAGTAGAAGGCAGAAGTTTAATGGAAGCATCAAGTTAGGAGAAAAATAGAATTCAATGGTAGGAGGTTAGGAGAAATAATACAAAATTAGTGTGGAACTTGAATGAAGTGTGATCTCAATGCAGGAAAGGCAGATAACTTAGACATCACTGGGTGGAAAGACAAGTCAGAGCAGTGGGAAAAAAGAACAGATGGTGAGAAGAAAGAGTTGGGGAATCCAGAGGAGGAAGAAGTGGTGTGGGCCAAAGTCTCCCTCAGATGCAAATTAATCTTCCATTGAATTACTACTATGAGTAGTCCTGTGTCAGATTTGAGTCTTCTGTAAGGAATTGTTTTCATAGTTTTTGATACCGTCATACCTGTAAAAAACCAAAATCTGGAGGGTTTTCATGCAGCTTTGTGCAGTGTGTACACTGTAGTTATTTTAAAACCTTTCAGTCTTCTCAAAATGACTGCTTGCTTTCCTGACTAGAGGCAGTGTATTATTTGTACCATATATTTCTATTTGCCAAGTATTCCACTTCATTTTGGAACCAATCATCATGTCATGTCAGCATATGGTGGATAATATCTGGATGTGCAAACAAAATGCCAGTTGGCGGAATACCAATTTCAAAATAGGTCAGAAAACTGATCACATTTCACCATAGTTCTCACTAAAGCAAATGAATATTCAACTCAGACTTTAAATCCAGACACTGTTGGATTTTTACTACAATAATCCCACTTAATATGAAAAAATCAAATGTTTTCAATAGACAGATAGACAGATTTAACACAGAGAGCTGTAACACTGATAGAATCACTACCATTCCAAAATTACACACATTTTATGTGCATTTTCACATTATTTGTTCAAGACTATATCTGGGTAGATTAATTGTTCATTGCAGCATACTGCGGTGAAAACTGTTCAGTTTGCTTGTCTTCTCAACACAGGAAAACAGTCATCAGTATGTTGTATCCTAATGATATTTATTTTCTATACATTCCCTCTTATGCTGTAGAAATCCCCTTGCTCCAAACAGGGTACTGTGCAAATATATTAGGACTAGCAAAAACAGATTGCCACCTAATTATTGCCAGGCTCACCTAGATTGATATACAACAAGTCTTGAAACATTGTTTGCATAATCCCATAGCTAAAAGGATGATACTGAATTTTCCTTTCAAGAAGAAACACTATTAAAGAGGAACCTGGGTGATAACTGTGTATTCATACCATAGTTAAATTAGAGGAAGTTTCTTTTCTTTTCGATCCATTTCTGACTGCTGGACATCTGAGAGTTAAAGGTTTTAGAGAAGATTTTTAGAGGAATGAAGGACAACTCCTGTGCCCTGGCTAACATCTCTTATAAAAATAAGATTTTTTCAGTGTCTGGTTCACAGTTACTGATGACTTATTGGTCATTGGCTGCACCCACAGAGAATCTACAACACGACATAGAACCCCTTAGGATGATAGGAGTATGAAAGTGTCATACAAGATTGATTTTTTTTTTAACTTAAACATATTTGTCTGTCTTTTATGTTCTAATATTGCTTTGTAACAGGGAAGAGAGCCCTTTTGCTTCTTTGAGCAGATAGAAGAGACTAAGTCTCTTCACTGGCAAAGAGACAGAGACCAACTCCAGCCACTTTGCAGGGCAGTCAGAAACTCCTACACCACAGCCCATCAGGAGTGGAGCTGTGGGGGACCTTTAGGATGTGACTGGGAGTAAAATCAAGTCTGTTTTTTGTCAGTGACATTAAGATTGACAGTTGGATTTCTAATTTAAATTTAGTGCTCTTTATAATTCTTGAGGGAAGAATGTAGCCTCAGATTTTGGCAACAGTTTAAATTTAAGAAATCGCTCTGGCCTGCAAGTTCTAATGATGGCAAGTCAGATCTATTTATAAAATGAATTATTTATTAAACAGACAAGAGATAACAGATGAAAGATCTTAATCAGAATCACTTACAACACAGTAAAAACTAAAAAAGGACGAGTAGATTACAGCATAACATAAAACAGTGCATGATATCAAGATACCTATATTCGAGCTAGCAAAAGAAATAGTATTGATTAGGAGTCTAATGTATCTTACCACGGAAACCATGATAATGTGCACAGATTCCTTCACTTAATCCCCTAAGAGTAACTTTGAAATGAGCATCCCTGCTCATAGGAGAAACTCCACACATTTCCAGGGAAATGTATGAAAGATTTCTGCTTCGTGGAAGTTTGGTGTGGCTCTTATAGTTGTAAAGTGAGTGTCTGTCAGTCAAAAATCTTGCTTATCTTTCCAGATCTCACTTCCAGTGGTAAGATGTTTATTGGCAGTTGGGAGATGTTAACCCTGTGGTGCCAAAATAACTCACTTCAAGACAGCTTGTCCTGTTTGAGTTATCTGGCTGGTTAACAAACAACAGATAGGCTCTTGTGGGCAGTGAGATGCTCTGCTACTATAATATAATGCTCTAATATTAGTTTCTATTTAGTTTTCTTTGGCAGCTACTATACTGCGTTTATGGGGTCAGTGGTAGTAAGGAGCTTGAGGAAGCTGCATTTCTAAGGGAGGGGCTGTGGAAGATGGAAGACAAAAGAAGCTGGCTTTTACATGTGTAAGGATGATACTGTAATTGCAAGGTGATAGCACTTGTTCTAAATTGATATATAAAAATGCCAGAAAACCAGGTCTTCAGACTTTCTTTCCTCTTTTTGCTATAGTCTCCCTCTGTCATAGAGGGAGTTATTTAATAATACAACTATATTCCTGATAAATTTTACATATTTTAAAACTATAACAATTTGGATTATACTTTTGTCTTTAACTTTTAAAATTTACTACATTAAAACAGCAAGCCTTTAATGCACACAAACCAACAAAGATATATGCAGTGCACATAAAATTGTGAATTGAATTTGCTAGGCCCCACTTCAAATACCAGTTTATGCATTTAACCTTATTTTTTATACGAATCATCAAATATGTTTTTTAAAATGGGTGTAAGAGCTTGGTGCCTATTTCTTGATATTCTCTGACTCATTTTCTCAAGGTCTGTGTTAAAATTCAAATTTTGTTGGAAAAAATTCCAGGAATCCAGAGACCATTATCTGTTATCCACAATATTAATTTATTTTCTTTTTAAACCACATTTAAGATATTGATAGATCTTACAGCTTTTCTAAGAACAGAATTGGGCTTACTAGCAAGCTCAGGAATCCTGCTGTTAATGTTTTAGTAATGCAAATGTGGTTCTAGTGGAAGCTATTTATGTATATTCTTGTTATCCATGTGGAAATATGAAGGTACATCATTACAAATGGAAAATGAAGGCAATAGATGAGCGAATTGTCATATCATGTTGGTGACTATCATTTTAGTGATTTTTCTAAAAATGACATTTTTTGATTAAAAACAAAAAATTGAGTTGCTTGCTGTGGGCTTATCTGAACTGTGAGTCTCAAAGCAAGCTGAAGTAATCCTTTGATTATTGTATTCATTGCATTTCGAAAATTCTTGAGTATATTTCCTTCTAACTACATGGCAATACTGAGTTGAACTGAGAGTGAATACTTTGTCAAGTGGGATAGGAGAAGGTCCACACCTGTGGTAGATCTTGCAAGGCATCAGTACTCCAGTTTTCTTTCTCGGTGCTTTGTCTGCTTTGGAGCAGCATCACTTGGTAGTGATAATTTCAGTTTGAACTAAATGTTCATCATTTAGGAGCTCTTGTCTTATAAACATTGTGATATTATTATGATGCATTATTTATGTCCAAACAGTGTAATATCTATGCCTGAACATCTCCATTATTCCAATAGCTGCAGAGTCCACGGCATCTCACAGTGTGCCATAGTAGCCTTCTGTGGATAGTAAACTGGTCATAAGAAAAAAGCTCATCAGAGAGAAGAGAAGCAGTTTGCTCATTATTGGTTTTGTGATAATGTGGAAAGTTATGCAGTGATACTGAGGGTTTTTTCCATGTCATTATTTCCATGCTTCACTGTAAAAAGTGGAGACGATTTTCAAGAATGATCGTTACCCTAGAAATCAGAATAACACGGGTTTTCACTGAGCAAAAGATATAATGGTCCTGCTTTTTGTACAAGTTTCCTCATGTGCAAAATAGGTGCAATGCTTCCATAGTTTGAATCACAAAGCTCTTGCTGGAAAATGGCTTCATGACAGTCAACTATGTGATTAGGGAACTGCTTAAGGCACTGAACAGAAATTTCGGTGGTGTTTAATTTAGAATTAGCAGTCATGCCAAATACTTCTTGGAAGTCATTTTAAAAAAAAGAAATCAGTGAAGCCAGCTCAATTCATTGTACTCTTTGGTAGGGTTGTTTTTTTCTCTGTGACAGTGATACTATGCTTGCAAAGCACTCAAATTTTTCAGCATGCAGTGAGAGAGTCTGCCACCCGTGGCCTCGTGAGTAGGAGTGGAGGATCGCTTACTCCTATGGATCCTGACAGAAGTAAAAGTGTGAGCTGCTTCCCCATGCTGCACAGACATGTTTTGGGGAATGCTTGGAAGTACAGCTTTGTGTGCCTGTGCCTCTGTGAAAATTATAGGTGCCTCTGGGGTTGGGCATTCACAGAACAAAGATCGTGACGATAGTGTTTTGGCAGTTGGCTGCCTACGTGGTGATTGAACGCTTAGTGTTCGTGAAGAGTTACATAATTCATGACCAAATGATAGATAGGTACTTGATTATAGTGTATGAGTTGCTTCACAGGGAGAAAATATCAGACATGAGCTACTCGTAGTCTAGCTGAGAAAAGCCTAAGAAAAATCAGTCACTGAAAGCATAGTCAGACAAATTGAAATGAGAAACAAGGTGCAAACACTTAAATATGAGGTCAATTGAGCTCTGGCAGCAACTAGCAAAAGAAATTATTCTTGTTCTGTTCCTTTGAGCCTTGAGAAGACTGGATGTCTTTCTGGAAAATAGGTTTTTGGAGGGCCCAAGGTTGCTGGGTTCACTGCAAAATGTAAAGGGACTTTGATATACCAGAAGTCAGACTATTATCTAATAGTCCTTTCTGCTCTTAAATCTTCAAACAGTGTTAATCTACAGCCTTTTGGTAAGGGCTGTGTTTGTGAATCTAGTGTTTGGGTGTTATGATAGCAGTGGAATAGCTGAGGTAAGTCCCCCAAAGTGTTCTTTCTAAGAGAGGCAACATTCCCATCATCAGTGCTAAATTCTTACTGTCTTTGAGCCTGAAGTGGAAATACACTCACCTAAACTGTTTGTTTCCGGTATGTCATTAAATACCTTGATAAAATATCTTGGAACATACATTTATTTGTTTGTTTAATGTGTTTGAAGAATCCGTATAAAATTCTGCTCTGTGCCCTGGCAGTTCCCTTACTGTGTTATTGTCTCCTCTTTTATATATGTTTGAAAAGTATTTCTGCAAACTTTAAGTGAACTTTTCAATAGGCCATGCTTTCCACATGTTTTTCTTTCGGTTTCTTTAGCTTTTGAGAAACGGGGCTGTACCAGCAACCTGCAGCATGATTGCATCATCAACAAGGGACAAAATTGTGATCCTATCAGTTGTAACAGTTGCAATATTCATGAATGGAATTCTGAAAGTTCAAATAGTTAATCCCAAATAAAATTGTGATCTTTATCCCACTTGACAGCTACATTTATCAAATTATTAAGAGAAAAAATTGATTGCTAAAAGTTATGGTGTGATCTATTATGTGATTTTATCAAGGTATAACTGTATTACCAAGTGGAAACTGCAGACTTATTCAGAATGTGAATTGGACACACAGAACCTGATAATATAGCAATTATACTAGTATCCTAGTGCTTTTCTACTCCTAAATATTTTTTTACTACTCCTTTCTTCTGCATCTTCTGATTCTTTAGTAGAAAATATAGAGTTAGGAAAAAATAGGAAAAATGAAATAATAAAGACTGTTTCCTCTTATACTCTCCGAATTTATCAAACTACAAAAATATAAAATCAGTAAATGCTATTTATCATTGAAGCAGTGGAAATACAAGTCAGTTTTGTACTTATGCAAACTTGTGATTCATACCTGATGTAAAGCCTCCAAAGAATAGATACACAGTTTTGTTTGCAAGCATATTTAATTTTTTTGAATAGTTAATAGTCTTAGTCTTTATGACTGTTTAAATGAAACACTTTAAATGCTGTCATTTGAAATAATATTAAAATTGTCATTGCTAGATATAGGCAAATCAGGTGCAAGCTTTTACAGCAGCAGAATATTGCTTGGGTTTCTAGTCAGATAAAACATTATTTTTTGATGGCTGGTATACTTTAAAAAAACAAAAAAAGGCAGCAGCAGCTCTGCTTCAAACAGGTTTGCTCTTGTCATAGCTATTAGTACCAGTCTTTCAATAGCATGTCATGTTGATTGGCAGACACTCCCTTTCCTCTTTTGTGAAGAATAGTAATTTTAGTGTGTGCTTGAAATAAAAACCTAGTATAAATGATTTTCTGTTTGTAAAGGAGAAAGCCAGGTTCTTTATAACATATGTAGATTATGTATTATTGTGTTTCGGGAAAGATTAATCTATGTTTTAAAAAAAAGAACTAAGTATTTTTTTTTTTTTCAGAATCGTCATCTATTAGAAGGCATTGTATACCTAGCAGAGCTTCCATAGCCAGTATCTTTATCTGGATGGTCATGACATCAGAGTTGGTTCTTTCCAGGTAGCAAGTAGAAAAAAAAATTGAGTTCATGAAAGTACTTAGTCTTTTTTTTTTTTCCCTAGGATATAGTTTTTTTGGCTGCTGTTGAAGAGCATAGGGACTCCTTTCATAGTTCCTCAGTTGCTTTTCCTGAACAATCAGCATATATTCCTGCTGAGTGACATGAAAGGAGGTGTTGAAATATTTTGATGCAAATATTACATCATCTAATATTCAAAACCCACCACTATTAATATTAGTTACATCCTTTAAGTGAATGGTAGTCTCAGATAAGAATGGAAGCCAATCAGTCTCACTAAAGAAAAAATGTTCAGAATATAGTTTTAAAGAAAAAGGAAAATACTGCCTAGACCAAAGTCTGGAACACCTCTTAACATCTCTGCTCAGTGGAGGTATGACAGGTGTCCTGTTATGTGCCATAAGCTGCAGGGCCATTGCACAGGGGTTTCCATATTGTATATAGCACCAAAAATATGCAGTCACAATCCAGCTTTCTTTTCACTCCATTTCTGTCCAAGGCCTGCTGTGCTGGGATTTCCTACCAGTCATCATTCCTTTGCTGAAAACTATCCCAGATTGTAACAGGGCAACTAATTTTTGTGATGTGAGCTATTTACTCCTGAGCAGATGAATGTCTTTGCCCATGTCTGGATATTGAGTCTGGGTGTTGGTGTGTGCCTCTTTTCCTGTCATTCCTCTCTGTGGCATTCTAGTTTCCAAAGTTGGGAACCATTTGACTGGCCTGGAAGGGGGCTGTGCTATAATGAACGATACAGAAACTCTCTTCAGTTCTGAAATTTTCTGTTGAGCCCTTAATGCCCACCTTGTATCTGCCCTCAAAATACCCTTGGACGGGCATCTGCTTTGCAAATAGCTTGTATTGCCCGTGCTGGATCCCTGCTGGTGTCCATAAGGACTGTTGCCTCTGCAAGGATGTCAGGTTCTCCGATGAAAAGAAGGTTATCTTACTCCAAGCTACTATTTCATTATATTAATAGATAAAATAGCCGTCATGAAGAACGAGACACATTATTGCCTATTTGGAGCTAAAAATAGGCTATCCTAACATAAAACTTTTAAAGCAAGGCTGAAATATTTAAGTGCAGAAGTAGAAGAAAGCCCTTAAGACATGACAGCCATCTAGAAAGGCAAAAATACTTAATTGTGCTGGAAGATACATATGCATAATAGTATGTGGCAAATGTAAATAATAAAAGGAAATATTAGTATTGGAATATCAACATATTAAAAGTCAGAAAAAAGCACCAAAAAATGGGATATTAAGAAAACTTTTCAAACAAACAAAAATAAAGATATTAATCTTACAGAAGGAATAAAAATAAATGTGTACATTGCCTAGGAATAATTCAGGATATTTTTATGTGGAGATTGTCCTATTCTCTGAACATTTAAATTGATTTCCTATTATACTTTTTTAAGAGTATATCTCTTAGTCTGCCTTCTAGGGAAGTTATGCTGGAGTTCTAAGAAATATAAAGATCTTACTTTTTTAATTTTCATTAGACTAAATATAAGGTAAATATAAGATGCAACTTGAAGAATGAAATTAAAATGTTGATTTGAAATGTGCAGTGGATTTTTAATATATATAGTAGATAAAACTGTGTTAAATATTCTAGACTGTGCTATAAATATTTTTTAATTTAATTCCAATGAAAATAGAAATAATAAATACCTATAAATAAACCTAAATAATAAATTTCTCAACTATGCCATCTCCATTATAAACTAATTATTTCATCACTTGCAGAGTTGAACTAACAGTACTTCCAAGAGCTATGGGCACTATATTTCAAGTAACCATAGCAGGGTGTATTTTGCCTACATATTGCCACCACGTCTTGGTGGCTTTTACTGTGGCTGTGCATTATTTAGGACTTTATGCCTTTTCTTCCTGTGACGTGTTACTAGCATCCCAACAACTTGCACCGAAATTATTCTTGATAAATAGCTTAAACGATTAGTATTTGTAAATCTGCTTGCTAGTCTTTCTCTGAATTTTAGATTTTTTTATAAGTTACACAAAATTACTAACTTGTTACACATAGTTTCATTACTGCACAAATAATAGCAATTAATTTCAGAATCAGAAAAGTGCCAAAGTTTTTGTGGTTTAACCACAGCTACCAGCTAATTACTACACCCCAATCACTCATTCCCACCAATGGAGAGATGATGGGAATCAGAAGAGTAAAAGTGAGAAAGCTCCTAGGCTGAGATAAAGACACTTTAATAGCTACTTCAAAACATCTACTAAAAAAACCATCCCTATGTCGCTGACACTGTTTCAGCTCACATCCAAAACATACCAGTTACTGTGAAGTAAATTAAGTACCTCAGCCAAAGCCAGAACATAGGTATGGGAGATTGAATCACAGTGTTGTGTGCTCAGTGCTTTACTACTTTGTGTCATGGGTGAAGAGAAGAGCCCTCAGCAATAATTGCTCCAATGAATCACAAATCATTGCAATTCTATGCTGATTTTTAAAATTTCTTCTGGACTTTCTTTTTGTTTGCTTTCATTAATCCAATCTCTGCTGCACTGACTTTCCATTAATTTCTTGACATGGCATCCTGAGTCTTGACCTTTGTAAGTAGGATGCCTTGTCTGTCTGATACTCATGTTCTTTTGTACTTCTAATTTCTATTTTACTTCCAATAGTTCTTCATAATTTTTTCCATCTTTTCATTTCCCAGATCTTTGGAACCTTTCAAATGCTAAATGCTCTCCCATATATCCTTAGTAACCATGCTGGATTTTTCTGTCCTTTTTAATATTTAGGTTTTATTGGATGAATGTAGATTGCACCTTCTCTAACTATACCTTAAATAATTGCCACTTAAGGGAATTAAGAAGTACAAGAGAAGGAAAATGCTGACCCATAGACTAAGCAGAAGGAAAAAACGTTCCCACTGGGTCCAATTTCCTAAGAAGGACCATCAGGATAGTGACTAGGACCTTAAATTATGGGCTGAATGACCTCTAAAAAATTATCAGTTCAGAGAGGAGCTTGTCTATAACTGTTTGCACTAAAGGAAATGAAGATAGGTAGAAGTCTCACAGAAGAAAGATTGCTTCACTTTCTTGGTGAACATATAAGAGCATAATATGAAACTATATCTCATATAAATACATTGCATGTCAGCTGTCTATAATTCTTGTATCATGTCAAAAAGCGATGGAGACAGATGTCATATCTCTTAACTCCCAGCTGGCCAGTTAGTGGGGAACCCCTTTTTCTAAGTACATCTTCTGAATTTAAGATATTTTATGCATGTCTTGCATTTATTGGAATACGTATGTGCTCATCAATATCTAACACCAAAGAAATGGTTTGTACTTAAGTAACTACTGCAGATTTAATACAGATGTTTTCATTCTCTGAGTCATTACAATATGATTTTCATATAATTTTCTCTGATAGTAAAAAGAGACCTTAAAGTGAGTGCAATTTTCATATAAATTGCATAGGAACCTGAGCATTAATAAAAGCTCTGGGCTTCAGAAAATACAGATCACTGGTTCAGATTCCATAAGTCTGGATGAAAGGTACTACTGGTTTAAGTGGGTGAAATCCCAGTTCCTTGTCTGTGGGAAGTAGAGGACCCTGACATCCAACAGCAGAGTTGCTGGACAGGTTTCTACAATGTAGTTAGGAGGACTTTTCTGGTATTTAAAGAAGATCAGTTACTGATTGTCACAATCCCTGCTTAAATAACATTTCAGAAACTTAGATTGTTGTTGATGGAAGAGGTTTTTATTAGTAGTTGTTGTCTTGTAGCTAAAAGAGTGGGTTGCTCTGTAAGTGCTTGGGATTACAGTGTATAATGTACTTACAAAGAAGGCATTAAGATAACTACCATACTAAACTATGCTCTTACTTCTTTTATACCTTGCCAAAATGGTACTTCTTATTCAGTCTGGCAAATAATAGCAGATAACAGTTCTCAGAAAACAGATTTTAGAAGATTTAAAAGAATTTATCTACTTTGAAGTAATAGTATCTAGAGGAAACATAAAACAAAAGCATCTATTGATAACAAAGAAAGTCAGAACTGATTATTAAGTTATCTCAAGAGACATCAAAAGGTTTTAGGCAAATATTATTCATTTAACATTGATTTTGGATTTGGCATGTGTATCCAAAATTCAGAACTCTGAAGAATTTGAAGTTAGGAGTTACTAAACAAACAATTGTACACTCACTAAAACAGTTTTAGTTTCTGGAGTGTATGAGTAGGGATGTAAAATTAGAAGGGAAAAGCCATGGTGAAACATTTGGAGTCCTCACATATTAGTGCATGTCACCACCACAAAGTGCCCCTGGGATAAAGCTGCTTCTAGTCAACTCAAGTTAGCCTCATCTGGTGAGGATTTATCTGTAAATCCTTGCTGTTCCAATAGTATTCAGTGTTCTATTAATTGCTGTTGACCCTTTCTTTTGTAGTCCACCTTCCTCTGAGCAAATTCAGCTGCTATCAAAATTGTCTGTAAAATTTGCTGAGCTGCTTGCTTCTACCCACTCAAACAAAAATCCTGAAATGTGAAGTCAGAGGTTTATTAGCATGTGAAAATCACGAAATCTCAGTTATCCTTAATTCAGCCCACCCCTACTTGTAGGACAGATCAAGACGGCTAAGACAGGAGAACACAATCCTCTGTTCTCTGTTGTAGTTGGGGGTTGGGGGTGGGATTTTGTTGCATATGTTGTTTCCTGCAAACCTTTAAGCTATGGAAGTGACCAACTGCTTGCATATATTTTTTGGAATATCTTGAGGTATCAATTTTAAAATTATAAAAGGCAATCATTCTAAAATTAGCAAAAATAGAGAATTTTTATTAAGTAAAGCTATTGTCATATCTGATGACTGCTATGCAACAGTCAACACCAATTGCAGAAAGATTTGGCCAGGTTTGGAATATTAGTCAAATACTCGGGGATACAGCGTAAATGGTTATAAGTTGGTACAACCGGTATAAGGCTCCTGAGGATCTTGGAAAAGCAGAGAGCAAATGATACTTTGATGGAGGCACTAGAACCCCTCATTCTGAAAGTACTTCAATTTTGCTGCTGCCCTGTCACCAAAAATGGAAAAAAAGGATTGATTTTGAGAAGATGCTTTTATGTAAGGCAACTCAAACTCCAATATGAAGTGGGTTTCAAAAGGTGGCTGTACAGGTGCATAAGTCTCTCCCAATCTAAAGATCATCCACTTCGGAGTGTCAGTGCCATCTTTCTGTGGTGGTTCTGCTGTGCAATGTGCAGAAATAAGCTTTAATCTGATGTCTGCATTGTGACATGAGAAAATTTTAGGCATAATGATTTTTTAATTTTTTTTTTAATTTTATCGACTTCTAGGCTTTGTCTTTTCTTAAATTCACTGCTTTTTTTTCTTTCTTTCTTTTCTTATATATGATTTTCAAAATAAATGCAGATCCTTTCAATATTAGCATTAACAGATAAACTGAGTTGATTAAAGTTATTTTTGCCAATGTTTTTTTTAAGAAATCATTGTAGAATTTGCAATCTGATTGCTCCTGATACTGATTGGCAGAAGTAGGTCTCTTTCTTGGCTAATCTAGAATTGCAGATGTTATAGAAAGAAATGGAAAATTTAAAGTTATATTTCAGTTTAGAATACAAAGTTCATGTTTATAAAGCTTTTAGTGCATTTGAATTTATGTTTCATTTGCATAGCATAGCATTATATTATGTTTCCTAAAGCAGTTCCCTGTTTGTCCAAATAGTGTTGTGTACCTACTACTTACTTCACTGAGCATATATGTCTAAATTGGTGGAACACTAATGGCTGTATTTTCAATAGGTTTTACTAATTTACTTTAGTGTTTCACATACAGTCTTTTACTTTGAAAAGAAGGTAATTGTTGTCCATACACCAATTCTCCACCTTCATTGTTAAAAAGAAATTTGGCAATAGGTTTTAAAACTACAGATAAATTCTAATAGGCTTTGGCTATATAGGATAAATAGAGCCAAATTGTAGTCCTTACTTTTCAAGATTTTCTGACTATAAATAGACCCATATAGCCACTGTTGTTCAAGAATTTACTACCAGATTCCATATTTGAAGAAATATTAAAACATGTCCTAAGCATTCAAGATTTGTGGTAGTTTTTAAGAAGCCTGAAGTGTTTTGGAAAGGCCATACTATCTCAATAGCTCATATTTTAATAAAAAATGTAACATGAATCACACGTAAGTAAACAATTTCTAATGCTCTGGTTAACAAGTACAGTGTTATATAGAAGAAATTGCAGTGTTTAGAACAGGGAGAAATAGAACCAATCCGAGTTTTCAGTCTGTACCCTGCTCCAGTATGGGTTGTACACAGCAAGATGTTCTCCAATAATTAAAGGCCTTAGGCTTCTAAGATGCTTAGGTCTAAACGTGGTTATTGTTACAGTTATACGAGGTAGGAGATAAATTCAATGGTGTCTTTTCACTTCCCGGTAAAGTTCTATGTTTTTGCCTGCATTGTTTAGAAATTGAGTTTTAAGTGTATTGAACTGTTGTGAGTGTCTCTCAGCAAAATAAGAACTCTGAGTTTCTAAGCAATACTCAGATAAAGGATTTGTATAATTCGTACATTTTTAATTTCATAAGCTGTAATAGATTAGTCAGTCATGAAATATAAAACTGATTTCATTTCATTGCTATGATTAATTTGCCATAGAAATACTGTATTTATATTTCACACTTTTTAAGAAATATTTGTAATAGATTTATGGTTCTGCAGTATCATGATTTGGTTTAATTTTTATCATATAGAACCAAAATTTCATTGCCAATTTTTGTATTTAAAGGCTTGTTAATCTGCATTGATTTCTTAGTTTGGTATGGGTTCTGAGCTGAAAAATACAGTACATCACTGACTGTTCTATCACCTGACAGCAACTGATAAAGCATCCGTGCAGAAAGTGTCAGAAAAGGTTAATATTTATTGATTTTATGGCGCTACAACCAATGTAGTTTTGCCATCAAAGATGTATGGCCACCAGCAATGGAATCTGTAAAATTGCAGGTTGGATGCTAGTTTTTATTATAACCTATGCCAGTATTCTGGCCTTAAAAAATGACAGATATTTAATTTAAGACAAAAGGTATTGAATGTACAGCTACTGTATACCTGCAACACGAATTTAGTATTCTAAAATGAAATCCAAGCACAGTGCTTTAAAGTTTAAGGTGTTGGGGGTGTGTGTGGGGGGGAACACGCAACCTTGAATTGCAAATGACAATCACATTTAGCCTTTTCATCCACTTAACTATGTGCTATTGATCTGTAGAAGGTGCCCAAGCAAGTGATAGCTAAAATTATGAGCAATAAAGGGCTTGCTTCTTCAAACAAAAAGTATATAATTAGTAGGAGTGGAGGAGGGGGCAGAGCCTGTGTGCAGTTTTAAAGGCATTTAAACAAGATGGACTGAGTGCAACAGCAGTTTGTAAGAGTACACAAGGAGAAATCTGGTTGCCTTGAAGCATAAATCCATGGTCTGGTTGCAGCTTGTGTGTAAAAATTAGGCATGCACTCCAGCCTTTACATTTATCTCCATCAGGGTTTGCCTGACAGAAAGACAATCTGTTGGTTTGCCTACATCAACTAGGGAAAGGAAAATCTTGTGAAGCTTTGGTTCTTCTAAATGCATCCATAGTTTGCATTTTTACTCTATTTTTCATTTAGATGGCTGTTGATATCAATCTTTTCGTAACTGATAGTTCTATTGATACATCAGGAAGGTTTGCAAGAAGATAGAAGAATACTTACTGAAGTGCTGAAAATTAGTCTACTAAAATGCATATAGACATGCATAGAGCTTATAGGAGCAGGTTTGTAGGGAATATTAGCAGGATTTGCCCCAGATTTTTAGAATCCTGTTTAACTAGTATTTATTACAGAATTATTATTTTTATGGTGCAGTTTTGCATGCAGCTTTTTTCCCCCTACTTTCTTTAAGGTTCAGTGTCAGGGACAGCAGAAACAATGGGTTTGTTTTTGAACAAAGCCTAACGATAATTCAGCAGTGAGAAACTTTTATTCTAACATGACTGGTAGAATAAATTGCATGGCATACAGTAAACATGCTTTAGATCGCCTCTTCTCTGTACCACATTTTTCTGTTGAGCTTTATACCACCAGTTTGTCTGGGTTCTTTTTCCCCAGACAGCTTACCCATTTTATTGTGCTCATTTAGAGGAAAGAAAAACTGTTTGTCTCCTTGAAAGGCAAGAGAACAGTGAGCGGAAAACTACTTTTATAGCTAAAATACCATTATAATATATGGCAACTAAAATTCTAAAATTGAAAGAGAAGATACAAGAGAAAATCTTAAATCACTTTTTTAAAGCCACTGACAATTTGAAATATTCCCATGAAGATTTCTATTTTTTGTCTTCCTTCCTTGAACTTAGTAAAATGTGATTTTTAGAATGATTGTTACAATAACTTGTTTAATTTCAATAATTCAAATAAGATCCATTCCTCATATAACTCCACCTTTTTTATTTTAATGACTGTGTCATCAATCTAACATTTTCCATTTTTATTGGGCTTCATTTTTTCCCCTTCTGATCTTTTTAAATTACGGCTATGAAATGGCACGCACTCAGCAGTGGTGTGCACTGGCTGCATTTTTACATCCCTTCTGCCCCTTTAGTCTTACAGTTTTAATTTTCAGTAGAGCCAGGTGCCAACAACATTGTGGCTGTACGGTGTCCATAAGTGACTTCCAGGCTACAGCTCTGGATGGCAGCTTAGTGACAGAAGGTTATTCAAACACTTGATTTCTTTCTCTTTTTTTTTTTTTTTTCAAATTAAATGTCGCTGCTGCGAACTATTTGTTATACTTTATAACACCTTCACCCCAAAATTGGTTATTACCATACATAATGATTGAGATGTTGTTCGCTGATTTTAACAAATGATTTTGTGGAATTATTACTTAATTCATAATGTAATTAATTTTTAGTAGCAATACAGAATTGAAGCCATATATTTATTTTACATTGCTTAACCATAAGAAGACTGCATTGCTTAAAACATGATTCATTGAGTAAATAAAATAAATTTATTATAAACTTTTCCCACACAAATTCAATATAAAATTAAAGGATAAAGAAGAAAAGAGGTATTTTGATACTACAGCTCACTGAATGATTACATGTGCTTATGGGCCCTCATTGTACCTGTGTGAAATGGTAAGGAAAGTAAGGGACCCAGAAATTTCTTATAATTCAAATTTTACTTGTACTCATAAGGCTTTGTGATTGCTCTTCAAATACAGCGTAAAAAATGGTCCATCAGGTTAGGATTAGGATTTGGATTAGGATTCATCTGTGGTAATGCTGCTCTAAACACCTATTTATGTGCAGTGTGTGTGTGCTACCAATAGTGCTGCAGAAACACCAAGTGTCTACAACAAAAGGTAGTATTTACTTATATTTTGTTTAAAAAGTCAACATGGTCCAGAAATTATTGCATCGTATTTCAGATCTCGGTCAGGGTATAAAACCAAAACTCTGTTACTGAAATCTCTGTATCTCTATTTACAAACCCCACCAAGTAGCAGAGTGTTTCCTCAAGAACGGGGAGTGTAGCTCTGCTGTGGCCATGGAGATGCCGCGGTGATCCTTAGTGGAAGCATTGCAGTGTTCTTGCTCTTTGAGGCAAGTCTGTCTGCAGGTGCAGCCCAGGGGCCAGCTCCCCCTGCCCCTCGTGCAAGTTGGCTCCACTTGGGAACCCACTTCACTGCTCCAGTGGAGACTGAATCCTGGCTGCCCAAACCAGAGTGTGTGAAGTTCAAAGCAGCTGTTGAGGGGCCATCCCAGCCTCATCATCCCCGAAGAGTCTGGGGACAGGGCTGTGTCAGTGTCGCTGCAAGTGGAAGTGATTTGCTTTATTTAATTATTAGATGTAAGGGAAGAAAAGTACATTTCTGGAATGCTGCCATGGTAAGAGGCATTTGCATGGGTGTGGAGTGGGAGATGGACGAAAGTCTTTCCGACCCTGCACAATCCTGCTCGCTGCTCATGATCCTGAGCACTTTGTGTCTTGTATGCAGAGAAACACAAAGCCCTTCGTACAGGGCATGGGGATACCTTGCTGTTTGGTAAATATTGTAATTGCCCTCACAGATCTGTAGAGGTATGGCCTGGCATTTAAATCTTAGCAATTCTTTGTTGTCATTTTCTTTAGTTAATCAGTTGCATTTATATTTATCCACAGTTTTCTTCAAGTGTTTCTTGCTATAATATTTCATGATATAATTTATTTAGGTTTTCTTGATCCTCCTTACTAAAGTTATAAATTTGATTACATTGCTATATTGACTGAAATGTTGCAGAGCAGTTAGTTTTATTGTTTATTGTAGGGTAAAATATGTGATTTTATTGTTCATTTTTATATCTCAGATATCATCTTTTATTAGAATTTTGAACTGTATCATCTTCAGGGTAAGATTTATCCACAGTGCTAAGTACACATTTTAAAATGCTGATTATTTAGCCTGTAATTCATCTTAAAAGTCAGATTTTGGTTTTTGGTACAGCCAGGAATGTAAGCATAATTTCTCCTGTAGTATCTTTTTCTCAAGAAACATTCATAAGAGTTGCAATATCCATCCTACACCTTCCTTTTGCTTAAGGAAGGAAAGAGCAGCAATAACTGTCTGAAGTATTCAGTCAAGACTCTGCCTCATCCCTCTTTCCTTATTCTTGGGTCTAGATATGGCAGGGAGAAGAGGAAAGGTCCCACTCCTTGTGTGCATGAATGTAGTTATAATCACGATGTTGTAATAATAATTTTACTCCACAGTAATCTTGTGCTATTACATGTGATTGAAGCTGAGATATTAGTATTTATAGTCCCTGATCAAATAATGCAATATTTATAAATACACTTTACACCCACTTCCCCTCTAGGATTATTTTCTTCTTGATTTTATTACAAGAGGAGTCTAGGCAATTATTTTGGGTAAATAAACTGTATATTATTTATGTAGGAAGTTTAGATTTCTCATAATTGCAACTTTAAAAACATTTGTTGATTTTGGAATAAATACAAAATCACATAACTGTTTAAAGCCGTAATTTATGTAACTAATACGCAACATGCTCAAATACAACCTTTTCTTCCTAGGTGTTTCACCTGGAAAGGCTTAATTGCTTAAAATTACGAAGTTTCCTATAGATGTCTAAGCCCAAAGAAAGATATGTCAGGTTTCTGTGGACAACTTACTCAAGAATTGTGTTTTTCCAGCAGCAGCTTTTGCACGTTTCTTCAATTAACTATGTGGTACTTAAGAATATTTCCTTCCATTTGTATCTAAGGTATTGTTAATTAGGCCTCACCATGTTTAAGATGGGGTGTGGAGGAGACAGGTGATGTGTTGTTTCCCCTTGTGTCAACAACTTTACATTTCTCTACAGTGCAGTGCAGTGAAGGCAGTAGTGCTATGGGTAGCTTTTAAATTATTGACTAGTCCAGCTGATATTTAAAGATGAAATATTTAAACATCACTGGCAATTTGGGGATTTTGACCCAAACAACCAATTTTTATTTTTGCTGCTGGGGAGCAATTGCAATCAGTGTTCAGAGGCTTCAGGTTGTCATTTATGTTTCTGTAGTGTAAGTAGAGTTACTGATAAAAGTGTGCTTTATTCCTTTTTTAGTGTCATTTGAGACAGAGAAAAGATTGGGACAGATGCTAAAGAGCTGGTTTCATTTTTCAAAGAATGCAGTTATTAATTAATGCAATTCATAAACCAATCTACACAGATAAACTAACTCATTGAAACTTCATTGTGATGTGGGGAAAAAAAAGGAATAGCTGTAATTTTGAGGAAAATGCTCTGTATCTTTCAAATCAAACTGAGACAGCAACTCCCTATCTTAAGCGTACAGTGAAAATTAACTTCTTGCCTTTGCAAAATGAGTTTGTTTTGTTTGTGTTGTGTGTATGTGCATGCCCATATTTGTTAGCAAAATCCTGGTCAGCGATGAACTTGATAAATATTGGGAGGGAAGATTATTCTGATAGTAAGGCTCTCAGGATCAATGGCTGGACTTTCAGTGTACAAAAGTAGTACACTTTGACAGTGGAACCTATGAAATTGACAGGAGTGTCTTTAATTTCTTAGTCTTCCCTTTTAAAAAAAATTTAGTGTATTTCAGGAGTAGAGAAGCAATATTATACAATTTAGAAGCAATCCAGATAATTTCAGATCTGTAGCAAGAGAGAGAGGAAATGAGGTAATTAAAGAGGAATTAAAGTTCAATTCACATACTTAACTACCTTGTAAATGTCCAGCCTCCCACTGAAATTGTACTGGACCCTCAGTTCAGACACTCATGTATGAGTGAGGCCCCTTTCAGGCTTAGGTAGGGAGCCAATGGAAGGGCCTGCAGCCAAGTCCCAGCCTCCCAAAGGGCTAGTCTTCCCCTAATACAGGGCATCCTTTCAAAATCAAAATTGCACCTCTTCTACTGTGATGAAGACATATATGAATAGTGATATGCTCTGCCTTTAGTGGCAAAAGGAAATAGAAATAGAAATGGATAGAGCTCCATCTCAAAAAAGTAGTTGTTTCTGTGTTATTAGTAGAATGGGGGAACAAGCACAGGAATGTGCTCTTGTATTTCAAAGAGAAGAAACAGAGTGCTCCCCTTACTGCTGGCACAACTTGATGCTGATAGCAGTATTCTCTAGGAAAACCTCTTCTGTAATTCCTTTAGCTCCTGGTCAGCAGAAGTGCCAAATCCAAAATTCCATTTTACTTACCTGTTCTGTTTCATCCCTAGATGTGCTGGTCAGGGACATTAAGCTCAAACGTGAGCCTTACATGTTTTGCAGTAAGGGTGGTTGATAAATACTGCAGCCTTCATTTGAATGAGATATATAAGCTGGCTGATATGGCTCATGCTAATAACTCTGGACTTACAGATGATGTAAAGATGTAAAGGTGTGCTTCACAGTACATCTGTTTCCGTGTCCTCTGTAGACCAATGTGCACCCACGCCCTTCACCTTAAGCAGGCACAGAGTGAAGCTCTGCATAACTTGTTCTGTTTCAGCCTTTGTACCACAGAACAGCAGACTGCATGGACAAGAAAACTAGGATAGGCTTTTCCTCATTGTCTAAAATTGCTCAGATGTAGATAGGGCAAATGTGGAATCTGAATACCTCCTAAAACTGATTCATTTGTTGCCAGAGGTTGAGTATTCCAGCGGATTTTTATCATCAAGAATCATTAGCTGCAGCTGACCTCAGCTTAAATAGCTCTGAACTTAACCATCTTATGGTGGGAGACATTTGACCTTCATCTAGTCCAAGAAAATGAAGAAATTGGTTAGTCCTCATTTCCCATACGTACTTTCTCTTCAGGACCAGGCAGGAGTTCAGCAGAGCTGACATTTGGCCTCTTCTTCCTTAATTTTAATAGTTGTCTTTGAAAGAAATTGCCAAATTATTAAATGTTTAATATCACAGCACTTAAAACATATAATTTTAAACTAGTCATGTATAATATTCTTTTATGTGCATATGCAGTAAAGTGCACTTTTATTTTCCTTTGTGTTTGATCATTAGCAGATATATTATAATGTCAATATATGCTATGAATGATAGTTTAAACAAACCTTCTACTGACTTGGCTGTAAACTTGTGAAAAAACATTGGTTTCACCTTAAGATTTTAATTTCCTTATGTTTAGTATAAAATCAATACTTTAAGAGTGACTAAAATAACAACCAGACAGTATTTACTGCTTTTATGCTGAACATTTCACATCAGAAGAATGTAGGAGGAGTGTCTGAGTTATAATTTAAACATTTATAACCATCATTCTACTCCATCTGAGAAAGCTTACTTTATTAGGTCTGGAATTACAATCTATTCAATTAAAGCTTTTCTCAGATAAGTACTCTGAGTGGTAAGAAGTATTTTCCTAAATCTCAGATGTAGACACTTGAATCTAGCATAGTCCTTCACCATTAAAAGTCAGGAATGGTTTGTCTAATATCAATAAAGATCAGTTTAAAATTGCTGGAAAAAGAATGAAAGAATTGTGTCCACTACATTGTCTTTAAAAATAACGTTAAAAGCCTGAATATGGTTATTGGAGTGTCTGTTCATAGATGTATGAGCTAGATAAAGGGCATTTTGCCATAATGTGTCAGATTATTTTGACTTCAATTTTTCATGAGGCATGTTAAGTTAAGGTAGTGCCTAATGTGAGTAATAGTGACAGAATCTGACCTTTGCATGTGATTTTTTTTTTCTTTTCTATAATGATAGTGAACATCTGAAGTAAACCTTGTATCAGCCAGAAAGTGTTACTTTTTGTCGTTTTTCACAGTGAACCAATTGGAGTTGATTTTAAATCTCTTGTCTCATGATCCATAGTCTTTCTTCTTTGTCCTGTCTCACTTTCCAAAGCAGAGCATAGCTAAACACTTAGGAGTGATCAGTAAACCACTTCTTTGATGAAAAGGTAGCACTACAAAGAAACAAAACAAACAAAGAAACAAAAAAATACCCCAAAAGATAACTCAAGTTTCTGGCTAGAGGTTACAATCGGTCTTACACTGACTATACCTCTAAAGATGTAAAGATTTCATCTAGCAGTGGCAAATTCTTTCCCTAGATTATGAATATCAAGTTCAGAAATAAAAAAGAAGTGAAAGATCACAACTTTGAGTGCGTTTCATTTTTGCCCCTTTCAGCTTGAGGAAGGCTGTTCCAGACTGGTCTTGCTTAGTCCTGTATTTTTGTCTCATAATTTCAGGTTGTTTTGCTACGTGTCCTTGAAAGAATTCCTTTGTCTGTGTCATAAATCCTTGCCAAGCCTTTTCTGACTGCACAGGATGCACATAGGTTTTGTATTGTCATTCACGCCAACAGTACGTCCTCTAAAGTGACACTCTGTTTTCATTAGTGTGATACGGCAAAAATTATTTTTAAATACGGGCTGGCATTGAATTTTATATTTCACTTTTATATATGTAATGAATCTAAACCTGAACATGGGTACCTTGAAAGTATTTAGTCATGGAAGGAAGCATTATATCCAGGTTTCTAAAAGTCAAATGAAGCCAAGTGGAAACATAAACACTGTTTAGTGTTTGGCTTGATCCGGTGATGAAGTTAAGAGAGTTTTGTGAAGCAATCAAAGATTATTTAGTCAAAAAGAGCAAGGCTGTAAAGTAGACAATGTCATATGAACCAATGGGTCTCTCACTCTTGCAACTGCAGGCTGATACCAGAATCACCAGCACCAGCAATTTGTGCCTTTATTTGGTGATAAATTAAAGAGGCCTCCCTGAGCTCATACAAGCAGAAAGAAATGATCTCAGACGTTTGTGAGTCACACTGTGTCTGATTAAGTTAAAGGTATAGGAGATGCAGAAAACTGCTGTGTGTGGCTATTTCTGATATATTGTGTTACTGACACTGCAGCAAAGACAGATGTTGTAGGTTTGGCATACAAACACAATGTTGTTTGATCTAAACAGTGATGCTGAATTGGTCAGCAAAAAGCACTAGAGACAAACCCTCAGCTGCATATACAATTACGGAGTTGACCAACAGTTTTAATGTATTTTCCAGGCAGCTGATAGTATTTTCCATAGTCCAAGTCTGCTGAGACTGCTTCAATTGCATTTATCATTTCAATAAAGACTAAGTAGAAATTCATGTTCTGTCTTCTGTATTTTTCTTACATTTGACATAATATGACAATAGCTCTTCTTTGCTTTAAATTCCATTATATTTCTAGGGATACACTTTTTCAGCTCTGGGAAGTGAGTGAGAAACTTTCTAACTGGAGTTAGATAACAGTTATAAATATCTTTTGATGACTTACTGCATTCATGCTGTTCTGAAATAGAGGGCCATATAGCTTCTGGATATGGGAGCTGTGCTTGCATCCATTAGCTTTTCCAGGACAGCGACAGACAAGACTCCAGAGGAATACAATGCTTCTTGTGTTTGGAGAACTCTTAGTAAGACATTAGGAGCAAGTAACTCAGTTGTGAACTCCCTTCAACAATGTACTAGCTCCAAGTATAACAAAGAAATTCGTTTTTTTATTTTGAGGTACTATTTCTCACTGTGTTCACTGGTCATCACTGCTGAACACAGAAGAGCTGTTTCTTAGAATTATTAACTAAGTTTTTAAGGACTCTGACAGATCAGTTTTGTTAATAATGAGTATTAAATTTGCTTATGCCCTTTGGTTGGGACATAAGTGCAACATGGTCCATAAACTTCTTTTAGAGCTTTGTGGATACTTTTATGCCTTGATGATTAATGAATTGTTGAATATCAATACTTTTTTCACAGTAGTCATCTTGTGTTTCTTTGAGGTGCATTTTCTTGCAATATACATTGTACTGAATGCAACAAACCTATATATGAAATAATTGTACTTTTCATAAGAGGATTACTCTTTTAAGTTTAGGCATGCTGATATTTAAAGTGGTTGGTTATTTTTGAGCAAAGCAAAACGTATCACACTGTAGCGGTGTGCTGGAATAGCACACTATACTACATTTATTCAGTCTGACAACTGTTTGTGGGATTCATTCTGGGTCTGCACAGGTTCTATGCTTGTTTCACTTTTCAGCTGAAGGTGTTTTTTTCTGCAGTTGTGTTATGGAAACATTTCTTGATGTGTATTTACTTACAGTGGTGTAAAGCCTGTATTTGTTTGGGTAGGTTCTTTGTCAACCAAGTCTGCTGGACATTTTTAAGACCAAAGCAGCTCACTATCATGAGGATTTTATCACCATTCAAGCTCTAGAACTGGTCTGGTTTGGTTTGATTTTTTTCTTTGTCATTGGTCTAGCTGAATTCTTAGTAGATTATTACATTATAAGACTTACTTTTGCAGCAGTAGAAAAAAATCTAAGTTACAAACTGCTTTGCACAAGCCTCTCCTCAGCCTTCTCTTTTTTCTTTTTTTTTTCACTTGTATTTCTTGATTTCTTTTCCTGAAAAGGCTAAGTAATGCTATTTTATCTTGAAAGATAAGAGTTTATATCAGTTCAATAGTGAAACCTAATTTACCATATTTATCGTATCATCTACTCATCTAAAAGTACCTACTTTTGTACCTATGCACCCAAGTTTATACCTCTTTGGAAAGGCATTTAAAATACCTTCTACTTTGCATTCATTGATTAAGGAGTATTGTGCTGTTTAATGCAGCAAAATAGAGCATTACCAGTAATATGTTCAATAAATCCAGTAATATTTACAAGGAACTTCTTGGCCCAGTTCTGAGTAGTCAGGAAAGCCTGGGCCCATGACTTCAGTATTTTCCACTAGAGGAGAAGTACATGCAGGATATTATATTCCTGATTTAATACTATGCAGAATATGTATAGGTTTTAAACCCGGACATTAGATGGCAAGATCAAACTGCAAAGGATGATGTGCTCTCTGGCCTTGAACAAGAGCCAGAGCAGAATACTGTGTGTTAAAAGATTTCCAGTGAGGACTATGCACATACACGTTGCTTTTTCTTTTGTATAACTTTGATCTTTATTAACATGCCAAGAATGAGCCAGTGCCCTCACAGTAGGGTTAGATAGTTTCATAAACAGCCTATGCTTCTAATTCTCTTACAAACAGATCAAGTCGATTTACTTTTTATTATTAATCTTCCAGTTAAATCTAGTTGCCTATTCTCTGTGGTTAATTACATGCAAGAAAAGTATACTTTTGATCTATTGCTATATTAGCTTTTCACAATTAATCAGTAAAAAGTCAGAATTTAACATATTATATGGGTACAGAGGAGCAATATTTTCTGTAACTTTCTAGAAATGCTGGAACTCACATAAATAACAAGAGGTGTGTTCTTCAGATTACTCACACTGTCACAGGTTACATTTGCTACCTATTTTGGTCCTTTCTAGTAATATCCCATAATCTGGGTCACACGTAATGGCAATTTTCCTAATTTTGTAAATAACACTAAGTATTAACCTATGTAGTCTCCAGGTGCTGAAATTTGCAGAAACGTACGTGAAAGTTTTCAGTAACAGGATCCATAGGAAACCTGTGTAAAGTGTATGGTCCAGCAGTTCATTAGTGTTCTAAATTTAAAACAAAATTGCATGACATGAAAATCAAGGATAAATATTTTAGTCTTTCAGAATTTTTTGCTAATGCAATAAAAATTTTGCATTTCCTGTATTAACTTTATAAGTGCAATATAAATTAGCTTGACTTTAGTAGCTGCAAAAATCATGTAATAATGTGTTCCTCCTATGCTAATATTTAGAACCAGTTAAGCTTTTTCAGTGGAGTTTAGTATTGTAGATTGATTCTTCTTTTCCCTTTTTTTTTTTTTTAGCTTGGAGAGAATAAAACACTTTTTGCTTTTAAAACATTGAAGTCAGTTAAAATAGGCTTACTGATTTTTTTTCCAGAGGGTAAAGATTGTGATCAGTTTCTGGGTTGCTGCCATCAATATACATTTAGGTTATGCAGGATTTTGTCTTAATATGATCAGTCTTTATTTATGTAAAGTAGAATTCTGACACCATTGATCTGTATTATTAAAATGCATAGAGCAGCTATCATATCCTGGGCTTCTGCTGAAATATGCTTTTAATTGAAGCAGAATTGTAGCAATATATTACCAATCTGAATCTAGTTAAGAGTACAGCATTGACTGCAGTGCTTCATTGTTGTACAATGGGCTGTGTTTTGTGGGATTGAGTGTAAATGCTGTCATGTGTCTATGAGAGGTGCTCAGTGCAGGAAGTGATCTTATAATGACTTTATTCTGGAAGATGTGCACTTCCAGTTGACATGACATATAGCGTTTGTCCGTGAGAAAAACGGCTAGAGCCGTATGACGTTTGTGTTTGTATTTTAGATAGGTTGTTGGAGTCCAGGAAAAGCCTGGGAACTTTTTCTGCTCCTCTGGGTGTTTGTTTTACCCTCAGAGCTCCTCAGAAAAGGCTTGGCCTGTGAACCAAGCTCATGGGAGCATTTACCCCCACTTCTGTGTGAGCTGAGAGCACCAAAGAAATGAGGAGATGATTGTTTAGTGTACCACAGAGTGTGTAGTTGTAGTTTTTAGGTTTTGCTGTATATATTGTATAGAGCAGACATGGAAATTCTAGGGTGTCAGCTTCTTCTTCATATTCTTTTCTCTTCTCTTTCTTTTTCTCTCGGACATGAGTTCCTGTGATTTGTTAATTGGTAGATAGAATTTAGTGTAGAGGAGACATGTCAATAAGGTTGATATTCACTGGTTTTGGGAACAAAATAAGATACGTAAAGTTTTCTAACTGGTTGATAATAGATATAAAAGCTACCTGCTTTGGGTAGCCATTGCCATTCTGCCCTCGTGTTCCTGGAGGTCACAGCACAGTCTATGCCTCTGAAACTTTGATAAGAAAGAAAAATAAACAAGCTTTGAAACAGCAGAAAGAAGCCTCATTTCATCTTTTCGGGACGTGGACACTGAAATAAGGAACACAGCCGGGCCAGATGTCAGGGTCCGAAGAATACCCCCTGGCAATAGGTATTTTGGACAGACAGTTAATACTCTGAAAAGGAGGAGTTCACACCCATATCTAGCTTAATAGCGCCTTGGTATAGCAAATAATTCCAAAGAAGTCATTTAACTTTGCTTTTTAAAAAGGGAAAAAAAAGGGGGAGGAGGAAAACAGTAGCTTAGAAAACAAGCTTCAGGTGAGTAAAAACACTGAAGAGAAGCTGGAGTTTTTACACCTTTCTTCATCTACAGTGCAAACACCAGGTACTGTGACTCCCTGTGGTACATTTCATGGTGCTTCTGCTGCAGAGTGCCTCAGAAAAAAAGCCAAAATGTGATGAAATAGAATCCTTACATTTACCATTTTCGTGTGCCATAAGCTGATTCAGTTCAGTTATTACCCATGAATGTCAGTGTTCCTGTACTTAGTGCACAACCAAATTATTAACATTGATTTTGGGAGCATCAGTTGAGACCTTAAATACATATGCTAATATTTACATGATAGGAACCTTAGTTTCAATGCAAATGAGGTTTTAGTCATCATGACTATGTAAAGTGTGTTGAAAAGCAAATGGGAAGTGAACATCTCAAAGAGAGTATATAAAAGAACTGTAGAAAAATGTGAAATCATGTTTGTGTCAACTGCTTTTCAAGAGACAAGAACAGACAGATCTCCAATACCATTGAAAGGTGGTACATTGGGAATGGACAGAAATGTGTGTGGTTTTACACAGTGCAACACTGGAGCAGTGTTTCTCACTGTCACAAGTTATTATTGTTGTGAGTCAGATTCAAAAAATCCTTCACCAGCTGTTTCCATTGGCTTGGGAAATTATGTTATTCTTCTCCTGAAAATCTTGGTATGCAGAAAAAGTACAAGTATTTACAGGAATATTAGTTACGAAGGAAGGGAATGGTAGGGAATTGGCATATCTGTTAATAGACAGTCATTAGAAGTTAGCAAACTTTCCCTTTTGAGCAAAATTTAATAGTCTTGAATAAATATTGCTGAAACTGTCAGAAATATCAGTTGGAGTCTAGATCTTGAATCAAGTGGAGAGTACTGATAAGAAAGGCTCCAGTGTTTCCATTGTTCCTGGTCAGTTATCACCATCTCTTCTTCCATACAATAGGTTTAGTTGAGAGTTTTATAACCAGACAAGGTTGCATTTCATATATTGTTGTATATTTGCAAAAAATAGCTTTCCACTCCCACATAAGTCAGGGATTTTAATTTTTAGGGACATATTGGTACATAAATACTGATAGATGAGCAAACAGAAATAAAAGTCAGTTTTATAGCATGTTTTTCAGGCACTTAAAAGAACTTGTGGATGCCAAAGTAGAGAACAGCTTCCCTAGAGTGAATAAAATTTAGCAATGTAAGTCCAGTTGCTTTAACAAAGCATACATTCCAATATTGCACGTAGTCTAAAATTATCATCATCAGTGAGTACATTAATGAAACCTTGTTTTTCTTGTAATTTCAAACTGCAAAAACAAGTCTTTGGGGAATAATAAGATGATAGCATATGGTATCTGTTTTAATATATGGTGTTCAGGTAGGAAATACCATCCGATGTTTATATTTTGAAATCTTCATTGTTAAGTTTTTCCTTATTTGGTGAATGTAATTGCCAATGGTGGCCACAGTCACAGGCAGAACAGGCTTGTCTTGATGATTTTAAAAAACCCAAAAAAAACACCAGGAAGAAAAAATATTTCCTCTCATGTACTAGTCAGTGACTCAATGTTGTCTGGAATAGGGTTATTCTGTTGACTGATTGCCACTGAACTTTATTTATGCTTTTTAATTAACAATTACAGTTTAAATATCTCATATAAATCTATGGTCTGGGGGGGGGTGGTGGTTGTTGAACTTTATTATGTTATTTTAGTATGCAGAAATACCACAGTATTAGATTTCACTAGATCCCTGTTTTGTAGTGGTTCTCTTTTTTTTTTAGAAGATCAAAAATGACTGATTCATTTTGGGTTGGTCTTTGTTCCAGTTTATGTAATTTGTCTACAGAAACTCTTCTTTAAGAAGAACTTGCAAGCTTTTATTTTATTTTTTTACAAAGCATATTGCAGCTAAGGACTGTTCAACTAATATAGTTTTATGGGTTATAATGAGGGTGCTTCAAATCATATTCACCTTTAATTTCTATAATATTATTGCAACAATGAATAAAGTGCTTAATTACCTTTCCACTATGACAGGGTCTTTTCTTTTTCTAAATATGCTATAGGAAATAAGCGCAAAGGATTTAAATTGATCTCTTTTTATACTCATCTGCTCACATAATTGATTCCCTGGTATTGAAACCTATTCTTTTTGTCTGTATAGCGAAGACTTCTTTGCAAAGGTCCAGCCCCAGCAGGTTGATTACACACTTGTTACCTGTAATTCAATACAGCAGCGCCCTGTTTACAAAGTCCAGATTTCCTGGGCTGTCAGTTAGGGCAATCAGCACAAAGACCAAGAGCTTTTGGAACTAAATAAACAATGAGAAAAACATTCAGGGCTGCCAGTAACCTTCACAGGTAATTTAACAGCCTTTGACTACAAGGCATCAGTTGCTGTAGATGTCTGGCGAATATGAAATCTGACATTCTCCCTTGCCATGTTCTGCCAATAGGTCTGTGTGTAATCTCTCACCGAGTTGCCGCCGCTCCGCTGCGCGCAGCCAAGCCGCCTTTGTTATGACGGACGCCCACACCTGCGTTCTGTCACCTGCGTGCCCTGCGCTCTGCCGAAAGGATATAGACAATTGTTTACGTTCTCAGGGTTAAGGAAATTTAAAGTCACTCCTGTGTCCCCTCTGCCGTTCCTTTTCTGGCAAGCATCCTGGCCAGTGCAATCTTTTTCATCTCTTCTTAGAAGTGTTTAAATATGAAAAAAGAAACTGCTTGATCAATTCTGCATAAATTGGACTCTGTTTTTATTACAAATAGGGAACAGAGTTATCTCTATTTTCTAGATGACCTTTAAGTACAGACAGATTACTTTATTGTCTAAAGCTTTGTGTTTATGTATTTTTAATTTAACTTGTTTTATTTCTGGTGGTTTTGGTACCTTTCCTGTCGATTCGGATAAAGATTAGAACAGCTATTTAAAGACCTCTGATGTATTAAAGCAGACAAAAAATATCTGTGAGGAGAAGAAAACACAGACAGAGATTCATCTGAGTCTGTGTGAGAAAAATTCATATCTTTTACTTCAGCAGTCAAATCTATTTGCAAGCAGATAAATTTAATGTTATCTATACAAGTTTAAAAGTGCATCAGTTAAAAGAAAAACCAAACCCACAAAAAAAAAGAATACTTGTTAGATGTTTATTGTCCATATAAACTACCCAAACTTTCTGACAAATACGCATTTTCTTGCATGCCTGCAACATACTAGGCTCCTAGAATCATATCTTCTTTTTTAATTATTCCTGATATATAAATCTGTAGAGTAGACATCTTGCAAGCTGTTATAAAGCATCTTTTTTTTCATAACTGTTGTACAAATATAAGAACTGAAATTATTTGAAAAAATTAGCGAAATCTATTATTTGATTATGTTTTAACCAGAAACTGGGGTTTTTTTACACTTTCACTGATGAATTTCTGAGCGCCTCGTTGTGCTCAGTGTGATAGGAGATAGCTGTAGGTGCTGTTGTGCAACAGACACTCCCCAGTGCTTGATTCACTATCCACCCTCCAGTTCTGTCTCAGGCAGCGTGTTTGTGCAGCTGTAGATAGATGCGCATCCATGACTGAATACCAAATGTATGTATTTAGCGTTAGTTTAGTTCTAATTATTTTCTGTGTCTGACCTCGCAATGAACATACAGATTTAAATTATATACAGACATGATTTGGATTGTTATGTGGTGGTTTTTTTTGTTTTTTTTCTTTTAAATTATATTATTATTCTATGCAAAAATAGAGGCTGGTACACTGGCAGACTAGAAGCAGTTTACTAAAAGCATAAGTAATTTAAGTGAGAAAATCCAAATTCATTTGGAGATCCCTAAATATTTGTTGGTCTTTCTGTGGTCCCAGGGGAACAGGGAAGAGAATAACAACACCACGGTTTTCATTGTGCATTAATCGGGGCAGTTACAATGCTGTGAAGGCAATGATCTTACTAAGAACAAAGTATTGTAAAAATTTAACTCATTTACAATGTGTGGACACAGCAACAATTAAGGATTCTAGTGCAGGAAGTGCTAATGTGATTGTAAGTGAAACAGGCAATTGGGCATAGCATGGTAACCTGTGAGAAGCAGCCCAGTCCTGCATGGGCTACTCGTGGAAACTTACAGTGCAGACAGTGACAACTCAGTATTTATGGTGTGTTTCACACTAGTGGATCCATTATATGGTCAGGATGGGTTGCATTTAACCGTTTCAGCAATGGCAAAGTAGGGAAATGTCACAGGAAAGTGCTTCTGAGGTGGTGTCTGCTTACTTGTAGCTCATTTAGACATTGAGTACTCACTGCAGCTTGATGATAATATATCTTTACTGGGTTAGGTTCATCTCGAATAATCAGTGTAATACTTTTAATAGAGATCACCTATAATTTTTCTTTATTTTTATTTCTTTTCCATTACAAAATAATCCATACTTGACAAGAACTAAAATAATTTTAAGGCCCAGTCAAAAACATGATCTGCAAGGGTAACTATGTTTATGTTAGGCTCTCAAACTAGCCTTACCTAAGTAAGAAATAAGGTCCCTCTGTTCTCAGCTGTTTTACTTTCAGGCCCTGTGCTTCCTTCTGTGTTTCTAACACAGCTGAGCTAAGCTGAACTACCCAAATGCATCCGTAGCCAAGAGGATTTTTGTCACATGGTTTGTCACAGACTGTTTAGACATTTCTCAGAAGTACCCCCAAAATGATTGCTGCATGGCTGCCTCTTTTGCAAGGTAAGAGAACTAACGCTAAGGAAAATTGCAGAAAAGTATTTGGAAGACTGGTGGCTTTTGAATTGCAGTAGCCCATTGCCCACTGATTCCATTAGCTACTGATAAATTCTTCTGCTTTAAGTTTAGCCCATCTTGCCTTTCTGTATGGAATGATGGATTTTTCTGTGTGTAGTTGGGAGCTAGATTTAGAGACAAAGGCCAAACTGCTTCTTTAAGGTGAGAACCATCCTAGATTGCTAGTTTGTGCTTTTTGTTATTAGTAGGCGTGATGCCACAAGCAGTAACATCAGCACACAGGTCAAAATCAAGTGTAGGGCTAATGTTAGGGCTTAGCTTCATTTTAAATAAGATTATGAACAAAATTTAAATATGACTGTAAAGAAATTGTGACTAAGAGGATTTGAGTAGGTAGAGGTGTAAAATAAACTTTGCATGTGCTTCTGCTTCAGGACCTCTCCTTCCACTGAGGCTCTGAGCTGAGGAAATTCTGGCATACATAGTTCTCTTCACAGTTATTTTTTAGCTCCTGAACTCCATCCCACACATTTGAAATGCTTCCATTTCACTACTTTGATTTTACTTGTAATTTGTCCCTTTTAAAAATTTTATTTTACTCTGTATTATTTGTTTCATTTTCTGCCACAAAACTCTTCTGGTGGGCAATACTTCTTAAGTTTCAACAGCAACTATGTCCAATTCGTAAAAGAAAAATGGTCATTTAATGAAAAAAAATTGTTTCTACTTGGTTTAAAAAAAGAAAGTACAAAACCTGGATTTTACATCAGGAACTGCAGCTAATCCCATATTTATCTGTCTTTTGACTGAATAGAAAGCCCTAGCTGTCTCACTTATATCACTAATGTCCATTAAGGACACACAGATAATATTTACATATCGTTGCTTTCAAAACTAAATCTTTCCGTGGAAGTCTGTGGGTTGTTCTTAGGTTTGCTTCCAGTTTTCACTATAGACTACTTCTCCAGTACATCTCATTTGACTGATCATGCACAGTAATCTAACAGTCAAGAGTGATCAGGAAAGGGAGAGAAAATGCTGCTGAATCTTCAACTTCTGCTACTGGTTTCCTATTCCCCAAACCAAGGGAAAGCGTGTGAAGGCAAATCCCACATGTTCTGCATCTGCATATAAAGTAAGTCAGGATAAAACTGTTAGATTTTTCCTGGAAAAAAAAAAAAAGGTTAGCTGTTGTTAGCTGGAGAATGATCTAGTTTTTGTCTTCTATTTTAATGAATTGCTTCATACCTCTTTACTTCAGGGCAGATTTAATACTGCTGTTGGTATTTTGATATCTCTGGAGTGTAATGTATTTATGTTACAGTATAATTGTATTTTACACTTCTTTGTTTAACTTTTGATTGTCAAATTCATCTACCCATATCAGAGGGGAAAACAGACTGAAGATATTTTAACTGTGTTCTAATCATTCCTGACTCTTAATTTTTAAACAACATATTAAGTATGAGGTTTTGTCTCTCAGCGATATATCAGTTGCATGGGATCAGGCCCCAGTTCAAAACAGGATTCTCACAAATCAAATTGATGTATTTTTTAAATCCAGAAGAGTGTTAGGACTGTCAAAGGAATTTGTCCTTACACCTCATTTTCTGTCAGCAGGTGTTTGTTAATTTGTTTCTTTGTTTTAACTGAATTTGTGATCATGGATGCCTAAGCAGGTTAATTTAGGTTAGTAGCAAACACCAAAAAGATATTTCTATGCCGTATGAAACAGGGTTTTCATAATGCAAACACACATTAATTGAAAAATTCCTGCTCTAAAGTGAAGTTGTTAATAAGCATAAGGCAATATTAGTAACAGAGTAGGAGTGCTGCACAACTTGTGAGATGCTTTAGCACATGCTAAGGTACTTTTACCTGTACTGTCCTTTACTGGGGTTGTACTGAAAATCACTATGACCCCCTGAATTAAAGATCACACTTCTGACAGGCAAGCAAGAAAACCTAAAAAAGAAAATGTGGAAGAAGGCAGCATTCACACAAGGTAGGCTGTTGTATAAATGAATCCCAGGGGATCAAGAAGCAATAGTTTATAGGATGTATTGGTAGGTTTCTTTTGCCGTCCATAGGGTCTCCCTCACACACAGTCGCCCATTCTTTTTCTTTTTTTTTTTCCTCCTACATATTCTCTGTAAATTCCTTTCTTAATTGTACCAATGACATTAAGAATTATTGGGAGGCAAAAATATATTCATACAAGACCCATTTTATCTCTAACAGATTTTAAGATGAAGGAATACAGTTGGAATTTTATCAGAATATCACGGAAGAACTATCACTGCAGCTAGCCTTACTTATGTTCTGGAAACTTTAGAGTGATATTTTTTTTGAGAGGGAAAGGAAGTTGTATGCTTTGTGGTTTTGTTTTGTTTTAGGAGTTTCACAAATGGGAAAATCTCTTTGGACTCTCAACTCTTCTGAGATTATATTTTCTTGAACACTGGGCTGCTGCTTGCCCAGAGCATTCAGTTGTAGAGCTGCTGCTCTGCAGGTTGACTGTGCTCCAGTCTCACCATCTCTCACGTAATTTATATTTTTATTTTATTGAGCCCCAGCACTTGAATTAAGGTGATTGTATAAGAATCTTCTAGTAATTTTTCCTCCTTTTTTTTGGTGGTTTGGTTTGTTTGTTTGAGTTGTTTTGCTTTGTTTTAAATGGAAACATTCAGTCTTCATTATAATGGAAATATACTTGATGTGACGTTAAGACTTATTAGAATGGGCACAAATTTCTGTAACTTCATGTCCCAGTTTTTCAGTGGTTACTGAGTGATGATTGAGTAGTGAAGTTTGAGTATGTTGCACACAAAGAATGGCACCAAGCCCAAAGGAATAATCCTTGTTCTTTGCATGCAGGAAAGGCTTTGGCCCTTTGCTTTTCCTGGAACATGGTGATGTGATCCTGGGTGGAAGAAGTCATGGTTGGGGCTTGACGTTATGATGGCTGGAGGCAGTAGCAGAGTCTGTGATGGCAGAAGAGGAAGAAAGATAAGTTTCAGGACTACGAAAGTGCAGCAGTGCAAGGGAGGGGTTGAAGAGTGGGCATTTGTGACCTACAGAGCATTGCCTGGTTCCTCATGTGAGGGGGATGAATTTTTCCTGTTGTGTAGGAAGAAAGAGAAAGAATGTATTTCTATAGAGCTTGTTTTGTTGACTCTTTCTTTTTGCTGTGCTTTATACACAGAATCTTTGAATGGGTTGTGTTGGAAGGGATCATACAGTTCCACCTCTCCCACCCATGGACAGGGAGAGACCATGTTGCTCAAAGCCACATCCAAACTGGCCTTAAACACTTCCAGTGATGGGGCATCTACAGCTTCTCTGAGCAGCCTGTTCCTGTGCTTCACTACCCACTGAATAAAGAATTTCTTCCAAGTAACTAACCTAAACATCTCTTTTTTTAGTTTAAACTATTCCCTGTTGTCCTGTCCCTACCTGCCCATGTCTCAACTTTTGAGTAGCCTCTGGTAACTGTTGGTGCATGTGAGGCCTTCTAGGAGTAGGAAGAATTTAATGAATTTGTTGATGTCTTTCCTCCAGTATTCTTCTGCACCTCATGCCCATCTTCATGCTGAAGGCAAAGGAATCCCTTCTAAGCTGACATAAAGAACGCCAGAAATCTATGTTAATGCTCTGAATCTCCATCAGCTTCGTGTCTATGAAGGCACTGGTATAAGATGAAGGCATAATATTGGTTTATTTGAAAATGTGTGCCTGAAAAGTGTAGCATGCTCCAACTTGGTCGTACTGTTATTTGGATGCTAGCATGTATCCTGACCTTAATTGTTCTTCCCAAATAAATCTTTCTGGCTTATATTCTCATCTCTAAAGCAGATTGCACAACATTTAGTGTTTTCTTTCTTTAAAAACAAGCACAGCCTGTCAATGGTATTATATAAACAGATAGCTGTAAAATATATTCTCCTTATATATCATCATAATGCAAATCCAAGCTGTATTTATTTTCTACAACCAGTGACTGCACTGATTGTGTCCTTATGAAAATAAATGTTTCTTTAAAAATATACAGATCAAATTAACGTAGCAGTTAAGAAATGGAGGAGGGGGTTGTTTCCTGAACATTTTATCAATGGAGTTTGTAAAAGGAAAAAATGTCAAAAGTCACGATGAGTAACAGAAAACTAGGTTTGAGATTGGTTTTCAAGGGAAAGATATATTTAACTAACTTTTTGTGATTGAATTTATTTTAACATGGAATTTAGTTAAATGTTCGGAGTGTGTGCCTGACTCTAGAACGTGAGCATTGTAAAAATTCTCTGAAAGCAAAACATTGAAGTTATGTTTTTTTAAAGATTTCTTTTTTTGATGTAGGTTTAGTATCACTGTCACAGCATCTGAGGTTTCTTTGGAAGAAACTACATAGGTAACACTTTTATGAAGGGTTTGCATCATAGAGACTTTTGTGATTGATTTGTACATGCGTCAGGAAAAATTGCAGCAATAAAACAGATCTTACCCAAATGACAAGTGGAAACAAATAATTTTATTTATTTATTTTTTTAAAATGAATTTAGAACTCATGAAAAGAGTGAGATTGACAGCCACAGAGACTTGATTCCTCTGTTCCACAGACTAAGTATAGAAGAAAGTAGTACAGGATCCTCATGTGGCCCTGCTAATGTCTTAACCTTGATCTGTAGCTACCACCTTCAGACATGACTAGTTCAATTTACATCCCCATTCTCTCCTCAAACTAAAACTGCCAATAAGAGTAGCAGATATGATGTTGTAGAGGAAACTGGTCCCACAGAACTGCTGACTGATATTCCAGGGACAATTCTCCCTCCTGAGTAACCACTGACCTGCCAAGGTTCAAAACAGAAGGATGTATTTGGGAAGGTGTCTGCATTCCACCAAAGTGGTTTGTCATCTGGACATGATATTCCTCTTTGCTCCCTGATTAAATCTAGCCTGTGTTAAAGAGATTTTGCACTCTGTCCACGTGCATTTGCATTTCAGTTGCAATTTGAGCAGCTTTTCAGAGAATCAATCATTTGCCTTTTTTTTTTTTTTTTTAATTCAAAGAAATCAAAATAATTGTCCCTCAAGACCAGGTTTGAAGACCCTTCCCACAAAGGGTCTCTTGAACTTTGCCTCTTCCTCCCCATAACTTTCTCTACCAGTGAGCCTGATCAGGAGTAAGTTATACTGCCCTTGGTGGAAGAGATTAAACAAATTGTATAGACTTGTGTGCGTCAGGGTTTGACAGTAGCATGTCTGCTTTCTCTTGAAGCTTAGCTTGTCTCTCTGCCATAGCAGCTATGGAAATCAGTCAGAGGCAGCCATTAATGCTTTTAAACTGCAATTTCAACTAGTGTGCATTTAAATTAATCAACCTTAGTTATTTCTTTGCCAAGGTCAAGTAAAATTATTGTCCCGTCACCAAAATACCCCCATATTGAGTAGGGACTATTAAGCATACCAAGAATAATGATGTAATAGTATTTCATTGCTAAATTGAAGATCACAGAATCAACTAGGTTGGAAAAGACCTTTGAGATCATCAAGTCCAACCTATGAACAAACACGACCATGTCAACCAGACTATGGCACCAAGTGCCACATCCAGTCTTTTCTTACACACCTCCAGGGACGGTGACTCCACTGCCTCCCTAGGCAGCTCATTCCAATGTCTAACCACCCTTTCTGTATAGAAATTCTTCCTAATGTCTAAACCTCCCCCGATGCAGCTTAAGGCTGTGTCCTGTCATGCTTTTGCTGGTTGCCTGATAGAACCCACCTGGCCACAACCTCCTTTCAGGTTCTTGTAGAGAGTGATAAGTGACCCCTGAGCCTCCTCTTCACAGGCTAAATATTCCCTGGTCCATCAGTTGCTCCTCATCGGACTTGTACTCCAGACCCTTCACCAGCCTTGTTGCCCTTCTCTAGACACACTTTATCATCTCAATGTCCTTTCTTAACTGAGGGCTCCAGAACTCGACACAGCACTTAAGGTGTGGCCTCACCAGTGCCGAGTACAGGGGACAATCACTGCCCTGGTCCTGCTGGCCACCCTATTCCTGACACAGGAATGCCATTGGCCTTCTTGGCCACCTGGGCTCACTGCTGGCTCATGTTTAGCCACTGTCAATCAGCACCCCCAGGTCCCTTTCTCCTGGCTGCTGTCCAGCCACTGTGTCCCCATCCTGTAGTGCTGCAGGGGGTTGTTGTGGCCGAGGTGCACAGATGTTCTTTAGATATTCTTAAGGACAATAATGCAGAGATGTGCCCTTTTGCCATCAGAGTCTGTTCTAAGTCAGAACATCTTACATAAGTCAGAACATATTAGATGAGAAATAACATATAAAATGTTTTCTATAGTTTTCAGGTTTTATTCTTCTTGTATGTTTTAATGCTGCACTGCTAGACATAGTTCACTTATGCTCTCCCCTTAAAAGAAGGTGATTGAGCTACTACTAGTTGTTTAAAATGTGAACTTTAAACTGAGAATAGGACAACTGTTCTTTTGGAGAGTTTTTGTACTTGCATGTGGGCTAAAGAACTTACATTCTGAATTTTTAATGGATTTGATTGGAATGGTAAAAATTCTCACTGGTTGAGAGAAATTTCATTTGTGTTCACTTTAGCACATGATTTTTTTTTGTTGTTGCTGTGGTCAAGTTAGTGGCTGCTGATGCAACTTGACCTGTAGAACTGGTGTAACACTACTATGCAGAAAAATAAAAGCGTATTTTTGTTATCAAAAGTAAGCAAGTATTTAAAAAGTATTTATTGTAATACTGGTGGTATAGTCCTTTGTTGTGTTGTTGAGATGACACAGCTCTTATAGATATATTTGATACTTGCCTAATACCTTCATGTTTTAGGTGGGATCTCAGCTCAATATTGAGAAGTGACATATTTTACTTAGCACATATATATTAATTAACAAATGGCTTTTTGCTGGAGTTTAACTTTTAATTGTAGAGCTTTTTTTGTGGGAAAATTACCTGTGCTTTATGAATTGTACACTGCTGTAACTTTCCTTAAGTGGGTAATATATATCATTATATGAGTGAAATAAGATGGGTTGGCATTAAACTCAGATCAGAGCTTTCCGACAATAGCAGCCCAACTTCAGAAGATGTGTAATCTTAAAATTCTTAGCTTCTAAGAGTACTATTGTGAACACTTTGTTGAAAAAAAAAGGTTAATTCTTCCAAGTAAAAAAATTTAAATAATTTTGGTAAATGATCATGTGGTGATTATTAAACTAATATGTAATTAGCATTTTCTAATGACAATCATAATCTTGACAAATGCTTTCATTCATTTTTTTCTGATCGTTAAAGACTTTAAAAGCACTGATTTTTGTTAACTGAGGCCCTTGGCTGTTCATCAGTGGTGCAATTCAACCTAATACTCCAGTGGCTGGTAATCAGAGAGTTGACTATTAAGTGAAGGAAATTTTATCATTGTCTTTATGAACATCACCTTTATTTCTTGTCGAACACAGCAGGTAGACAGAACTGTAAGAACATCTAACTGATACATATTCATCCCTCTTTTAAAATGGTGAATTACTCCAATTTTTTTGTGTCTTACATGATCAAAATTCAACCAATACTTTGACAATAGTATGATCTTTGAGGTTTTTCAAGTACATGTTTTTGTGTGGTTTTTTTTTTTGAAGTTGAACCAAAAGTAGGTTTCAATCTTCTCAATATGTGTATTTGTTATTACTTCTAAAAGGTTTTTTTTTTTCTTTCTAACAGTCTTTTTCTGTGTTAAAACGTATATTTTCTTCTCTTCAGAAGCAGCATACGTGCTCTTATGAATTGCTGTGGCTGGCCATTACCTATGATATATTATCCAAGAACTTGATTCTATAAATTGTTACTTAACTTACATCAGAGATACTGAACACGGCTTAGCTAAATGTTGTCCTATGTGCCGGAAACACATCCTATGTGCTGATGTTCATATCCTCTTGTTTCCCTTTGAAATTCCTTGTATTTTTGACCTATGCCATCACAGAGATACTCTTCTCATTCTTTGCTCTCTGCAGCAGCTCTGCAGCTGCTCAGGTCTCTGTCCTCACTTTGCTGGAGCACACCCAGAATTCTTGGCCCTTCTGCAGCGTATCTCCTTTTTCAGGCTTGTTTGTCCAGCAGAGTCTTGTTTTCAGTACTTTTCCCTGCAGTTGGAATGGAGTTATTTTATATTTACAGAATGAGAAAGATAAAACAAGCATGCAAAAAGTATAGCAGTATAGTACATAGTACCAAAATATTTGTTTGTTTACTTTAGATGTCTGAGTTTATGCAGAGACAAACTGACTTCAGAAATATAGGACAGATGATCAGAAATGTGGATAAGGACAGCATGTTCCTCTGCTTTACTTAACATTGAGCATATTAATGGATGCTCAATAAATGGTAATGGTTTTGGAGACATGATGATTGATGTTTCCTGGATCAAAACACAGAGATTTTGTTTAAGAACAGCCCAGCTGGCAGAATGATCCTCTTTTGAAACTGTTTGTGATCAAAATATGTCAGAGCTGTATCTATAAAATACAGTAGGCAAGACTCTTTGTCAGTGGATTGGTTAATTTATTTTAACAGTAAACTATCAACTGTATCTTTGATTATTCATCCCTCCTGTCACACCATATTCCTATCAGTGAGTTAGAGTGCTGCTCTTTTTCTGCTTTCCAGATTTTGTTTCTTATGTTGTGAACATACCGCTCTTAAAAAACGGCTCTATATTTTTGGAGTAAGAACACATACAAGGTACTGAAAGGAGAGAATTACATACTTATTTGTGTACAAAATTGCACCACACATGTGCTTTGAACAACCAGTATTGAGGAACAGAAAACTATCACCTGTCTTTAAGGAAGCCACCATCTCTGTAACTCATGTGGTGCCATCCTGCCTAGTCAGAGCACACCTCGGTGTGACTGGTATAACCAGAAACTCCAAGAACAGAAAATGAACTTGTGTCTTACTTTATCTCAGCTGGTTGTTGCTCTTAAAGTAGCAGTGCTTTTGGCTTTGAGTTAAGAGATGGCATCCAAATTAATGGCTTCTAAAATACTTAGTACAGGCACTAAGCAAAGCCAGTTAAAGCCATCCTTGATTATTTCCATGGTTGAAGTAATAAGTGGGAATTCAGAACGAAATCAGGCAAATTTACCTTTCTTTTCTCTCACCCTTTTTCTGGAGGCTACCTCTTTCTCTTCCACTTCTCTCTCCACTCAGCTCTTTCGTCACCTTAGGAAAGTAAATTGGTTATATCCTTTCTGACCTTTCAATTTGTCATGTATATTTTTCTTTGGGTTTTTAATGCTCTTTGGACTCTCAAGACGAAAGTAAAATTTTTTTAAAGAAAAACTCAGAAAGTTGATTACGCTTTAAAAAATGGGAATTAATTTTAAATGTTGGGAGCATATTTGCCAGATAAGTTACATGAAATGTTTTTACTTATTCCATTTGGAAACTTTTTATTTCTAAATTTATATTAAAATGATTATTTTAAGTAAAGCATGAAAAAATCTATTGTTAAGGAGTCTTTAAAAATTAGAATCTCTCCACGGGATAGATATGTAAATATCCAGAGTACACAATTCTTATTGTCTTGATGTGTAGCAGCAAGAACCTCATGAACTAGGGTTATTTACAAAATAGACTGCAATAGCTCCAAAGAGTGGCTCATTGTGTCTGAATGCATTTAGGCAGCTTTAATTCCTGAATTAATTATACAATATACTATAAAGCTACAAAGAAAAAACCATTAAAGTCATCTGTGTCAAAGGAAATTCGTATATTGAGGAGTAGATTGGGGCATATAGCCACAGCTGCAAGTCTGGGTTGTGTGGGGAGATTGTATGCCCAAAACAGAGCTCTCCTACAACCCTCTGGTTACAGTGAAGGCAAGAAGAGTGTTGGTATTGCCAGCTTACATGTTGCTGCATAGCTGCTCCAGGTGGTAACTGCTGATGTGTTACTTGCATTTAATGTCACTGGATTTCTCTCTTCCCTCAAAAATGAAAACAGGTAACTGTTCTTACTTAAGTATCTGAGTCTAGAAACTTGGGATGTGAAACACTCAAATATCTGAGCTAACACGAGTTGTAAAAAGATTGCAATGATTGGTAGCACTGTAGTGTTGAAGACACATTTATGAAGAACGACTCTTCTCGACTGTAACAACTGTTGCCCCTTTCTCTGCCCATTTCTGACAACAGTTGTAAAGGTAGAGCTGGGGCTGTGCTTACTCCCTGCTTATTCCCATCTGCTTTTTGCTTTTTTAGCAGTTCAACTGAGGCGCTGATCTTTTAATGACTGCTCAGTGAGGAAAAACTTGTTTGTCCTCTTGAAATGCCTGTGCAACTCATAAAGAAATTTGCTGAAATTCTATCGTGTGTTGCTTTTTATGAGATGTGGACATTTAAAAAAAAAGTAATTTCTCACAGAGATGTGATCTTTGAGGGCAGACTTTCATGCCAACAACATACAAAACAAGTTGCTGAAGCTAGGGCCTGAATACATTTGCTGCAAAGAAATTGTGAAAAAATCCTCTCCCCAGTAGCAATAAAGCACCTTTTGATCTGTATTTCTGAAGCTGTGCTGTTCATTGTTGCTTTCTTTTGTTCTGCTTCTGCCTCCTTTTTCCCCGACAAGCCTGTTTGCTTTAGCCTGCCTGTTTGGTGCTTTGCGGAGCGTATTTGTAAAAGGGGATTTCATAGCACGTAGGTTTATGTGCCTTGTAAAAATTCCTCACAAATACTGTTCCGTCATTACTTAGTAGGAGTACAGCACTTCTGCTGCCATGGTGCACTTGACTGAAGGCATAAGTGGTGTATAGGCCCCTGGATAGTTCCTTTGTGCTGAAAATTTGACTTAAGATTTTTGCTTAAAACCAGGATAATCATGTTTGCATGTGGCATAGTTTCTCTGGCAGCCTCAGCACCTCAGCCATTTTTATGCTCCCTCTTTTTTTTATTGTTATTATAGCAGTTGTCCAAACATACAACCACGTGGTACAATCTGTCTGGAAATTCTAATTCTGATGAGAGCAGAGGTGGGAAGAAGGAGGTGGCAAATTGAAGGTTTCAGTATTTTAAATTCAGCTTTTGCTTCAGGCTTCTAAGTGTTCCAGAATCCTCCACTGTGATCACGTTACTGGAACGTATAAGTGGTCTCAGAGATACAAAACTCGAAACCAGTATTAAGTCAATTTGATATTTGTGTGTCGTGGGTTTCATTGTAAATCACTCCAAAGCTGAGCATGCCATTTTAACCCACAATGTGTTCAAATTGGCTCAGAGACCTTTAACTGCAGTGGCACTAGCAGGTCTCACTTAAATATTGTAAAATATTATTATTTGACTAGTGCTCCTTTAAACTAGGCTATTTAATGTGTGTGCTGAATATTATACCAAATACAGCTTTTGAGGAATTTCAAGCTCGTGGCCAGGGACACAAAATGGAAAGCATGGACTGTTAAATAACATACAAACGAACTATCCAGAAGTTTAACTCAAGGAACAGATTAATAAAGCTGTCAAAACTGCCTATCCTCCTAAATACATATTATAATCTTACCATGTTACTGTAATCCAGTAAAGACTTGGTGATATCAGCATAAATGATTTTATCTAGTATTTTTCTTTTCAAGATAAATCCAAAGGTGTTAAGATCACATTGGTTTTATGGTCATATTTGATATATGATAATATCATCTATGTCTGCAGAATTTATGATATTAATATGAGGAGAATGGTGGGATTATTATTATGGGTCACACAGAATTACAGATCCCAATAATAGTACACCTAAAAAAAAGAAAAACTGTCAGCTGTAGTGTAGTGTCAGCACCCATCTTTTCAAGCTGTTGTAGCTCACATTACAAAGAAGGCCATTTTAGCTAGGAGCATAACAATCTCATTGTATTAATAATTTTCTATGTTTAAGCAATATGAGGATGTCTGCCTGCAGTGACAGAAATAAAAACCTTGAAAGGAACAGTCTGTGAAATAAACTCTGAAGGGACAGTGAGACTGCCTCTCTTTACTCCCTATGGCCTAATTAAACAGTGGAAAAGCCACCATAAAAGAAATTAAATTTAAAAAGACAGATTAGCAACAGGAAGGGTGTGGCAGCAACTGATGTTCGTGTGGTGCTCCATTTGCAAGTATGATGAAGAGTGGTTGTGCTAAGAAGCAAAGTTGCTGATTGTAGATTTTTAAAAACTATTTTCACTTTTGGTCATGACAGGATTCTCTAGCCTGGTCTAGTATTTTCCTTTTGCAATCTTCTGCAGCAATGTAACACCAAGAGAAATAAAGCCATACTTCCTCAGCTGTGCTATTCTGCTGGTAACATTTCATTAATAGAAAGTATAATGAATAAACAATTTCTAATCAAGATTTTAAAGATGCTTACACATGTCTATACACATTTTCCCATACACACATACTAGCATTGGACCCAGGCCTTTGCTGGGTGATTTTTGTTTTTTCTTAAATTGCTGGGTTTTGTATTGAGATGGTCTGTATTGCCAAAAGCAATTCAGTCACTGGTTATCCTTTTAAAAATAAGAGAGGTTCAACTGCTGTGATCTGTTGAACTCATAAATGATTGACTTTACTTGGGTAATAATATGTGGTTATTTCTGTCTATGACTGATACAGTACAATATAATCAGAAGAAATGTGTGAACTGTCCAAGAACTACAATTATTTTGAAGGTAGAAAATGACTGTAGGAAAATTACTGAGACTGTTCTGTGCAGTGTAATGTTCTCCATCTTCACACCTTTGCTGTTTGGTATAATTTGTGTTTGTGCATGGTTTGTGTTTACACTAACCTACAGTAGTTTACAAAAAATCCAGTAGTTTACAATGTTAACACTGTTGATGAAACAGCATCAGTGAGAATCAGTGCCCAAGGTGCTCCTCTCTTTCAATTAGAGTTCCTCCTTTTCCATTAGGAGTCCTTCCCTTGCAGAACAAAACAGCTCATTCATTTGGTAAGCTTTTTCTCCACTCATTTAATCTCAAAAGTCGTGAGATCTGTTCTTCACCTAAGAGTATTCACCACCTAAGTATCCAACAGTGTACATAAGTCCATGTCCAAGCAGAGTGCCTTAGTTTACTCTCTAAGCCGAGAGGAATACTACTGAGCTTTTTTTTCCCCCCTCCAGAACACTAATGCGTGTTAACTTTAACCAGGTTAACTTCAATGCCCTTTTGGCACTTAGAGGCACCTGTTTGGGAGTGCACCATGAGGATGAGCCATAGCTCTATGAGACACCACAAAACTTATGACTCATTAGTCATTAAGAAAAGTTTGCAAACAAAATTAACAAAGACGCACACCAAAAAATTCTCAAGTTCCAGAAAATAACTCAGTCACCGAGTTCGGATGCTGAGTTCTCAAGTTGGGAGTCAATTGTCAGCCCCCCAAAACCTCTCTCAGACACCAGAACACTTCTCAAGTTGGCCAGTGGAAATATCCATAGAAGCAGCCTGATGAACGGCTTTTCTTGCTCAATTTCTGCATTGTTGCTTCAAGAAAAAGGGTAAAAATGTTTCTTCTAAAAGGTTGTACATACAGTAGTTGCTGTACAGGTGCACCCTTTCACAGAATAAAGACCCCAGAGCCAATGGCCATCGAACCAACGCTCGTGAGGAGGAACAACGGGCAAGAGGTTTCTTCATTCCCTCGTTGTCCCACAGTATTCTTGGAAGGCAATGTTCTATGTTGCTTTACACTCTCCAGTCTGTATCAAGCATGGAGAGGAGCATTATGCACGTATCATATCACAAGCAATAGAGAAAATTAGGAAAAACTTCACCCTGACGCTTCTCTGTAGGCCAGATAAATTACCCAAGCTCACAGAGAAAACAGGACACATTGTTTGAGGTATGGTATTGTGAAAAAATTCCCTTTATGTGCCTTTTGTCATTAGAATTTATGTCTCAGAGACAAGTCTTCCCAGAGACTTGCCTACAACATTTAGCCTTGCACTACCTTGAGTAGCATTTGTCTTTCAGACAAACTCCAACCAGTCAGGATTGAAAGCCACAGCAGAAAATGGACTTCACAGTTTTAATTCTTAAGGCAGTAAATGTTACAACAAAAATACTGGGTTGGTAGAATTATTTTCTGTATGGTTTTTTTTTTTAACAAGAAAGGAATATTAGATATTTCATCAGCATGTTAGAGCCCATAACACATTCGCTGTGTTTCTGAAAGCTACCATCACCTTACACTGTCACTGTATGCTGATTTTTCTGTTATTGAATAAATGCTATTGGACAGAATTTGGATGATTCTATGTGCAGGTAAATACTAGGATTTGGGGAATGAGTAAAGGCTGCTTGGTGATAACAAATGTAGAAAAATGTATGAGTGAAAAAGCAGTTGCTTCTTTATGGGTAGTGGTATATATGGCTGTACACTTATTGCATTAATATCTATCACATGTGGGTTTATGTTAGAAAACATGGTACTTGAGGCTTTATGCATGTGCATTTCTTAGTGTTATGGCTGTGATTTTCATGCATCCTGAAGGACAGGCATATTTCGTATGTATTATGCTTTTCTGCGCTTTGTTATTGCCAGAAGCTTGAAATCAATACCACTTTTTCTTTCTGATAATTAAAAGGATGGTTTATCTTTATATGGATCTTTAATTTTAATAAGCTAATAATTCTGATTTTAGCTACTATTATCTTAATAGTTAAGCCTTCTTAAATGTTTTTATCGTAATTCCTTTGGATAGTGTTGCCATTTTTTCAGCCTGCATGAATCCTTGCTCTATAGTGACGTCTGCTGGAAATGGCAAACTGGAATCTTCAAGGGCATATTTAAGCTTTTCAGTTCAGGGTTGCTTGATCCCTTTCCATTTGTGAAGTATGTACTGTACAGAAGAGCAGCATCACATTTTCCCATTCCCTAACAGGTGGTGTTTCTGCACTGGACTTGGTAGAATTTGGGCTTTATCTTGTGGCAAGCATGTATTTTTTGTACTGGAGCACATTCCAGCAGTGTAATTTTTGACACTTGTTCTATACTTGTCATAAAAGTTGATAGTTAGAAATCATCAAGTTCTGAGAAATAAGTGTTTATGCTTTGTATTAGATCCATACTGAGGTGCTCAGATTCAGTTATTCAGCACTTCTTCCTGACAGTCCTGACACCAATATTTAAGTAATTATAGAGGAGTCAATGAAAAAAATTTATGCTTTTAATCTGACATTCAGAATTAGGTAATATTTACTTTATATCTTAAAAAAGGTATAACATTCAAAGTAGACACCAAACATTTTGCATTAGAACTAAAAAAAGGAAAGTAATGAGCCCATTTTTAAATGAATTCAAAAAGCAATCTGATTTTAGTTCTTGCAATGGAGAGCAAATAAAATAAAAACTATCGTACTTTATTTACTAACCAATGAATTGAATTGTCCGCCTTTTATTACAGATATAAAGCAAAGACTATGAAGAGGCAATCATTTTTGCAGCTATCAGACTTTCAGTAACATATCTCTTGTGGTTTAAATAACAGATAGTTTAAGTGTTTTTCCATTACCTTCGTGTAAATGAAAAATGCATAAAATATTTTAACAAGGCAAAGTAATCCAAGGAGATTGTTATTTTGTGTTACAAATTAGGTTATTTCTGTCATAAAATTAAAGGAAAAAAAATCAACGCAAGGACATTTCAGCTTAATATCATTTACCAGAAGGAACATGTAACAGATTTAATGAGCTAGCAGGTCACCTGAATCCAGCTGTTTCCGACCAGCTTTATGAAACAGAGAATGCAGCTAACGGTAGGAGGTAAGCATTATTACAAGCTCTCAAGGAGTTACAAAATCGATTTCTGCTTGAATGAATTAATTTAGATTATCAATTTATAACCAGCTACACGAATCCCATCAACTCAACAATTCAGTGAATGATCAGGCTCACTCCTTGCAAGAGCTTAACAATTAGAGAGCTCTATAGTTATCTCCTGTCCTACGGTGTTGCTAACAAAGTTCCTTAGTTTGACAGAAAGAGAAGGAAAGTGTTTGCTTAAGGACATTGCAGGAGTAAAACACACCTTTGGGGAGGGAAAAGAGCAGTTACCATAGAGCAGCTGCATTCTTGTGTCTTTCCTTCCTAGAAATTCTTCCAAAGGTGACTGAAATGGAGTGGTTCTTTTTAACAGCGAAAAACATGACCAGTGCAGGGAAGAGGCCAAACCATCTCATTTCAGTCATGTACTTCTAAAGAAGAGAACAAAGGACAGGATGTGAAAGCTAATGCTTATAACTATCACACACTCTAGAAGTTTATACCTGTAGTGCTATTAAAAATGTCTTGCCTTTTTGCTGAAATGCAGCAAGGTAGTTTCTCTTTCTCCCCATTCTAGTGCAGTCATTAGAAAAATGAATTCTGCATTCTAGTGCAGTCATTAGTGAAAAGAGAGTGTAAATTGCTGCTAGTCAGAATGTTACTGTTTTATTTTGCACAAGTGCTAAATGGCTGCTCGGGATGCAAGTCATTGGTGATTTAGGCTGTTTATCTTTTAATCTTTGACTTGTCTCCTTCTTGTAATATTGCAAAATGGTTATGAGTAAAGGACATTTGCTGTGCATCAGTTACTGCTGTCTCCCGAAGTATAAAATACAGTGGTTATTCTTCCTTGCCTGTTCAGTCAGTTTTGGCACCATCTTCCCTGTCTCAGAAGATAAGAGTGGTACAGTGAGTACAGCACTTTATTAGCAGCATATGATTTATCACAGGGACATTAAACTTAAATAAGTAATTGTGTTTATAAATATCCTTTAACAGAAGCTGGGATTCTGGGTTTAGTAATCGACGTCAGTGGTGAAGTATGAAAAAGTGATCAGCTGTTAGGTCATAAAGCCTTATTGTTGCCTGAAAATAACCTCAAATTATTACATTTTAGGGCTGAGGAAAATCAATAGGATTATATTATTCTTCTTCTAAAAGGTACATTTGCAGTGCAGTGTTCAAAGAGTAATAGGCATGATGGCTTCTGTTAGGGACAAAATGAGTTGCACCTACGTCATGTGGAAAGTATACCACTAAAAAGACCTCAGAGTCCTGACAGTTTTAAACCACTAACAAAAATTGTTAAATAGCTCTGTTGCCCTTATACTTTAAGAAAGTGAAGGGGTTTTGAGTACTGGAAATGCATCTTCTGAACAAACTTGGATATGTTCACATGGACTACCAGTGCTTTTATTTTTTTTCTTGGCTTGGCTGTAAACAGCCTTCTCTAAATTCTCCCTGGGCAGACAAAAATTGAAGACAACAATGCAAACCTATTCTAGTGGAACAATTAAAAATTACGAGAAATCCTTTTTTTGTAGTCTTTTCTGTAAGGTTAGCTCTAATTTGACAATCAAATTATTGTCTTTTTCCTCATTATTTATTATTATTTTAGCAAGGTTTTATGCTAGCACTTACAGAAGTTGGTGTTTGTGAGATGGTAGAATTTAATAGTCTCTGATTTCCTGGGACAGGCATTGTACAGTCTTGTAGGAAGCATTAGTCCACCCTATAGACCTTATCCTGAAAACTCTCTCAGGCTACATATAGGTTCTCAAGATCCATAAACTGATCCTGCAGTAGGTTAACTGAGTGCATGGGACCTGTCAGACCATCAAACAGTAAAGGAACTCATCTGGGGATGCTTTTCTTTCCATCTGTACCAATCATAGCAGTTACCATACCTTTTGGAAAATAAGATTTAAAATATATATATATTCACTGATGAGAGCGAACCTGTAGGTTTTTACGTGTATGCCTCGTCTCTTATGCACTTTCCCAACCACCTGCTCTAAAACCAACTTCAGTGGATGGGACAATGCTGCCATTGGATGGATATTTGGGATATTTGCTGCTGAAGATATTGGGGCTTTACAAAAGTAACTCTTGTGTCAGCAATTTTTGCTGTCCTGTATGCAATACTGGAAGCAATGTAATCCTGGCAGCACTGTACCTCTGTCTTTGCAGTGTGAATTTTCCACAGATTTCTATGCTTCTGTCACCACCCTCTTTCCAGTAACCAAGACAGCTCCTTCAAAGCTAGTTCCAGTGTCAGTATGATCTCCTCTGCTATAATGGTTGAGTCTGAGGGGATAGCTAAATAAGTCTCCCACTGTGAGCTTTCATTGAAGAAATTCTTTCTCTCAGATTTGGATAGTTTATCCCTGGAGCATGCTGTCATTCACGGATGGGCAGATAAAAATTAAAGGATTCAGGGGCTCAGTGATTTCCCAAATGCCAGTCTTTCACATCCAGCTGCTATTGGGCTGAGATGAACCTCCAACTTTTCCTTTGAGGGGAGAACCTCCTGCCATATGCCTTGTGAATCTCCCTTTCTTCTTTATGCCCATAATCATTTAGTAGAAGAACTGCAGAGCAAATTCATCAAAAGGTGGGATCTGTTGCATAACCTAGAAATGGGACCTTTTCTTGTCTATGTGTTTGGTCAAGTTGTTGTATCTTTTCAAGCACGGTGAGCTGTGGTTTTGGATTTGCTGTAATAATGTCACTTATTGCACTGTGGAGAGTTTTAACTAGAGAAAAAATTAAGTCTCTTTCAACTGTTGCAAGTAAGGCCTGCCTAGTGTTTCTCTCAATGATGTGCAAGGGTCCCGTGGTGACGTATGCCTTGGTGACAAGGCAGGAGTGTGTCACTGCTGCGTGAGCAGCCTGTATCCCAAGCACAGAAGCCCTGTGAAACACACACTGGCTCTGGGGCCACTGAGGGTGTTTCTGCATCATGATCCTGAGAAGAGGAGTGCTGCATTGAGGTACCTGAGCAGCTGCAGGCAGAGCTGGCTGGGGTAGCCAGGTAGGTTAGCCAAGACATTCCTGCAGAGCTGGTGACAGCAGGAGAGGCAAAAGGAGTGGTCCAGCATGGTGAGGAAAGGGCTGGTACCAGAAAGGTTCAAAATATTAATGTCAAGTGTATCCTCTCTCAGACAGGATACACTGTAATTGTGTAGTGTTTATGAAACAACCAGCAGAAAAACTAATACTGCTGAACTATTAATTAATATGGCTAAACAAGCTTTAGGGCGATGGCCTTCAGAGAGCTAAATGCTTTTTGAACAGAGTGCTTGGGCCCATTAGCAAATATGTTGGTATTTTCTTTAAGGCTTCTTATGTTCTTTTGCAAATAAAACAGGTTGTATTAAATAAACTCTGTTTCAGGAGTTTCGCTTCCTTATTATCAAAGTTCATGAGATTTTCAAGTAACTTTCTGATCAGAAAGGATATTAATAGCCTTGTTATGTGAGGATTTTCCTTAGAATAGTTTCAGAAAGGTGCAAACATACTTATCAGAAGTGATTATTTGTTTAGTTATGGCAGAAAATGCTGGTAAGCTTTTGGATTTTCTAATTTAGTCCACTGCAATTTTTTTCATTATTTTCATAACTCTAGATATAATCAACTGTAATATTTCAAACATATGTTTCCATTTTATTTTATGTTGGCAAAGCCTTTGATTGCAGTCCCCAGTGCTTACCTTAACTACACCTCATAGAGGCTGTAAATAGACCTCTCCTCAGCTGCATTGCAGCTAGAGACAGCGTCTGGCAGCAGCCTAGGATGGGCAAATGACCTCAAAATCCTGAGGGCCTATAGCAGCGGTGTTCCACATTATTGATAGTAGCAGAGATATTGACAGTCTGTGCTTGGAAGGAAAATAGGAGTTTGATATGACATATTGTGTGTCTCAGCAAGACTCATAAATAATTTTGACAAGTTTTTGTATGCATGGGAAAGTCCTTGATTCAGCCTCCCATAAAAATAAACTTCTATTATGGAATGTATTTGTCAAGTGGCTGTGTGATGGATGGAGCTGCGTTTACCCCTTGGCAGTTCGATGAGTTTTAGATGCACAGCTTACCAGAGAGGATTTACGGGCAGTACAGAAATAATTATTCAGTATGAAATACATAATTCCTGTACCTGGATTTTCATTTTTTATTATATTTTGTTTCTGTTGCATTTCTGGTCTTTAAGACAAAAGGCCGTACCGTTTTACTTGAAGCTGTTGAATGTCTGTAGTTTTTTGTTTGGAGGAACTAATTCCTTTCCCAAAGTTGGCTTGTATTTTGTTAATTGAACAGAAGCTTTTAACGAATTAGGCAAAGCCGGGCAAGTTTGCATCTGAAAATTCTTATTTTTACCAATAAAAACTCTCATCACAGGATTTCTTAGGCTTCTAGTGGAAAAACGAATTAACAAATCGTATTAAATTTAGATTCTTATGATAGGTATTGGTCATATTGCTCTTATTGTCTTTTTTTCTTTTTCTTTTTTTTCTCTTTTTTTTTTTTTAACCAAGTAGTAAGCTCACATGAAGAGGTCACACCTTTCTGTCATGGAACCCAGAGCACTTGGCACATGTCTTGCATTCTTCCTTAAGGCTCCTCCCTCAACTGTTTCTCTGCCTTTTTTTTTTTTTTTCAGTAGTAGTAGTAGTAGTAGTCTTTCTTTTCTGTAAGGGCTATCTTCCTGTCTCCTCTTGCCTCTGTCATTTCTGCCTGTTCATTGCTTACTCCTTTCACCCATTCTGTTTTCACTCATCTAACTTTTTCTTTAGACTTTCTCTCTTTTTTTTCCTATTCCTGTTCTCCTTATTAACTGTTCTCCCTGCTGTTAATAGTTTCACCAGCCTTTCTCCTTCACTTTCTTCCTACTCCTCCAGTCCCTTTCTTCTTACCATTTTTTCTCTTTGTTCTCACCATTATCTCACATTCTAGATTATTTTTACAGTTACTTTCTGACTTGCTTTACTTTTTCTGCCCCTTCCCTGTTACTTAAGACTCCTAACAGTCGTATTTTCTTCCCAGTTTGCAACTTCTGACGGATGCACCTTCTGATGGATACCAGTTGTTCTGTCTTCTCAAAATGTCTTCCCTGTTTGAAACTTCCCAAAGTTGTGAACATGACACTTTTTTAGTCTTTACAGGACTATACAGTTTTAGATAGCTCTCATATCCATGGTGGAGGAATCACACTATCCTAACTCACCAGGAAGAACAGTGTAGTTCTGAAAGTGTTAACATAGCTTTCTGTTGTAGAAGACTCAAAAGAGTACTAATTTTTAAAATAACTTCTAGCATGTAGCACATCATGGATCAGGCTAAGAGATCCCACTCATCATAGGCAGGAATTTCTGTGAACAGAAGATTTCTAAAGAAATAGCAAACTGTTTTTAAAAGTAGAATATTTATTTTAAGACTTCATGCCATTTACTATAGCTTGTAGATATGGCAAATTAGAATTCCTGTTCTTCATTTAAACACATTCTGAGATTTGTGTAGAGCAATTTGAATGTAAAAAATGTGCCTGCTCAAACAGTCTGTGGAAATAAGACAGTATGTTAATCCTTGCAACCAGCACCTGGATGCTAAAAATTGGTCACAGTTAGAGTTGTGCTAACCTTACACATACTGGCACCTGGCTGGGCTGCTCACACAGCTCAAATGCTTGGATTTGAGCTGCCCTCCAATCTCCACTGACTCTTCAGGACAGCATGGTGTCCAATGCCTCCTCTGTCATGTGTGACCCAAGTGGACCTCTCAAATAGCCTTCAGCATCTCAGATACCAGCAGTGGGCAGCTGAGCTGTTACTGTTTGTCCACATACAAAATAATGTCACATATTTCTTCTTATATAATAGAATTTAGCTTGAGTTAGAAGGAGGGAAACAGCAGCAATCTCATTTGAGCTGTGTTAATAAAGCTTTGTAGGACCACTAAATAGCAGGTGCCTAGCAGTTACATCCACTGACTGTCTGCCATTCTCCCATACATGCATCCTGGGATTTTCACTCTTTACCATCTACTGCAAATTGTCCACAAAAAGCCTACTTTTACTATTTCTTTCTAAATCCTCTTCATTAATGGATGGTATCTGCCTGACAAAACTGAATTGTTACTACTGCTGATCTAGATAACACATAAACAGGAAACTTGGTCTGCTACAGCTAATTATGCCACTGCAAAAAATCTGCCAGAGGTGAAAGCCAGGCAGTTGTGAGTTTTATTAGCGCTCATGGATCTGTGTTTATGCAGTGTTGTCTCACGTAGATCAGAGCATCCATCCTCGAGAGCTGGGAGCTAGAGCAGTAAGTGTTCCTCATTTTCCTGCCATCTCTACTGGGAAGAACATCTACTGAGGGGAAGGGAAATTTACTATCAGTTAGATTGGGGCCATATGTGATAGAATCTTCTTTAAAATGCCATACCATAAGTATTTTAAAATATTTGCCAGGGTTATTGAGATATCACTCTTTGCTCCATGATAGTTGAAGGTCTGTCTGCACTTCCATTACAAACTTCCTTAAAAGGGAAGAATTAATGACCTAGCTAATAAAAGTATTTTTGTCCTAAATCTTACTTATTAAATCCTCATCTAGAAGCAAAAACATTTATCGAATGCTTTTAAATTATTTTTTCTGCTACCAATTTCTCTGAAATTTGGATGCTGAAATAGGAAAAGTAATATTTTAATATTTTACAGTTGCACCTGCTTTTCTCTTTCTGAATATCATGGGAATAGGTGAAGGATGGGGGGACAGTTAACTGTAAATCTGTAAGTGATGACATAAATGTGCACTTAGGGGTTGTTTTTTGCTTTATTTTGGGAGTTTGAGGGACAGGCTGCTGCCTGTTAAGTATATATTTATGAATGTCTTTTATGAATGTCCCTTCCTTCTTCCCCAAGCCTGCTGCTTCATTTGCAGATTGTTTTAACAAAATTTTATTAAGCTTTCTGGTAGAGCTCTGTATTAGCAGTGTGGTATTAACATGATGCTTTCTAATAAGTATCAAGCGATTTCTCAATGTGCAGTTCTGTGTCAGAGATTTCTATTACTAATATCTTCAGGCAACTTCATTTCAATCCATGTTGTGCTTCAAGGATCTGTCGAAGTGCACTTCAATGCATCTGAAAACATCCTCAAAATAGAACAACATGGATTGAAATTGAGGGGCCTGGGAGCAAACCAGAGGGGACAATAACAGCTTAGTAAAAGTCTTATTTTTCTCTAGTCTCGCTTTCTTTTTTATACCACCATTAAACATAGGAAGTTGAACAACAATTAAATACTGTGGCTTGCTGTAGCAGTGTGGCAGTCTCCCTGGAAGAAATAGCATTCACAAGTCTGAAGGATAAACTGATGGCTGTTTCTGAACCTATGTGGCTGTACTCATCTGGTACCCAGATTTCAAAGGGTGAAACTGGAAGGGCTCTTGCTGATTTTTAAGCCTCCTACCTGCATATACAAACCTCATTTTTTTATTTAGCAAAATTAGTGTTTGTTAGTGTATAGAATGGAGATGCAGGATAGGAGTTTGTGAGAGTGTACCTGTTACAGACTAGCTTCCAGTTTTCATGTATGCCTCTTATGAGGATACACAAAAGAATAAAAAGCTGCTTTCTTTCTCTTTTTTCCTGCAAAACGTAAGGCGAGTAGCAATGGTTACTTCCAAAGAAAGAGTCATTTTAAGTGATTCTTTATTAGAAAATAAAAGTTTTTAGAGGACAATAGATAGATCCTTGTCAAAAACTGACCAAAATTGTTTGCTGTGGAACCTGTTTGTGTTATCATACACAAATTGAAAGTAATACATTTGAAAGAATGTGCATGGCATTTAATTTTGCATTTATGGCCAAAATTCTGTGCATGAATGAGCTATTGCTGAGCTGGGTGGTGGCAGGTGCACTCATAGACAGTTTTGTAGATAAAAGATGATCAGGGTTCAAGTGTGGGATCATTCTGTAGGCATGGGAGCTGCATCATTTCCCTAAACTTAAGGAGATTTCTAGTTACTTTGTGCATTTCAGAGGAAAAATTCTGAAAAATGAACTATTAGTTTAATTGATAACATGATATCTGGCCCAGTTTCAAGAGAATTTGAACGACAACTTGAGGGAACTGGTAATGCAATCACCACAGTGAGACACCAATACCCAGTGATTTTAGTTATTTATCATGTATGTATGTATGTAACTATGTATACTATGTATATGTATATTATGTATAACTATTAGTATAACAGTTTCCCTAATTTAAGGACTTAAATGTGGTCGGAGTAGCTATTTCACTTGTGACCAAAGTACATAAGAAGGGGAATCTACTATTTACTAATATGTACTCAAGACAGAAATCCATTTTGTTTTAGTGAGTAGGTCTGTTTAAAAGAGGCAGGAGAACAGGCTACTTGTTAATAGAATAAAGTCCAATCACATATAATAGAATTTCATTTTAAAACTTGTGAATATTTTATTACACTTTCTGTATGTTTGGCCAGATTTACCTTATGGAAAGTCCCTTTAGATGTTTGGTTATTCCAGGGGCATGTAGTTAAACAGTCCCTTAATAACACTGGTGTGTAAAAGGGGCCCTCACTTTTGAGAGTACCCACATACTGTAAGTTGTACTGCCTTTCTTGTCTAGGGTCAAGGCAAAGGACAGTTTCCCCCCCATTCATCAGAGTGCAACCCTAAATACTGCATTTAAATTAAAGAAGTAGATCACTGACACTATTTTTTTCTGTATTAAATACAGCAAAAGAAGTAGAGAGAATATGGCCTGCTTTTTCCATGAATATTTTCAAGCTGTGAGTGGAACTGAAGATGCTAATATCTTCATTAGTTAAAAATTTTGGGCAATTTTTTTCAAATGCATCAAGAAAATCTGCTTCTAAGTAGTGTAAAATACAAAGTACTGCAATATTCACTTCAGGCCAAAAGTTATGCCTTGGAAGTTTATTTTAACTAGAATAGGCTTTGCCAATATCAACTGAACAGATTTACTAGTGGAGGTGGCTTTTGAGTGATTCCATACAGTGAAGTGTCTAACTGAAAGAACTAGAACCTAAATTAGGTACTACTTAAGCCATCTTCACTAAAGAAGGATTTAAAACCTGTTCTCAGATCTGGTGGACGTTTGTTAGGTATTCATATTGACATGCAGATGTTTAGAAGTCCCTTTTTATTCAAGATCAATTTTGGCTCTGCCAGCTACAGTTTAGAGGTAAGAAAAGTCATGAAAAATATTCTGTTGTTCATGACTAAGAAGGAAAAAAAAGTAATTTTGTAAAGCTGTGATTTTGTTATAAACCAGAACCTAAAGCCTGAGTGACAGTTCAAAAGATTTCATTTTTATTATTGTGTGAAGCTTGCCCCTAACCATCCCAAAATCAGAACATGGACTCCACAGCCCAACTTTGCCTGAAGAAATACAGTCTTGAATTTGTGGATTCCAAAGGGTTTCTTTGCCTTCTGTATTTTTCCACTGTCCTTCAGCCAAGCTCAAGAAGACCAAACTTGACTTTCTTAATATCATGTCTGAGGTAAAAATCTAGAAAATCACCACAAAAAAGAAAGAAGCTGACTCAAGAAATTTTGGCATACAAACTTCACATCCTTAAGGATTTGTTTCCAGTTAAGGTATGAAGATAAAGTAATCAGAAGTTACAGACAGGAGTTGTAGAATATTCTGAGTTGGAAGAGATCCACAAGGATCATTTAGTCCATCTCTTAAGTGAAATCAGTGTGTATAAGGTCTGAAGTGGATCAGAAATCAAGTCCTGAGGCAAATAGAACTGAGGAGAACAAATGCATTTTAACAAATGTTTATCCTGACTTGAAGAGAGCTTCTTCAAAGCTGTGTTTCTTTAGAGTAGTTTTGAGCAGGCCAAACCATGAGCTGCCTTCTAAAGCTGAATTGAGTCTTAGTCATCCCAAGTTGCTCTTTTGACTTGAAAAGGGCTAAGTGTAAGTCACAATACCACTGGCTGTGAATATCATAATATTCCACTGTGAAATTTTTTTATCAATGAATGAAATGTGAAGTCTTCATTGCATAATATTTTATTGTGGTTTTTTTTCTCAGTTCCCACCTATGGAGAGACATTAACATTTTGAATGGGTTTTTTTTCTTTTTGTGACGTGATTTCTTCTCTTCTGCTTTTCAGAAAACATGTTTTGTTTACTTGTGAGAGACTACATGTTGTAAAAGGATTACCTTGTTCACTGTTTTTTTCTAGTGCACTTTTTAAAAATTCCAATGTTTAAATAGGTGCTAATGTTTTTGCTTTGAAAGTCTCCATTTTTACTGCCACAATAAGGAGACAAGTCATTTTATAATATTAATGTTTTCTGTCTGTGGAGAAATTTCCTTTGTACATCGTTTTTGATATATTTCCCATGCACTGGTCTTCATTTTGTGCATTTTCTAATCTGTAATAGTCCAAATTCCCTTTCAGTCCTACATTATAATATATGAACACGATTACAGATATTGTGTTACAGGAAGGGGGTTCTTTTTGTAAGTGTCATGATGATTATTAATGATATTTCAACAGAACAAAATTTTAGACAATAAATTTTACTCCATAAAAGGCTTTAGAACTTCATTAGTTTGGCTATAGAGTCTACAGAGAGGTGAATTTCATTCAGCTGTTTTCTTTCTTTACAGTCTCAAATGTGGGTATATTTTTAACAGTACGCAGTATATTCAAGCAAATTTCCAACATCCTTCTGCATCTGAATTACATTTTGATTTTACTTTGTTTTTTTTTATAATGATGGTTTTCTCTTTTGATTTCACATGGTGAAAAAATAGCTGGCATGGATTTTATCACTTTCCAAAGAGCATCACCAGACAAGGGCCAGTCATGGAAAATCAGAGACAACGTGAAGGAAAATTAGAAAATGAAAACAGGTTATAACTGAAACCAGACTATCAAACATCTTGACAAACAGACACTAGGTTATAGTATAGCAGTTTATTGAGGAGCCAGATGGCAAGAAAACATTTTCATGCTATGTGATGTGTCATACCTTCCCAAGCCAAACAGAATTATCCTGTAGAACACAGTCTGGATAGCCAGATTTCAGTCTCCTCTTAAGCTTTGTGTGCGCTTAATCTAACCTGCAAGTGACTTTTTTTTTAAGCAAGTGAAAAAAAGAAAATAAAAAAAAAAGAAAGGGCGAGCTATACAAAGGTTGTCTGTTTTTAATCAGCTGTGGTGCTCTCAGACACTGTGTCCTAGAAAGCATGGCTCTACAGGTGCCACTGGTAGCTAAATAAAAAGTAATCACAGAAGAGGAAAGTTGGAAAGAACTTCACAGAGTCCTTCAGATGCATTGGAGTTCATGCATCCCATTTTTGGTTTGTTTCATTTCTTTTTTGAAACTCCTATCTACAATTCATTTCACACTAGACCTGACATCTCTTTTCCTTTACTTCTCTTTCTACTAAAGTATCAGAATTATCTTCTCATTGTACAGTGAATTTGGTTGCTCATGTTTATCTCTCCTTTCTCCACCTTCTTCTCATTTCTCCTTATTCTTTGTGATCATATAATGTACAATCTGTAGTTAAATTGGTGTAAACCTAACTTAAAGCAACTGAAGTGCACCTGTGTTCTAGGATTCGCTCTAGTGCACCTAGATACAGTTCACTGTAACTACATGAGTTGAGATATAAACCTTTCTGATAAAGACAAGACCATAGTAAGAGACCAATCCTCTGAGTCTTCAAGAAAAAAGAATAAATTCAGCCTCAGCATTCTTTCTCATATTACATTTCTTCTAGTCTCTTACACCTCTGTGCTTTAACAAAAATACTGGTTTTCAGATACAAATTTTTACTTCACCTCTTTTTTCTCCTTTCCCCCCCTTTTCGTTTCCCTCTCTGTTCAAAAGCAAGTCCAAAGAGGACGTTGGACTAGTAGTTCATATTTTATACCTTAGCCTGTGACTTTGTTTTTTGGGTACCAAAGCAAGTTGTTCAGTATAATATGAAATTGGTAGAATCTGTTTTTAAAGTGGAACAATCCAAGAATTTCTTCCTTGAGGAGCAGTTTTTCTTTTTGTTTTTCTTATACAGCATTTTTTTCAAGCACACAAAATTACAGTATATAAATTTATTAACTTTTGTTAATATTTTCAGTATTTACTGAGAAAATTGCTAGACATAGTCTTGTATGTGTTTTCTTTGGTTCTCCTTGATTGATTTTAGTTGAAGTTTCAAATGATTATTTTTTCACCTATTCTAATATTAGGAGGTCAAACTCACAGCTGAAACAGTAATTTTCACCTCCTACTTGCGAATAATTCTTTCACTCTAAAATACATAAAATACACTTGAGACTAATTCAAAACCCTCTTAAATTTCCAGGACTTGGAATTTGTACCTACATCCAAATTGCACAAATGACACCTAATTCCCATTAGATGGTAAAATTAGGAAGGAAAAAATACTCTATTTAAAATTCTCTGATTATGTACTTCAGCCCCTAGTCTGTGTCTGTAACTATTTCTAAATCAAAAAGTTTTGAACAATTGACATGTAAACATGAACAGGGAAATATTTCTTCAATGTTCTTCCAGTAATTTAGTCCAGTCATCTTTTAAATATGTATTAGGTTTTAAAAATGTTAAAAATGATTAGCTGGTAGTTCCAGCCACACACCCTTCCCTAGATTTATTTCAGTCTAGGTGGTAATCATGAGTTGAGTTTGGATTTGTTTTGGGGCTGTGTTGTTCTATTTTACCTGTTGATGAAGTGAGGAATCAGGAGGTTACATGACATAAGCAGTGACCATGGAGCGAGTGTCAGAGCTGAGAACTACTTGAGCTGCTTTCTTCTGTCTCTTGCACTAGGCAATGCTGCAAAGGTTTGGCATAACAACAGATGGAAGTGATTGATTTTGCTTTTTTTTGCCTTTTTTTTTTTTAACCAATCCAGTTTGTAATGTAAGTATGTGGCATATAATAGTTGGTTTTTTGTATTCGTGTGCAGATTCATTGTGGTCTTTTCAAATGGTGTTTACATGAATCCGTGAAAGAGCAAAACATCATGGACTTTTAAAATAGAAATATTAGGCAATAAATAGTATAGCTGAAAAATCAATAATAAAATGTAGGTGGCTTTTGCTGCTAATTTAATTAAGTCTATATCGTGTGTAAAATTGCCTATAGACACATAGGTAGAGCTGCTTACCCATATTGAAATGTAGCTCTCATATACCATTTGAAAACGAGCTGACATGAAACTTGCTATAAAAAATGAAATATTCTAAGATATCCAATATATCTCTGAATAAATGAGATGTGCAGAAATAAAAAAGGAAAAAACAACTTCAAGTTGTCTGAAGAATTACATGAAGATAATAGAGAGTTTTTGGTTTTTTTCCTTATTGATTATTCCCAGAACTTAAGGTTTCACAGTTAGATTGACAACTGAGTTATTTGCCCATACCTAGTGACTGACAACAGATAATGGAAAGGCTTTTACCATGATATAACAGCAGAGAATAATTTCTAATTTACTACTATAGTTCTCATCAAAAGTACCCCAGCAAAAACAGTAGATTTATCACTTCAATTACTGGAATTTCACATTTAGTTTAAAGAGACATGTTTCTATAATGTGACAGGCTTTACAGATTCTGAACTTCTTCAGACATTTCAGCTATCAGAGTAATCAGGAAAAGATATAAATGAAAGCAATTGTTTTAGTTTTATAACTTTCAGTGCTGTCTACTGGCAAGAAACGAAACAGGCCATAAACTGATGGTCTTTGCCAAGTCTATAAAAGGGGAAAAAAAAAGACATTCCATATCAGTCTTTTTACTTTTTTAAACCAACTGTCTGATACTGGATCAGAATAACGTTAAAATAGTATTCAATTAATATGAACAAATTAACTTTTATGTCTGTATTTTTTAAACTAGCCACCTGGCTATAATAAAATGTTGTTTACCTCAAAATATATTGAGTATATTTTTAATATATTTATTCATATTGCTTCTGTCCAGCTTGCATGCCTCAAGCTATGAGTGGGAACCAAAAGATGAAAAAAAAGCCTAACATAAAAAACAGTCAACAATCATAGGCTTCTATACTCTAAAAAAAGATAATGTGAATGATTTTAAACTGATTTGAAATATCCTAACAGGTAGTGTTTTCTGCTTTTGGGGAAAATTAGTTGTTCACTGTTTTTTGGTTTTTTTTGAGGAGTGTATCTCTTCAAAATTTTTGTAATTCACCCTCCACTTGGTTGTTCTCACCCTGGGAAATAGGAAGTACTACATGTAACTGGGGATGCTGGGGCACTTCTTTAGTCTGGATTTGAATACCCTCAATGTGTCCCAGTCTCAGGAAATATCTGATCAAAGATGTCATTCCATGTGCCACTTTTCTATTGCCTCCTAGAGCTCCCTGATTTCTTCTGCAAAGGCAACCTTCGCATATAAACTGATGGGGAGTTCTGGATTCTCCCCAAAGTGAGTCCCAGGTCAGAGCACTGAGGAACAAAGTGCTGGTGTGATGGTTTGTGTCAGGGTACCCTCCTATCGGTCAGGTTAAATGCAATAAACAAATCTTAGTGGAGTACTGTGCTGTACTTTCCATTTTATGGCAAGATAAATCAGTGCTCCACTGGAGATCTGATCTGTCTCTAGGTTCACTTCAGGAGATTTGGATCTGTCTCTAGAGAAATAGCCTATATCCTAACATTATGCTTATACAGGCAGGCATACCAGTTGTCCCCGAAACATCTTTTTTGCAGGCAACCCTTGGCAATCCCTCCCATTTCTCATCAAATAAAAGGAATTGAAGGAGGCTTTTGTGAAGGATCCCTACCAGAGAAAGTCAGCACGTTTTCACGTGGGATTCCTAGTCTTTCTGCAGAGTCATTTCTCTTAAATACAATCTTACTCAGAGGTATTCCTGTCTCCTGCTTTCAGACCAGAGAGCAGGAGGGTGGGACTGGGAATCAAAGGCACATGGCTTGAGTGCACTGTGCAGAAGACTCGCCCTGGTGTGCCAGGTCAGGCATGCTCTGCTGTGTTACCCACACAAAGATGCTAGAATAGCAAAGTGCCGTAATAAAACCTCACCAACTAGAGAAAGCAGTAGGGATTTTGCCACAGCTGTTGCAGAACTCGTAAATAAGTTTGCACAATTATGATATTTGGTATAAATGAAATGCCATCGCACATGGTGCCTCTGATGGTCTGATGATTGCTAGGGTGCTGCTTGTATCACAGAGCGTACATTTACTGGCAAAAGAGGAGATCATCTATTCTATCATATGTGAAAGGGATCTTATTTGGGATTTGCTGTAGTAGAGCAGTGTAGTAGTTAAGCCAGCTCTACAATTTTATTGCCTGTTACAGCTGAATTTTCAAGAAAGTCTGTGATTTAGATCACAGAAAGGATGTATCTAAGTGCTATATATGGTGTCAAACGTGCATAACTGATTGAGCACATCTGTTTATGAGGTACAATACTTGAGTGATAATGTTTATGAGGAGTTCTATTAGGGTGAATAACATAGCTGCTGGTTAAATGCCTGTTTGGATTGTTTTTATATCCACTGATTTAAAGTAGATCTAAATAGATTGGTCACATATTCCACATTTGTTTGTTTGTTTGTTTGTTTGTTTACTCTTACAGAGGCCAGGGAAGAAGTTTTAATTAGTTCTGTGCCAATGAAGTTCTAACCTCTGAAGGTTAAGAACAAAGTAAGGGACTGTAAAATCCCAGTATGGCAGACCCAAATGAACCTACAGCTCTTCACTGGTTTAGATTGATTGTTCCTTCCAAAATTAAAGGTAGCAATATTTTGGCACATGATTAGCATTTTATTTATAATATTAATAAATTAATATTTCAGACAGCTTAGCAGCAGAAATGCTAAGCCTAAGTTAAATTTAGGATAAGCATTTTCTTAAGATTTTTTTTTCAAATAATTTCATCTTACAGTCATGTAGAATGGCAGATGTTTGCAAATCTTGGTGTAAAATTGATTGAAATATTTTAAGAAAACTGAAATAATGTCAGTGGCAAAATTTATTTTACCAAGTGCAGATGTAAGACATCAAGTTCTCAGACTGATGGCAGAATTAACAAAAAACACCATCTGGTTCAATAATTATCTGAGAATACCCATATTCTTGGATTTGTTTTAATACCACTTAGTTCCCAGCTTTATTTTATCAGTGTTTGCACACCAATGAGACTAGATTGTGCAAAATGAAGACTACTTCCATCTGATCATTTTTAAAAAACAACGTGTTTTTGCATGAATAATGAATCTTTGAATTGTTACTAAACAAGCAAATTATTTGCGTATGTGTCACATCGGTTATCAAGTTTGCACATGTGACAGCTTCAACAGCCGTCACATAAAATGCATAGAGCTTGTAACCATATGTTTTTGCTTGACAAAAAGCTAAAACTCAAGATCAATTTTCAATATGGGATGCACAAATTAACACTTTAAAATGCTCCACAAATTTAGCAAAATATGCAGAAATAGCACATTTCTAGATATTAACTGATATCTTTGGATTCGACCTTAAGGTATTCAATCATTTTGATTAAAAGACTGATTTCTCATAAAACCACAGTCTGTTGGAGGCGCAAAGCCAATGACATTTGAGCATTCATATATTTTCATAAACTTTGAACAATGTCAGTGAGACACCTCTTCAATCTTGGCCACACAACAGCAGGGTATTCAATCTTTCTTTAGCTTAAGACAGAAAATTTGAATATCAGCATAGGGTTATTAATGTGACAGTTCACATGGTGTGCACCATGTTGATTCTTAAAAAGCAGATCTGTGGAATGTATAGAGCACTCTGCTTTCCACTCTTGCTCTTAAAAATCCAACAGAAAGCCTTAAAATGCATTTTTACAGCTTGATCGTTACACTTTTTAGTAGTAAAACATGAAGAAAATTGACTACAGTTTTGCACCTTGAAAGTTACTGGTATTATTTCTGTGATTATATCCTCTGTTGTGTTTAATATTAAAGATGTACAACAGATCTCATTGTGTATTACTTAATTCTTTTTGTTTGTAAAAAAATGGCATTAGCAAGTGACTAAGCAGCCATGCAGTTAAATATTTAGTTGCTCCACCTCCCCTTTTTTCTTGACTGACTTAGTTTCTGTCAAAATTTATGGCATTCCAAATAAATAAATAGACACCCCTCCCTGTGCTTATTTCTTTAAATTCAGATTTTTGAGTAATGTAATGTTGTTCAATGTAAGCATGTCATTTTACATTACATCATGTTGTAGGTCAGATGCAATGTAACTTTTTATGATGCATTGTAAATGACAAAACATGCTGCAATATGTGATATATATTGGTACGTGCCCCTGATAACATCGCTTTTTCTTTAGAGTGTTGTTGCCTGAGCAGCTTGGGAGAAACCAGATGGGCTGTGAGGGGAAGATGAGCAATTCTGTCTTGCCCAAACTGCAAATGTGACAACACACTGTTAAGACAGGAGACAGCGAGGTGCATGTGTTAATATAATACAAGGCACCCACAGATGTCCCAAAGTTTTCATTTAAAAGCCCTGTTAAATAAACAAAACCCAGAATTTCATCCTCTTTCAGTGACAGTGGGAAGATCTGCTATTACTGTTGCAGAAGGTGGGGTAGAAGTCTGATTGGTTTTAGATCCGTGGTGCGTGCTGGTAAATACTTGCTACTATTGTACAGGAAGAAACAAGGAATATGTCATGCAATTCAGCATTCCAGTTGCTTCACCAATTCCAAATTTGCTGTAATAATTTAATATTTCTATAGGCTCTTCCATCTGAAAGGATGTTGAAATCTGTTACAGTTTTCCATCACATCCAAAAGGCTTCGCTCCCTGTTGAAAACCAGCCATAACTGAGGTGAAACTTGCAGGATTTCAATGCAGAGCAACATTGTATGACTAATTACATGACTATATTTCAGTTTAAACGGCAGGGGAAACACAGGGAAGGGTTATGTACTTAAAAATACTGGAATTTTACCAGGACATTCTTACTTTTAGAAAATGTGCTACAGGAATCTACTACAAGTGTCTCACCTGAAGAATTGCACAGCATTTCCACCTGCATGCCCCACAGTGATAGCAACAAATGTAGTAAAAGATCAATATCCATAATGGCTTGAAATGTCCTAGTTAGGACATTAGGTGAATAAAAGGCTTCTTTTCCATAGTAGTGTGACCATGTGTAAGCTGCTCAACATTATGCTTTCACTATTATTAGTTTACTCTCATTTGGTTTTTAGACTATGAGGCCTTTCAGTGGATTGCTTCCCTCAGCTGCTGTTTGTACAGGGTGTGACACAATACCACTAAGAACAATTAAAACATATAAATGGTGTATAAAAATCTTCTAATACTGCTTAATTCCATGCAGGGCTACCACTTCATTGATAACTCAGAAGCAAAAGCAGCATGAATAGGCTCACCACTAACTTTTCTGTGCACTAGGGACTATTTTAAACAAAGAATTCTTCTATCTCATCTCCACCAGTTTCCAAGATTACTGAGGTTGAAGCCATAATATTAGACCTGCAGAGCAATTTCTGATGCTGATTTAGGTGGTATTGCCCATCCATGTGTTTGGATGTGTGTGTATTTCTCAATTGATTACATATTCTTCTCTTGTTGTGAGGTTGGATGGACTGAATTTTTCACAAATGGCAGACTTGCATGCAGGCAACTAAATTAAAAGTAGTAAACGACATCCAGACACCTATTAAAAAAGCAACACACTATCTTAGAAATTGTGTCTATTTTGGGGGGGTGTGGTTATGTAACTTTTTTCGCAGAAGTCAAATTTTATTTACAATTTAGTTTTGGTCTTTCTGTCTATCTTTGGAACACTTTACTTTTTCTCTCCCTTCTCCTGCCTATATAGTCAGTCAAGTTGTTCACTGAAGTCTTTTTGAGAGTTTTGAGTTCTGTTTTCTTCAAAAGTAGAAAAGTGAAGGCATAGCAACAAAAAAAAAAAAAAAAAAAAAAAAAAAAAAAGAAGGCAGTAGAAAATCATTTGACATAATGGTTAAAAATGCCTTAACTTGAAGAAGAAAGACTCTTATTTTGTGGGTTTGGGGTCTTTATTGAAGCCTTCTAGCAGTGAAGGGTTTTCTTTCTTTTCCCCTGTACTTCTAATGAGAATGTTGCTATATAATGAAAGAATCCACAGGACAAAATCTTTCCTGTTTTAACACAGATACCATGTCACTGGCTCTCTTCTACTTGTGCAGTTGTGATGAAAGCTATATGAATGGCTGAGCTGTTCCGAAAGGCAGCATTTTCATTCTGAGTAGAGAATAGCTGTGGGAAGACTAAGAGCTTCTTGATGCTGCTTTTTTTTCCACTAACTTTTCTTCCTTATTCAGCCGCAGTAGAAATTGGGTGGGAATTGATAATCCTTTCGGAATGTAGCTTTTGACACTTATCTGGTGGATGATAATTAATGCATTCCAAGAGGATTATCATAGTGGACTGTAGTTATAAAAGAGTGACATTCCATTTACATGGAGTGAAACTTTAATATATGTCTGTCTCTACCACATATTTTTAGGAGAAATTTTCAACCTTTCAGCTCCAGACAATGTAGCTCCACCCAGTCCAGCTATAATGAGCAACTGTAGGCACAGGCACTTTTTACCAGTATGTTACGATGTCTTAAAAGCACAGAAACCCCCAAAATATTACTGTTTATGCAGCATGGATGTAACTTTTTCTGAGATATTCAGAACGAAGCATTTTGTTTCTTGACTTCAAGAGAAGTAACGTTTGCAAAGATTTTGAAATAGAGGATGAAGGCTGGGTGCAATGGGATTAAGACAGTTCTTTGATTTTTGTAAGCACCATTTTTTATTATAAACTTCACTGTAGCATTGCAATAGAATGAAATTTTCATAGACAAGTTGCTCAGAACTGAGATATCTCTAAAAACTTGCAAACCACTACATCCCTTCAATAATAAAATAGATAATTTTATGATTTTGAGGAGGGTTAGCGGTCCTACTCTACTGTCTTTTGTGAGGAGCAAAGAAGACAATTTTCCTGGAATCAATGGGATTTGGGACTGTCTTGCCCTTCCACCATTATACGGGACAGGAGCCTGTCCCCCCACAAGGGTCATGGGAATATTTTGGCTCAGTGGAAAGGGACAGTTTCCTTATGGTATTGATTACTGAGAGTGTAAAGTTTCCTGTAGTATTAGGAGATGAATGGATTTTGCATCTGTTTAAAATACAGAATATTGATGAGGTTGATAGCTATGTATTACACCTTTAGGTTCCAAGTGTTACAGAACACAGTCTGACAGCATCAAAAAGGCCATCACTGATTGTATCATACATTACTGTATAGTCTAGGTAATTTTATAACCTTAGAGCAGTAGCCTGCTATGGTTCAACTGCAGGAAAAATTGTCAATATACTTTTGAGTATACCTTTGCATTTGTTCTTTTATTCTCCTAAGTTAATCTTAGGGAGCAAGTGTTATTAGCCACCAGCCATTTGTCAGGATGGGCTTTGTTTTCTGTTTCACTGCACTGACTTCTGTGTTGCACTGCAGATGCTATATGGATGCTAACAGGCTCGCTGTGCTAATCTCTAGCAGCATTCCTTTCTCTGTCCAGCAAGAAAAACTCCTTTCTAATACTTCATTAGTGTGTTGGTTGGTTGAGTATAAGACTTTATGGTCTGGTTTTCTGTTTAACTACCTTTTTGTTATGAACTACTTCAAATCTGCAAAAAAGAGTATTTTTCAGTAAAAAAATAAATCAAAGATGTCAGACAATTCTCAGAACTACAAGAATAGTTTCAGAATCAAAGTATTCTGTAAGGTGCCCAACTTGTGGTCATATTCCTGCAATACATCTTGACACACAGGAGAGATTACGTAAATGTTAAATAAGAATACCATCTCAAAAAATACATTTCCATTATGTAGAAAACAAATTTGTGTCACAGATTTGTAGGTGTAGGAAATGGAAATAATTTATAGGGTCCCCTAGTCGAACCCATATGAGATACAAGATTACTGAATGAAATAAGTTTTACTGTGCTCTGTCCCATCTTTGCTGTGAAAGGCAAAGACCCATTTAAATTGAAATTTTAAATAGCTTCAAGAAGAAAGAAAGTCTCAACATTTGTAAAAGAATGTAAACTCAACATTTATAAGGATCAGAAACCCTTTTTAAATATATTGATGAAAAATAAGTCCTGACATTGGAGTTGATGCAGGGAAGAAGGCATATTTCAGTCATTAAAAGCCTGATGGATTAGCACCTTGCCAGGATCTGGCTAGGCTGTCCACAGGTATTGTGGCACAGGTGAGAAAGAGAGCCAAAATTAGTACCATGAACACAACAAATATGTGAGATATTTTCAAACTAAGAGGCAACCAGGAACAACTAAGTCAGTGAAAGCCTTGATCTCCTCTTATTTTTCATGGCAATATTCTCTCATTTTACTTTGTCCTGATTTATTTTATGTCTATATTGTTATGTTCTTTGTACTTTTGAGAAATTCTCCATTTTATCTGGCCCCATTGGAAGGCACCGTGACAATGTGGTGTTTCTTGGTCCCTCACTTATAAGAGGTGAAGGTTGCAGTCTGCTGGCTTTTCAACATCAGCAAAATAGTCCTAGGAAACTCTGAAGATTAATGTCACAAACGTAGTGTGGTACCTGAACATTACAAAATATTTCAGGTGGAAACTTGGTCTCATCATCACCTTAATCTCCTATTCTCTCCTCTTCCAAAAAAAAGTAAGCAACAAGCATTCATACATATGCTACATCTGTCTTGATTTCTTTTTCTCTTTCAGTTTTTAGGTTCAAATAGCAGTAATGATTAATAACATAATGGCTCTGAGACATTTAATTCTCCTCTCAAAAAGGGAGCTAGTAAATTTATTCTTTCACAAAAGGACATCCGTTTTAAGTGTATAGGGAAAATGTATCAAAATATTAATTAGACTTTTCTTTTGTTTTGCTAGTTTGCATTAGACAGATGGAATTCTGATCTTTAACAGCATCATGACTCATGAAACTGCTTGTGTACTAAAATGCCATTATTAACACAACAGTAGTTTTCAGCAGTTGGTAATTATTGGCATAATTAAACATTTATCAAGAAACAAGTATTTATCATTCATTAAACTTTCATTAAAAATCCATCTTAGCACAAGCTAGATTAGCCAGTGATTTTCGAGTGATAACTTCTTAACTTCTGGCAGGAACATAGAGCATTTTGATGGCAAAGAAAATCGTGCATAACGCAACCTTTCAGGTTTTGTAAACAGTTATAACATTTTAGACTTAGGAGTGCTATTTTTAAGCATGCTATAAGACTCAGACAAGAAAGTACTTGGCTATTTTGTGTAGGGTTTACTAAGTTTGGCACTTCTTAACAGTGTATTTGGAAAAATAAGATGCCTTTGGCTGTGAAAAGCCAGTGCTAAGTTTGCTTTATAACTGCATTTACATGACTTAAATTCCCTCAAAACCTGATATGTTTACATGTATTAGGACATTGAAATTTACTTTTGTTAATGGATCATCTCGTAAAATCTGCCTTACAGATTTGCAAAAGGATAGAATCTCAGACTAGATGTTTGTAATTGGGAAATCTTGAAGAGTGTCTGGTCCTGATACAGTATTTTCCAACACTTCAATACTTCTTGTCACTGAAGGAGAAAATAAGCATATTTTCTTATTTAAAAGAAAGAGACCCATTACATCTCTGAAAGGTTTTGGTTTTATTTTGCAGAGTGAAGTATGAGGCATTATGCCTTGCTTGCTCAGTTTTGATCAATTCTTTGAGATGGCAGATTGATTATTTTTTGGCACGTTTAGGTATGAATAAAGGTAAAGTAATTTGTGTGAATTTCAACATGCAGAAAAATAAGATTATTCAATGTCCTGTAGTTCCCTCTCGTTCCAGTTTTCTTATTTAACTCTTTTTAAGTCTTTTCTCCTTGGTTATTTATTTTCCTCAGTTCTCATCTGCCATTTCCACTAACCCTGATTATCTCAGAAGCACTGGCTTACTTAATCTTCCAGCTACCGATTGGCTATCTTACCTCCCAGCCCTTTGTTTCCTCTCTTGCTTATAGGTACGAGAGGATGCATTACTTAACCCCTCCTACACAGTCACTGTTTTGCAAGAGGTACCAATTTGGTAAGGTTAGTGTAAGTTTAAAATGCTGTAATATGATTGTGGCGGAGAAAAAACAATATTTAGTGAGCACGACTGTCTCAGAAAGCTCCTTCACGTACATACAAGAGCTTCACATCTTAGCCCATATTCAGCAACTTTGTGTTTTCTCTTGGGCAAAAAATTTACTGTATCAGTGCTTTTATGTCACAAGAATGAATTGAATTCGTACCCTTTAGTGCAAACAACAATAGACAGAGTGGTAACCTAGTGGAAAACAAATAGACGCCCCGTCCCTTTTGGGGATTCAGAGAGGTTCAGAAAGATGGAGCTGACGGTAGAGAGGTGGCAGATAAAAACAGGCTGAAGCAGGAAAGAATCCTGCGGTCATTTATTACCATGCCATCTTCATAGTGTTTGCTGAACCAAGGTGCAGAGTAATGATTCAGACAAATGATGTTAATAATAATAGCTGGCCCTTTGGCAAAAATGGAATACCTAGTATTGCAGCATGAGACCTAATCAGATTCTCCAAAAGTTGCTTCAGACTGATAGAATTTTTTGTCATTGGGTTTTCCATCAATAGATTCTCCCTGGATACTATATTTTTAAAGGAAGCAAAGTGATAAACAGTTATTTTCCATCAGAGTAAAAACCCAAATATTTTCAAAATTATGATATTTAATTTCTAGATTAAAGCTAGTTTTAAAATACCATGTTATTATTTCTAATTTATTTTTTCAGTAGTATCTACAAGATACTTGTAGTAATCATGGATTACTTGATCGCATTTAGAAACTTTCTGGAGTTCACTATCTTTTTTTTTTTTCATATAATCATCACAGAATTCACCTTATTTATTGTAAGTGAATAACAGCAAATATGTTTTACAGTAGTTTTTGTTGCACACATAGTATCACTGGTAAAAATGGTCGGCGTGTAAAGCCCAGCTATGGATTTTAAACAAGGGGTAGTTGCTCGTAACTGCTGATCTGATTAACTGTTTTGATCTGTTGCTAGGAATTTGTACATAAAAGAACATTTGCACCCAAAAAAGCTTACTAACCATTTTGCACTGTTCAGATTTTGTTGTTCTTTTTAATAATACCTGCAGTTTTAGGCATATAGGTCGCAATTATTTTTATTAGCTGTTTTTCTGTTAACAGCATAACCAACATCTGTTTTAATCTAAACATCATCAGACTTATTAATTAGGTACATTTTGGCATCAATTTATCACACATGCCTTGACACTTTTGATACTTGAAGCGTAAGCTATTATGTGTAATGAAAAAAAAAGTATGATTTGGAGTAAGTGTTATACATCATCTGTAGGGGACAATTATGTTGGCATGTGGGAGGTTAATGTACACACTCTAGATTCCTTTGCTTGATTTGCTGTTTTCTTCTTCATAACTCTAGGTAAACAGTTTGTGTTGCTATTTAATGCACAGGTTAAGTGTAGTTGCAGGCTATTATACATCATTAGAGTAAGTAATATTCAGCTGTGGAAGAAAGATGGAAGCTTTTCACTTGTAGCCACTTGGACATTTCATTTTTCATCTAGTATGCCACTGCAAAAATTAGTTGTGGCAGGCCTGATGTAATTTATAGCCTGGTACCCTGAAATTAAGCAATGAATCACACCATTTTGGCTGATTAGAGTTAATGCATTTTTCCCAATGACATATTTTGTAAAACAATGCAGTTTATTCTAAACTTTGCCTTACCCGACCTAGTAATTTCTCACGTCAACCTGTTCAATGGATTGTACCATGTACAGTGCACTCTATCACCAGATTTCTTTTGGTATTGTATTGTAGTTATCTCCCAGCTTAAAGGGACAGCCTTCCCTTTATTTCCTAATTTTCTAACTAGAAAACATCAACTTTCCCTCCATCCCTGACCCTCTGTTCTCAAACCAGACAATTGAAAAGCAAAACACAGAGTAATACAATTCAATGCAGCTTGATTGAAACTGGAGGGCATAATGATCAAGTGAGTAGAGACCATTGGATTGTGCCTCAGGCCTTCATACTCTGGATCTGATCAATAACAAATTTATTACTAATCAAATCCAATAAATACAAAACAGCATACATTTATTTTTATTTGGCACCCAGCTGGTCACAGAATAATAATAAAACAGGTAGTCAGAGAGAGACTGCCTTTCTGAAGAAAATGATGTAGCCAATGCATGCTGCACTTAAAACTCCTGTGTATCACAAGCAGATGGCCTGTCCTCAAGAAGCCTCATTGTGTTTGTCTGATTACCAGTGGGCGTTGTGTCCCACTTGCCTGTGGAATATATTAATGGTTCCAGCTCTTGAGTTTGGAGAATTCTGAGATACTTCGTGGTTGGGAGAGGTATCACTGCAGAGCAGGATCTATAGGTATTAGTGTCAAGAAGAATAATGTCTTCCTTGTCCTTTTTCCTGGGTTATTGCATGGGGCATACAAAGACTGGAATGAGTTAATAGAAAACAAAGAAACTAAAGGTGTTTGGAGAGGAGAGTGAAATCAACAACATAGCTGAGACATGCTAATTTTACCATTGCCAAAAATAATGTGCAACTGTTCTTTCCCCCCAGAGTACTAAGATGCATAAGACCACAAGACATAATCATTTCAGGCATCTTACACGGTGTAAGACTGACACAGACAAACAGTGCATAGCTAATGTGCAGCTGACAGTCAGTATCCAGGATGGTTTTTTTGTATTCACATATTTTTATATGTGTGTGCATGAAATTTAGCTAAAAAATCTCATTGCTGCAATTTGTTACACAGACACATTATGAATTACGAAGTGTATGCCAAAGATGCAAACTGAATAAAATTATTGTGAATATTTAACAATACTAAAAGTGCAGTGTCATTTAAAAGTCAGATAGTAAAAAATTTCCTATTTCTTAGTTGATGGAGTCACTGTAATTTTGAATGGTCTGTGGAAACCAGAGAGTCTGCAACACATAGAGGGAAAAGGCAGCACACCTGCAAGACTCCAGCCTACCTTGTTCACACCCAGGATAGAAGAAAATGATTTATTATCTGTCCCTTGAATTTCTCTGAGCATTCTGTCTAAACTTTAAAAGCAGATTACATTTGCGATTAAACCTTAACAAATGTTGTTTTAACTAGACTGCAATATATGTTATTGACAACAAGCTTTTTTTCCCCCGAAAATAACATTGATGCTTAGGCATGCAATTTACAAAAATGACAAGGAAGGGTGGTACTTTTCCCAAGGTGAATGTGAGTTGACTGATTAGCTGGTATTTTAACTTAGATTCTTGCAAATTACAGACATAAGAAACCCTGCAATTTATATGTACTTTAGAAGTGAAAGCTTTAATCCCATGATTCATGAAAGTAAAGTGGTAATAATTTAAGTACCATATTTTATTTATCCCTTAGAGTTGTCAGCTGATACCAGAAGTATTCTCACTATTTTTGGGTTGCTGCCTTTGGCCACCTAATTGCTTCTTAGGAAGTAAGAGGGAAATTGCTTATATAACTACATGGATTGTCTTTGGCAACGTCAAGCCAAGGCATCAATCAGTCCATCTGGGTAAAATCACAAGCTGACTCCGATATTGCTAAATATTTATACTGTCAAATACACACAGACATCCAGATGAAAAGAGGCATTCATTAGGAATGCTCCAGCTTGTCAGTTTAAAGATGTAGATTAGAGCAAAACCTCCCACTATGATACTGAGTGCTCAGGAAAAGTCTATATTTAGCCATTCTGAGCAATAAATATCATCATATTGCCTCATTTAGGTAAATAGAGAATGAATATTGTCAAGATGATCTAGAGATAATGTAAACAGATCCCTGTTCAGAGTCTGTGTTACTAGGGTAAATTCCAGGACATTGGTGTGCTGCTGATGCTTTTTGGTTTAACCCTATTTCTTAATCGCATTCTTATCCCCTTTACATTAACAGTAAGATTTCTTCTTTGCAGATCAAAAGAGAAGGGGGGGAAAAAGAGATAAGGTGGGGTTTCTTTTTAAACAAAAGTGGATTTTAAATTCTAACTGAGCTATTACATTAATTAGTAGTTTTGCTCTAATATTTTCTTGGCACTGGTAGAGACTGCTGCTGCTGCTGCTGTTGCTAGAAAATACTGATCTCTGTAGCAACACTGAAGCTCATTTCAGAGTTTAACATGGGAACTGACAAAGCCCATCAGTCAGCAGAACATCACAGCTCTGAGGTTAAGACGTGATTTCAAGAGTACACACAGTTAAGACTCACAGTGGAATTTCTTTTACAGCACTTTTTTTTTTCAGTGATAAGATGAGGCATATTGTAAGAATAAGCAATGAAAGATCAGTACTTTCATGAGAATTAAGTTACAGTCCAGCTTCAAAGTGGGTGGCTTGTCCTGACAAATTAAGAGAAAAATTTGTTCACAATACTATATACGCAAAAAGGATTTTTTTTTACCTTTAGGGGAAGGCATGTGCCTCCCTCCATAGAATTAGCACCTTGGAAGTTACATACAAGGAGAGTGGTGACTGACGTCAAGGTTTTAGTTAATTGCACAAGATGATTTTTTAGATTAATAATTAACATCTCTCTTTATAACTAAATATCTGTAATTAATCAGCAAATCATAATGTGGAGACTAATTAACTTCAAACTCAAATCTTAAAAGAAAATCCATATTACTATCCAGCATCATTAATTATTCTAGTAATCAAAGTTATTCCCCATGGGATTTGACATAAAGCTTTGTAGGTTTATAAACGGAGCTATTATCAGGAAAAAAAAAAAAAAAGAAAAGAAAAAAACATTTCGAAAGGAGCTTCAAATGGCATTACAGATAACTAAGGTATTAGATGAGAAATTTAAATAAGTTTTTATTTTGTCTGGATTACATTATCAATAACCCACTCACTGAAGCTGGGTAGGTAACTAAAAGAGTGCAATTCCTTTCTTACCATGTGTATATGGGTTTTTGTTGGTTTCTTTTTTTTTTTTTCCTTTTGGGGTTACAGCAGTGATTTCTGTCAGAGGATTCATTTGTCAGTGTCTTTTAAAAATTGCTACATTTTCTGGTAGCATTTGCTGTGATACTATCCATGGTAGTTATCTGTTTAAGAAATGGATTAACAGCTATTTATGCTGTGGTATGATCCAAAGAAAGTACCAGAAAAAAACCCAAGAATTATTGAGCCTTAAAATACAGAAATATCTTTAGCAGTTGATTAGTTAGTGTTCAGTGGAAAAAAAGGACAAAGTAGGGCTGTTATGCCAAAGAACCTTTGCCTAAACAAATCTTATTTTAATTAGCGTGGTCATCACAACTGGGAAGATTTGGAATGTGTTCATGTTAATTTTTAATAAACAGGAAAGCCAATAGTACCATTATAGCACACAGAAATCCCATAGCTGTTTTTCATTTAGAAAGTTAGGCATTAAAATTGTGTCTAAAAATCCACATTTCAATTATTTTATCACCTAGTCTTGCAAGTGCACACATCTGATACTGTTCTTTTGTGTGGCAGCTGTAAAAATCGTAAGCAATTTTTACTGTCAAGAAAACTCTGAATAAATAGAGGCTGTTAAGTTAGGCAGATATCTGAGGTTATTTGGTGGCAATCAAGAACTCACAGCACTTCAACTAATGGGTTATGATCAGAAACTGTTCCTAATAGCCAGCTAGACAGATCTGAATATGAAGATTTCTATAATTTTGTTGTCAGCTTGTGATGTACTCTAGTGCTAATTATTTGGAACAATTATGTTTTCCTAATAACAAAAGAAGAAGCAGTGAATTAAGCAGGCTTACCTTCAGATCTTTAGATAACAGTTTAAATGCACTTGCCATTAAGAAATAACATTTCTTTTTCCTGTATGGAACCCTAATTATTGAATATGCTTGTCTTTTAAAATCTACTTCTACTTTTTTAAGCATGTTCAATGTGTCAGTTTACACTGATGACTTCAGTAACTAGTATTTTCTCAGTCTTAGTTTTATGCCTGTACCTCCCATAGACTGCTTACTTCATTTGGTTATTCAAAAACCATAATTAGTGCAGTAATTAACATGTGGATCCTTCAAAGGAAGACTGTTAGAATCATGGGACGTCTCTCATCATTCTTGCTGATGTATAGATGATAAAAAGACTTGGTTGAGGTGACAACAGGATTTGTATTACTGCACATTATCCGAACTGCAGGGAAATTCAGACAGGACTGTGGTCCATGGAGTCTTTCCTTCTGAAAAAAGTAATTATCCACACTGTTTCTATAATGTAACTAGGTGTTATCCTGCATTTGCAGCTGTAAAATCATTTGTTTTAAAACCATTTTTTATACCTTATGAATACTTTAGAGTTTGGGGGTTTACATGTTGTCTTTCAAGCAATTACAGAAGTGGGGTGCAGCAAGTGCAGCAGTAAAAACAATAATAGTAATTTATATCAGCATAAGAGATTCCTTCTCGACAGTTGATTTCAGAGATGTTTATGGTAATGATAAGTTGATACCTTCATAAGATTGCATGCATAAAGAATAGCCCAAATTTCATTTTATTTATTTTCCCTGGAGAAAATATATTTGTTTGTTTAGGATTTCAGATAAGCTGAATCTGTTGTGTTTTCAAGCCACGGTAAATCAGTTGTTGATACGTGAGTCTCTGTATGGTTAACATAAATGTATTCCAGTGTTTCTCTGAGATGCTTATAGTCAATGTTTTCAGCTTCAATATACAATGTTTTAAATTAGTGCATTAAGGAAATTCACATTCTTTCATTCAGCCTTTAACTTTCTGTAAGTAGTGGTCCTCTTTTTCACATTCAGTGACATATGCCTGAAAAATTCAGTATTTTACCCTACAGGCAGCCCATGGGACTGGGATGAAATGGCCTCTATACATAGGGTATGACTTTATTTGCTAAAGAGGTTATTTGAAAAAGCCCTTAGGGTACTGCTGCCCTTTTGTCCCTCAAACTAGTAGGGGAAAAAATATAAAAGGAACTACACAGTAATCCCTTGTAGACAGGTGACCTTAAGCCAGTTCTATACTGTAAGGTTTGTTTCCATTTAAACTCAAAACAGACAAAGGAAAAAAGCAAAATGCAGGTTTTAATCTGTTGCAGAAATATTGGCTTTTTTTTTCTGTAAATGTCTATCAAATACAGACAACTTTTACTGCAAATTCATAAAACTGGGTATCATTCTGTATAATTTAATTTAACGTTCTGTAGACAATATGCCCTATATTTTAGCAAAAGTAGCATCTGAGGACTGATTGAAATAAACCTACCTCTGTTCATTTCAGGTAACCTGTTCAGAATTTTATTTTCTTTAAAACTGTTTAAATTCTGCAAGTACAACCAAGCATAATTAAGCAAACCTTCTTATTCCGGTCTTAACATTAAGAATCAGTCACCATCAGGATTCACTGGAATAATCAGCAATCACTTTGTCCTCTGAAGTTCTTTTTTTCTCCTGTTCTTAGCGTTGACCATTGATTGACATTAACAGTGCTATAGTCAAACCAGATTTTATCACAGGGTCATGGTCCCACTGCCCGTGCACCATTTGGTGGCGGTGTGTTTGGTGTTTAAACCTGTGTTTAGCCACAACAGTTTCCCAATGAACACCACAATATTATTTTTTATATCATGCAATCAGCTGTTATGAGATCTGTAAAATCCCAATGCGAAACTGCTTTGCACTAGGCAGGCTTCAAAACACCATTATAAATTATGAACAGCAGCTCTGAACCCACCTCAGGATAGCCTCTCATAAGTCACAGGTGTGACATCACGGAGCACTGTAATTAATGGGTGTTATGCCACTCCCTTGACTTATGAGTTTTTCAGAGGCTTTTAATTACTTTTGAGTTTAAACCATTCTGGCAGAATTTTGAAGGAACTCCTGTGGCAGCCTCTTCTGAATGAAGCTGTTCAAGGAACCTTTTGGAAAATCAGCCACTCTGGTGGCTGAAGGAAAATGTTTCAGCCATTCTTCACACCTGGTAGTCTGGAGGGAGGTTAAAGGAAACAGCTTCTGTCGACTGCTGCAGGCACTCAGTTACTGTGTTCTCTTCCAGCATCAGGGGAGGAGCTGTGAAAATTGTGGTCAAATCCACATATTCTATAAAATAAAAGATAAAACATCTGAAAAGCCAAGAATGTCTTGAAGGGTTATCATGATGTCATCAACCTGATTTTGGGTATAGAAAACCCATTGTTTTGCATGTGAGTGCAGACTTCATGTAAAAGGTAAAGAAGAACTGTCATCATTTATTACCTATCAAGAGTAAATTATAAATGGTCACCAGTTAATCAGCCTTTAAAACATTACTTCAGTTTCAGTGCCAAAATGCGATATCAGGACTTCAGCCCTCGTATGCACACCCACCAGAATGCACATATCACAATATTAAGTTAACTCAGGTGTAAAGCTTTGTTCTCTAAACAGCTGAAGCTTCATGTCATTGTTTATGTGCACAAAATACACGTATTTCTCCATATGTTGGCACCATATTGGTGTTATCACCATAGCATTCCCTCCTCTTCAGATGATCTTTTGTTATAACATTTGTTTTTGTGAGGCAAATAAAATATAGTAAATGTAAACCAATTATTTAACCAAATTACTTTGATCGTGGGAAACTGACAATTAGTGTTACAGCTTCTCAGCAGTGAAATCCACACAATAGAGCAGACTGTGATATTCTGTACTGCAGTGTAAGTCGATGTAGTGCATTTATTTTGTGTAGCAAGCTGTGAGAGAGGAGAAGTGCGGGAGACGAGCAAAGTCCGTCTTGATGAACTGTTATTCTATATCTGTGCTGTGTGTTGTGTGTTGTTTAGTTTTTCTGGGTTTGCTTGTTTATAAATTGGGACAGCTCTTCACAGCAACCTTGATGACTTATGTCAACACTTAATGCATATACACGTGATGATACGAGATGATCAGCTAATTAATCAATGAATTAGAGACTTACCAAACTATCATTTGTAATTTTGATTTCTAGTAAATACTGAAGACAGACAGGTTAGTTTGGTTACCTATAACCACTATCCATTTTAACAGTCTTTTGCACATGAATTGGAGGAAACGTAATAAAATTATATGCACTGGTATCCCCACAGGATCTGGGTGTATTCTCAAACCTTGAATGCATCAGCCCTTCCATGAAATAACTGTGAGTTGGGAGAGCATTCTGGGCATTGTCATGCAAATGAGGCCACCAAACATACCACTTTGTTTCTAAATTGCTCTGCAGTGACAACTAGCTTTTAAAACTGGAGCAGGGTTTTCTAAGCTAAGTGGGCAACCCTATCTATCCTATGAGATCCACTTTCTAAAATAAGTACCCATATATGAAGTCTTAATTCCACATCTGAGTGCTCAGATTGGCACTTACTACATATCCATACATCTCTGACACAGTTTAACCAAGCCAATCTCATTCCAATGCATATTAAGGTGGTCCTTTATCCTTGAGTATTGTCCTTCTCCTGCATTCATACAATAAAAAAACCCAGAAGATGCATGTAGCACAGAGAAGTTGAGGTTGATCTGGTATTCAGCAACTCTTAAAGCCAAGGTCTCATGATATATCACTTCAACCAGTGCAAATTTTAATTAATGCTACAGCATCTTCTCAGCAGTCCTCAAGAATTCAGCCAGTAGGTCACGAGGGGAAAAACAAGTCCTCACCTGCCTCACAGTTCATAGCAAATACCTGTAATCAGAAGCTATTTCAGTCTAGTTTTGGGACCAACTTCAGAAATGATAAGAAAATGTGACATACGTTTTTCTCTCTCTGTAACAAAATGAGCACATCCCAAAAGCTAGTTTTGGCTGTGCTCACGAAAAGGGGTGTGGAAAGAGCAACAGAGTTAAACACAGTAACTCGGAACTAGGTAGTTTTTAACTAGCATCCAATGCGCATTACAAGCCAGACTGGATTTCAGAGCACTGACATTAAATGATAAAGAATGAGGAGAATCCAGATTTTTATTTTTCCTTTAATCCAAAATTGTATTAATTGCATTGTGACTTGTTGGGAATTTATTCCATGTCCTGAATGTGGACACAACTTTACTCTTAATCTCTGAGTATTGTTCTGTGTGCTGTGCACTGGAGGTAACAAAGCCATAGATGTAAATCATGGTAATGGAAGTACTTGATCTGCTGGCAAAGTAAGGATTTATCGACGGTGATGAAGACAGTGGGTACTGGATAGCTGCAGTACTGGAACAGTCAGGCTTCTCAAATCCCTTGTGTTAGTTACATTCTCAGTGTGGTGCTGCATGGTGCCTTAGAAATGGCTAATGGTTTCTATACATACAGGTTTGGATATCTAATTCAAGGCATTCATATTTGAAAATGTAGATCTTAAAGACTTCACAGCTTGTTAGACCTTTTCAATAATGTATCTCCATCCTCAGAAATAGGAGCTTTCTTGGGATGACTGGTTAAGTTGGGTTTTCTGGTGTTTGCAGCACATTTAGATGTTACCGCAACTCTAGGAATCACACTACTACCCTCAAATCATTCCAACATATAATTCTTCAAATATTTTGGGTTCAAATACTTAATGTTGGTGTGATTGGATTCATTAAAAAAAAAAAAAAGAAAAAAGGATGTTGAGAAAGAGCTATTGCAGTTGCCTTTCTTTTTGTTGTTGTTGTTATGTGTTAGCTACATTATGTCCCAACCTCTTTTTAAACAGTTATTTAAGTAAAACTTGGTGTTACATTTCCTTTTATTATGAATGCTATTTATACACAAATTGGAGCAGATCATGATGCAGCAAAGAACTTTTTATACAGCATACATTGTGCAGCAAAATAGTGCTTTATCAGCATTACATGCCTCAGTGAGGAATGTTTTGCTGTTTTAAACCTCATCATTATGAGAAGAATTTATTATCTAGATACAAAGATTTTACTGGAAACTACTCAGCTAGTCTGTTGTCATCTAACTGAAAATGAAAACATGTTCATGATAATTAGACAAGGGGGATTAATGAAAAACCCACACTATATATACTGTTTACATTCAACCTCAGAGATCTACTTCATCAGTAAGATCATGGTTGCATTCATTTTTGCTTCCCTGCCATGGGACAATCCCAGAAATTACGGACAATCCTTTGCCCTTCTGCACTTAAATCCTTGTCTACAAACATGATGCAAAGTGAAGGTGGGTGAGGTTTCGTAGAAATGAAGCACATGGTGTGACAGGCCCATCTGTGCCAGCTTTATGAAACAAAAGTGCCCAATATGATCATCCTTGCCTTTTGTTCCTCACGACTCTGTTCGGGCAGCGGGTTTGTGAATGCTGCCGGTGGAGTCTGCAAACCTCGATTTATCTCACTGCTTCCTCTCCTGTGCTGTCGGTTCTCACTTGCACTGCAAGCTTCCCTGCCCCCATGATTTCCTCCCTTTACCCAGCCTTTTTCCCCAGACAAATCTGAGGTAGAACCTCCTAGCAATTTTCCTTAGTTCTGGGCTCAAAGACTAAACTAATTTATTTTTGAATTGCAGATCAAACATAAACTGCAAAGAAGCATTTAATCAGTTAGGAGAAGCAAGGGTATGGCTTGTTTAAGTCCCAGAATCCATAAACCTGTAATGATTTTATTATATTGGTGTCAGTTTTCATTATTTTCATAAATGGGTGTTCCCTGCTTAATGCACGATATTTGCATCTGATGAACCAATGAGTTTAAACATGGTTTGTTTTAATGCTTTGTGAATTTGCATTCAAATTCATCAGAAGTAATTCTATTTGAAATCACACAGGGCTAAACACAGTGGTTGTAAATCCATTTGAATTGAGATGCCAGAATCAGCCCATTAATCTACAAATCTGCAGTATAATTTTTGTATGGTTGGTGGGCTTCTGTTCTGTTTTTTTTGTGATGAGGCGGTGGGGATACCAAGTGCATGTGTGGGAGGGAAAATGTTTGAGGAGGCTGTGATAAATTGACCAAGTGGAAGGATATCTTTGTTATGGAAACCGGCCTGTGAAAGGAACATATGAAAGGCCAGAGACCATGGTTTGAGCATGTCTGTCACTGTCACTTAAGGTAGTTGCAGGAGGAGAAAGCAAGTCTCTCAAATAAAAAGAGTCCCTAATATTTAGGATGATAGAGATTGGCATCAACACCTTCCATTCGGTTTTCAGAGTGCCAGAGTTCATCCACAGCTTGAAGCAGTGCTATAGCCTGCACTTCGTATTTTAAGTTCTCTTGCTGAACACTGCTTGGATTTTTCTGCGACCTGTTGTTAAAAAGGGAATGAATGAATGCGGCAAGGTTCACCTCCAACAGAAATAGGCTCTTTTTGGAAGGAGTGCAGAGGGCTGTACGATAGCAAACAGTGCTTCATTTCTTGAAAGCTGCAGAAGAAATCTGTATTTCTTTCAGAGAAACTAGAGAATTGTTTTAATTTCTGTATTCTTAAATAGACTGAACTGTCTGAAACTAAGATGTTTGTTTAAGCTAATAGTTACTGGGTTAGAAGGTGAATATATAATTGTCTGAGAGTGCAAAAGAATGCATGTATGAGAGGGATTACTCTCTAAGAAGAAAGGTTTATCAACAACATTTTCCACACTACACGTACTTCTTAAATGTAACAATGAAGTTTTTGAGAAAACTATTTAAAGAAAGTAAATAATACACGTTAAAAATACAAAAATGCATAGTTATCCATAGTGTACTTAAGCCTTTTAAAAGGAATGTATTCATTCATTTATTTGAATAGGTGACAGTTCAAAATGGAATTCAGCTGATACTTTTGAAAATGTAATTATTTCATGTAATTATTCATGTAATTATTTTGCTTAGTTATAATCAGGCTGAATTCAGTCTGAGAGAGATGTATTTGGCTGAGGGCAAAAGTGCTTTTTAGCTAAGTTTGTGTCTGTCTTCCTCTGGGAACTAGCAGTCCTGATTTGGCCCTAGTGAAGCTGAAATTAAAGAATCTATGTCCCAGTTTTGAGTGGCTTAGACTGGAGCTAACAGGGTCCAACTTAGAAAAACATTTAAGCCCATGCTTAGCATTAGCTGTATGCTTAATTTCCAAAAGTCTAACTACAGGCCCCTTCTTCTGCACTTGCAAGAATTGCGATGAGCAGGAAGTCTGCCATCTGACATCTGTGAAATGAGCTGGTAGACTTGGGTCTTTTTCATAATGAACCAGTTTCCTTCTCATAAAATTCTGTAATTGCAGATGGTATCAGTGGACACCTATGACAATCTCAGCAGAGATTGCAGCCCGGCATTCCTCATTATAGGATACATGGACACTGAACTCCTCTCTGCTCATGAATGTGGGGTTGAGTCATTGACAGGGCATTATCAGGAAAATTGCAATGATGTGACTAGAGCTTCGTGGTGGGTAAATGGAGTACCTCAACTCTTGGAGTTGACAATAGGCTCTCCTAAGAAATGATAATGCAGTGATTAAGACGTAAAACTGGGACTCAGCACACCTGGGAATTCTTGTGTGACCCTGGCAACACACTTCTTGTTTTTCACTTCTCTGCCTGAAAAGTTAGTATAATGCTTTTTTCATTTTTATGGTGTTATTTAGTGTGTTACAAATTGTGAGCAATTCAGGAGATACAGTTTTAGATAGATGTCATTAGATTTTAAGTCTGTTCTGTTCAGTTTGCATTTGCATGTTCTTGTGCCTAGCACTAGTGGAAAGCACGACAATTTTATTTTGCTTCATAATTCTACATTGAGGAAATCAGCTTTATGCAAAGAGACCTAAAAATCTTGCATAAAATTCACGCTATTGTGAAAGATGCCCTAAAAAAAATAACATGTGAAAGAAGAAAAAGATTAATTTTGGACTTCTTTTAGCTTGTTCTTTTAGGCACTGATGTAATTTTTGTTCCATGTGCATTTTCATATGTACATTTTCTTTTTATAAAGAGAATAATATCATTCAAATACCTTTAGAGTCTTTTTATTTCAGTAGAAGCACTTGAATAATGTTTTAAGGGTACTTGGAGACACAAAAAGAAATAGTGAACATTGGTGGGTTTTAGAGCACTGGAACATATCCCAAAAGTAATAGCTACAGAATCTGTAAGCCCTACCTGAGACCTATAGCAGCTGTTTCAGCCTGTGATGCCATGGGCTGCTCTGAAGCTCTGTAATCTGCACATGTTTGAAATAACAAACCATAACGAGTCCTGGCCATTCCGTGCTGGAAGTTATAAAATTTTGAGCTCACTGAACTACAGTAGCTGGAAAAACAGTAAGAATTATTTTAATAAAAGGTAGCTGAAACAAAAACCTTTTAACAAAAGTGTCAGCATGAGCTGATAGTTTCCTAGTGGATTTGAAGATCAGATCTTCCAGATATCTAGCTCCAGGCTTCTGGGGTTGGTTTTTTGTTTGTTTTCTTTTTGGCGGGGGTGTTATCGGGTCTCCATTTTGCCATATATGAAAGCTTTATTGCTTTCATAGAAACGATCACAAATTCCTCTGAAATTTTGTCTACTGTAACAAAAAAAAAGTGAACTAAGGTCCATCAATAGTAAAAGTGCTTGGGCTCTGTTCATGCTACCACTAAGGATGCTGCACCAGGTCCTAGGTAACAGCAGAATTATGGCATTCACTGCAGCATGCATCTTGCTACAAACAAGTGAACCATAGTGTTTTCAAACCACTTGGCATCATTTAGTTAACATGGTTTTAAGCATTACTTGTCCTCAGTGGGAGACAGATACAGATTATAAATCTTTGAACAAGTGCTATCAGAATTAAGAGCTAAGTGGCATTTTAAAATATTTTAGAAAAGTATGATAATTATTTAATTTTAAAATATTCTCTCTTTTCCTAGTCTAAGTTGGGTCTCAGGAAGAAAAAAAATTAGAAGAGCTAATGAAATGACCTGACAGAATGGCAGGGGTTCTTTACTGGTTCATGTTTGACTAGGATTCATGTTTCTTATGATTGACAGTCATTGCAAGTTCTTTGGGTTTTAAGACTTAAGGCACCCCAATCTTAAGTGAACTTTAGTTCAGAATGCAGGTGTTTACAAAAGTTATCTAAGTAGTTGCTGCAGAATCCCGTGCTCCTTTTCACTTAACTGTTCTGGAATAGCATGGATTTGCAGTATAAATGGTGATGAGTTGGTTTAAGTCATACTCTTAACTACTGCACAGTCTATTTGTTCCATCTGGGAGCTTCATTACCCTGGCACCTGAAAGTGGATGAGGTGGCTGAATTGACTTTCCATTTCTCACGATGCCTAACCGTCTTCCTGCAGTATGACATGAACATTCTATCTTTTATCAAAATCAGATTATGCTTATCTAAAAGGGACAAAAATTTTCCCCCCTCTCCAGCATTTGCAGATTGTGAAGCCAGAATATCTGCACTTAAACCTTCAATATTTCCATTCAAGTCAGACTTCTAACAGTTCTTTTTTCACTATTCTGAATATTCTTTATTCAAGATCTCTCTCCTAGAAAGGTCAAGACATAATTTAGTTGTATCTGCACCAGAACAATGTGCAGCAGACATGCCTTTGAATGTGCAATTAAAAATTGCTTTGGCCTGTTTTCTTTTCCTGTTTTACATTTCATAAACTCACATGTAATTTGATGAACACTGTCATTCTTTAAATTTCTTCAGCATTACAGTTCTCAAGGGACTCCTCTCTCATTGAATATCATTTTTTCATATTTACTTTCTCCACAAGTGCTAGTATGCAGCAGTACAACTTCAAGCTTACATTGTTATTTTCTTATTTCCTTGTATTACATCCTGGTTTTCTTTGTATTGATGTTAACACTTCCAATTTAGTATTAGCTCCATGTGCCATCTAAAAGCTGTTGACTTCTACCTCTAGTTAACCATTTAGGTAGTCTTGTCAACAGAGTAGTGTGGTAAGTGTTCAGCTCTTGGACACACAACTTTGCAGCCAAGTGCAAGCAACTTGGTAAGGAGGTTCTGAGCCCTTTGGGAGAGCTGCAGTGCAATTTTACTTTGCATTTCCCATGCAGCCCAGGCACACAGACCATCTTGCAGTTCCTGCATTGACAGTGCTCAGTGATGGCCCAGAAAGGGCCAGCTTTGGTATCTACTGTCTTGTTTTATCTACCTCCTGCCTCGTGCTTTCTAACACTGGAAGTGGAAGACAGTTCATTTAAGTGCTACTCTATCAATAGCACTGAAAATATATTTCTGTCAGCAGAAGGGTCCATTATATGAACAGCTCTTCCTTTGAAGGTATTCTGGAAACATGCTGCTTCCATCCTTCACCAGAGGTGAATCATGAAAAAGACTTTGTCACAAACTCGACCCTTGAAAGTGATATAAAAGAGTTACCCATCTCTCCAGCCTCTGTTTCCCATCCAGCCTCCCAGAACCAGCAAGTACCCCTGCTTCACGCTTCCCGAGTACTGCCAGCATTACCACTAGGCCTGTGACACTCTAAGGTGAAAAATCAGCATGTTTTCTGACACTCATCATTTTGGGCATGGTATGCCTTGATGCTGTCGAGCGCCTCAGGAGGAGTGAGGGGCCAGCGAAGGGGAAGGCCTGTGCACAGAAACTGTTCCACCTATAACCAGCCCTATTCCTTCCTCCTCAGATGTCATTTCCCTCGCACTGAGACTGACTTTTGGGGCGGGAAATCTGATGTCAGAAGTTTGGGAACTGCCTTCACAATTAATTCACCTTCATCTTAAGCCAGGTACCACTGTGGAGACAGCTGTACTCGTGGCTGATCCTGTGTTGTAGTTACACGTGTAAGGCTGAAGCGTCTAATCATGTTGAGAGTTTTTTTCAAAACACAGGTTGGCATGACCTACAGCTTTCAGACTAAATTATTGTAGTGCTCCTTTCCAGCTGTAGATCTATTGCGAAAATACATAAATATTATTTGCCACTGGCGTTACATTTGATGCTGTAAAAACAAAGAAATAGATATTTCTCCACTGAAAACCTGTAAAGTGAAAACTATAAAACCTCCTTCCCTTGTTTTCTTCTGAAACTGGTTGTAACACTCTCTTCCTCTCACTGTGCCAGCCTCTGCAGCTTAACTAAATGTGTGTCACTCCTCCAGTTTTCTTTCCTATATTCCCAAGCAGGTGAGAGACTAAAAGGAAAATATCAAGTGTATGTCAGTGCCTAGATAAAAAGCTGCAAAGTTAAGTTATGAAGCTTGCCCTTTTTAGCAAAATCTCATATTGGGCCAGTATAGTTCCTTCCTCATTGCAGTTTATTGCTTCTAATCATGAGAATCAGGGATCATTCCAGTATGATTTTGATGAAGTCCACAAAAGAGAGTACACTCATCTCCTCCAATGTTTTGGACATTGAAACAGAATTTTTTTTTTCCCAGTAAGATAATGCATTAATTGCTTCATTTATTAGATGAACATTAGCTTTTGATATAAGCCATCCCATAGACTCCTGACACATTGCATGCTGAGCAGTCTTGTCCTTGAAGTTACTGTAGTGCACAATGATCAGAACTTACCGCTGATGTTTTGTTAGCATTTACCAGCAGTGTCTTGGCAGAGGGTGACCTCCAGTACTGTCTCTAAACATTTTCAATTTACAGACTCAAGAATTTTTGCTGCCTTTGCCTCTCATTCTTTTGAGGAGGTCAGCCCTTTATGAATTTGCCACAAGAAAGAAGTTCAAAATACTCTATATACTTAAACAGCTTAATAGGAACAGAGCCGCAATGAGCATGTGACATACAATTCATTTTAATATTTATAGAAGAAATTCATGTTGTTTTAAGTGTACACTAGCAGCTGCTGTCATTTGGCTATGAGCAGATGTTAGACCTCCGAAAGCTTCGCTGATAATTAAAATACTAACAGTTAGTGTTTTACCCCAGCTGCAGGTTCTGTTTACTGTAAATTTGATTTTAATGGTGCCTCTGTGCAGTTATTGAATAGAGGTTTGTTTTCTACTATACATGCAAAAGTGTCTACAATGAAGACAAATGGTTATTTCTCATAATTTATTCTGGAGAGATATGAATATAGCTGTAACATAGTTGAGTTTATAAATGAAATACAGATATGACTATCACATTTGAAATGGTAGTTTCTGCCGTCTTAACTAACAAAAAGAACTAGGGAAACTTACTATTTGTAGTTATTCCCAAGCATTCCTCCTAAAACTTGCTGAGCTTTTTAAATGGGTTGAGATGTGCCCTCAAGCAAAGAACAGGTGCTTCTTTTTACTGAAACGGTGCATAAATCAGAACAGATAAATAGAGAATCATGATACTCATGTTTGATAGGTATACCGAAGAATATAATTTCTGCTTGATCATTTAATAACATGATGTGTTATTTTAGGTATTCCTTACAAGTGTCTGTTCTCTTTAGTGCATATATGTACATCAAACCTTAGGGAAGGCCAGCCATTTTCAGAATTGTTAATCCCAAGGGCCTGATTATGCAAACACAATGCATAATGCAAGCAACCATGTTCAGTCCCTTTGAGACTATTGAGGCTAACTATGGCAGTAAGCAGTACGCTTGATAAATAAATGTTTATAAAACCAGAATCTGAATGTATATATTCTTGAAAAACAAAACCTTTTGCTGAGATAACAATGACGAAAAGGGTTTTTCCTTTTCTTGACAAAGCTGTTAGTGTCTGGGACTAAACCTATTTCAGAAATCCAGATCATTTTCCCTGTGAGCAGAGCTCGGGGGATTTTTTCCCCTGATTTTTCTCGTATCAGTGTATTATTTTTCCTATTATATTGTATGTTGTGTCTGCTTAGGAAACAGAAATCCCTGGTTTGACCAAGCACAACCAGAACCCCTTGAAATTGGGATTCTGATTTAGAAGTGCTAAAAATGCACTTTCCATTTGCACTGTAGGGGATGAAACAGAAAGAGTGCATCTGAGTATCATCCATGTCAGTTGTTCCCAAACTGAGGGCCAGAGTAGTCTTTCAAGCTGGACTGCCAAGAAGCGTCCAGGCTGGCTATCCTCATCTCAAGCTGCTAAATTGCACTGGAAGAGATAGCTGAAATACTCCAGATACATTCCTGATGCTGCTTGCCTGTGTAGGTAATTGCTGCATATGCCACAGAGAGGTTTTTGCTCACATGTCAGAGTTAAGAAGAGCAGCCTGCCTGGTGGCAAACAGGTAAAGAGAAAATGTGGTTTGCAAGAAAACCAGTTACTCTGCAGGTTAGGCAGCTGTAAATTCTGCATGTTAACACTGTACGTGTTTTCCACTATCAGTGGGAGTTTTGGTATGTATATTTCTGTTTGCATACCTTCTGTAACACTGGGCTCTATAGCGTTCATTTTTGACCTTGAGTGCAGGAAAAGAGAAACCAAAAATTTTTCCTAGAGAGGGCCTTTTCCCAAAGGTTAACTAGACACTGAAGGGAAACTAAACCAAACCAAACAAACTGCCTAAACACCCTTACTGAATGACTTGGATGTTTATTTTTGTGATTGTTTTTTCTTTGGTGTTTTTTTGTGGCCATTGACATAGTTCTGTAAGATGTGGAAGATAAAAATAACAAGCAGGAAATTTTAGTCTGTTTTTCAAAAAAAAAAAAAATTACAAGAGTTGGTTTCTTTCACATTTTTACAAACCTAAAGGACATCTGCTGCTTTTTAAGATACCTTAAAGGTTAAAACTTCATCCTTTATTCAAGCAGTTCTTGGAAGACCTTGAAGTTTCCAAACATGATTGAGTGGTTATGGACAAAATTAGAAGCTAAGGCTGTTTTGAGTTTCAGCATTGCAACATGACATTACTGGATTTTTAAGTATAAAATGAACTATGAACATTATTTGGGATTTGGGGGTGGGAGGGATGTTTTGTTGGTTGGAATTTTTTTTTTTTCAGTAGTAATATATTGAAAGGGGAAAAAAAATGAAGCCTTGCTGTACTGGTATCACTTGAGATTTATGTACTTTGCATCAGTGGTGGAATTTTTTTATGTCTCTTAGGGAGCTGGTTAAGTCCCCTACAGGTATACTTATTTGTATTGCTTTACAAATATTTGCTGCCTTTGTGGACATAATAGTTGTAACAGAGCCATTTTGGGTTGCTGATTTATTTCACTTCTTGGTTTGACCCATTGTATTGTCTTTCCTTCAGCAGAAGACATGAATTAGCCTTCACAACCTCTTATTTAGTAGCTTAACTAGCTGGTTTAAAAAATGCTGGCCCATGCATTGCTTGCACATAAAAGCCTTACAAATGATAAAGAATAGTTTTTACCATGGTCAAGGAACAGAGATCTGAAAAATGCATCTAATCATTATGTCCTCTGAAAATCAGGGAAATCCCAAAGTTATGACATTATGCCACAGTTCTTAGACTGTATGTAATTATTTGAAGTAGAGATCATTACAAAAATAATTGAAAGAATACAGAGCAGAAACTTGTAGCTTGATCCAGGCATAAGTTATATTACTTTATGGATTTGAAAAGTGGACTTACTTTACCATTCAAAATATCATGCTGCCATGTAGACAATAACTTTTAAAATAGGAAAATCAGTTGCTTCTTCAAGTGATGTTAGACATAAGGCAAATTTTTTATATCTTTTAAATTCCTTAGAGGTTGGATTTAATTGAAGGAAAAGATGTTTCTTTGCATTCACATTTTTTAATATTCGTTGCATTTTAGCAGATACAAAATGTTTGTTTGTGTCAATATACAATATACCTAATAACCAAAGTAAGAAAAATTAAGTGTTGCTGAATAGGGGACTATAAATCAGACCTCCCAGAACTTTTACAGAAAAGGAAAAATAGCTGATTTAAGCTAGCTGTGTAAATGCAGATCATTTCCGTCGCCATAATAGATTATTTCATTTATGACTTACTGCTTTGTCCTAAAGGTGCTCCTTGTGAAGGATGTCCTCAGCCCAGCCTCACCACACACAGCCGCTTGCTACAAGTTTTGGGGAAGGATTAGAATTCTAAAGAGGCTGCTGGCTGAGAGCAAAGTGGTGCTTTACATATAATATTAGCCCAGACTTTCCTCACGCATTACGCGTTTCTTTCTGAGACAAGTCTCCTTAATGCCATCTTTATCTGCTACACGATGCATGAAATCTACTTTCTGTTTTAGAACTGCGGCTGACCCCCGACCCCACGAGTGGCGCCACAATGTGACCTTTCTATTGTCATCAGCTTTCATTCTCCTGAAAATTCTATGAATTTTTATTACAAGTTTTTTTAAACCAAGCTGAGGCTTCAACAAATTACTTGACACAGATGAGATGAAGTTGTTGAAGTAGTGTTAGATAAGTTTTACAGCCAGCATGTGTGCTGCTGAACAGTACAAAGCCAGTGTCCTACAATGTCATACACCAGTAGCTGCTGAGCCTACTATTGGATAAATACATCATTTTATGGAACATTGATTGTTCTATAAACCCAATGGAGTATTATGCTCTATGATCAAACCATTTAGATTGTGTGTAGAGCACAGAAAATGCCATATTCAGGATGGTACTAAAAGTGCCATTTGTGTATTTTATGGATGTCATTACGGGGGAAACTTCTCTCTGTAGGCCCTGTTTACTGCAAAATTTTTTAGTCTGTAATGACATTTTTCATTCACAACGTATGCCTTCAAGAGAGGGGGCCCTTGTTTTATTTGTTTCATTCGAGTTTACTGCACAAATCCTGTACATTTTAATTAAATGTAAGCTTAACAAAAGAATAAGGTATTTATTCTGTGGGGAACAAATGATGACAGTAACAAAACAATAAAACAGACACACAAAAGGAAGTCAGGTATTGAGTAAGAGAGAGGGGAAAAGGTACTAAGTCCTATTTGTAGTTTCCCAGATGCACATTAAACATCAAAGCATTTCTTTTAGCCCTATTTCAGGAGTTTGTGGTCTCAGAGAATTAAAATAACCTGCAAATATAGATTTAATGTCTAAAATATCCTGACATTTTCAAATAAAAAACTAACAGTCGCTCAGGACTCCAACTGATAAATAATGGCTCTGCTGAAATGACAGACTTCTTGGAAAGAAACCAATTCTCTGATCATTGCACCCCTAGATATGAAACACCTCCTTACAAATTGTCTGAATATGAGTTCTTGTATCATTATATTTTGTCATTTTAATGCCTATTTGTGTATCTTTTTAATTTGCAATGACATGCAATCAGCAACAAGTCCACTTTTCCTAATATTAATGTGGGCTTGTATTGCAGCTTATGTTTGCCGTGTCAGCCAACACTTACCCCTTCTCTTTGCCCGTTTTTAAGAGGGGGTGAGAGGCAGGCTGGATTTACTGGGGCAACGTGGTTTGTTGCTACATACAGTCCAATAATGTGACATGTTCCTTAAATGCATCAAAATTCCTACAAATGTTGTGTTGGATTCCAGTGCTTCATTACAGAAATAGCTGCTGAGCCTCAAAATCTGTTGTTTTCTAAATATCTTCCCTACTTGGCTTTTCACTGTTAAAACAAAAGAAAACCAGTAAAATCTACAATTCATATTTACCCTGAAAAATCACTAAAATTGAAGTTGATGTTCCCAGTAAATTCTTGGTCATAGTCCAGTTAAAATTTAAAGTTACAGTAGATTCACATTAGTTTAAATGACACTTGAACTTCTACACAGCTCAACATTAATTCATTATAGTTGAAATGGAAGAATCTTCAGTGGGTGAATCTTTTACAATCTGATTGAGGCTGTTACATTTTATAGGAGCCATTTTTCAAAGCAGTACTGACAGCACTCGAAGTTATTAAATTGCTGAATCAAAAGATGGACCTGCAATCGCATTTATGAACTGTGATGGAATAGCTGGGGTTGCACTGAGCTGAGGTTAAGATGTTGGTGTAGTTAAGCTTCATCACACCCCTTAGTGACAGCAGTATTTACCCATGTAGTTTACTTTAATGGTCAGGAAGTGGCTTAACTCACCTCTGGATTCAAATAGATTAAGTAAGCAGTCAGAATGGCATAATTATCAGTGCTGCGAGGGATTCACCGGATAGCTCTTCACCCAGGAGACTTCCCATTCAATTGCACAGTAAAGACTGGAGTTGCATAGATTCACAGGCACGGCATTTATTTGAGGGGAAGAAAGCAGGGTGAATTTCCTTTTCCTTTCCCTTCCACAGACCAGAGCTTCTCCTCAATACACTGATGCTGTGCCCTGTACATAAATTATTACTGTCTTAGGAGAAAGATGTAATGATTTTCCTGTGTGTGCACGTGAAAATTATGATTGTGGAGTTACTTTGATTTTCAAATCCAGTGGCAAATGCATGATTTGTGGAATTATTCTGGTTTTGTGCCACATCATTGCCAGGCCCCTCTTTTGTCTTGTCAACAAAGCAAGATTCCTAAGAGAATAACTTATACTCTATTAGAAAATGAGGAGGAGCTAAGATAATTGTCATTTTATGTTGATTTCCCCTTCTTATTTTTCTGCTCTTTGGGGGGGTCATGTGAATGTCAGTGCCTATAGAGAGCACAGGAAAAGTGGGAATAAGAACCAGTCGTACCAGAGTAAGCTTACTTCTTGCTTAAACCTGACAAAATGTACTTCAATTGCACGCGCCAAATTTTTATGCAGCATCACCTGGAAACATTCTAATGGTTTAAATCGTTTATTTCCTTTTCCAAAGATAACCCGCCTTGCAAACTAGGAATAAGAAAGATGTATAGCATCAGTTAAGAATTGTGAAGGTGATTTGCAGCGTTTCAGCTTGACAAAATTACTTCTTTGTGCTTCACAGTACAGTTCTCTACCAGAAGCTCTGTAATAGAGAAAAGGATAGGTGGATGGATGGATGGATGGATGGATGGATAGATAGATAGATAGATAGATAGATAGATAGATAGATAGATAGATAGATAGAAGTATAAGAGCTCAGTCTTTTAATTATTGATGTTATTTTGGAGTTTTAGCTTGATATGCACCTTAACATATCACGTTGCTAGAGTCTGCAAGGCACCAAGTACTCAGTCTTGGAGTAAATCAGCTTCTAAGTGTGAACTTACCTTTAAGCAAATGAGTCTGTTTTTTAGAGCCTATTTTAATTCTCTGTGGGATCAGGGTCTGACAGCTCTGAGCTTTGAGTGGAAGAGCCCCCTTAGACCAGCTTTAGTATAATTTTCTTAGTCTCTTGAGTTCAATGAAGCGCATTGTTCACTAGAACTGGCTTGGAAAGTACAGTGCTAGCCTGAAATTTCACTGTAAGTGTTGCTTTATTTTCTTGCCTGTTTTTATCCCAAGCAAGCCATGGCATAGCTATTTGCATTAGTGATAAGATGCTACACCTGTTATTCCAGAGATGTGATTTCAGTTTGTGTAGGTGAATTTAAACTGGAGTGTGGGTGTGGGTAGTCCCCGCAGCATGGACTTAATCAGCCTTCCCAAGGCACATCTGTCATTAGACCCTCACCTCGTTTGCAATGTCCAGCACCCACTCCTCTCTCTGTGTGCACTGATTGTGTCCCACAGCTTGCTCCCAGCACATGGAGGAGCTTCATGGGTGCTTCTTAATGGCACTGCCATGGGGAGACAGCTAGGGATAGAGCTGTCCTTCCATGGACATCCACAAAGCTGGTCACAGGGTTCTGCCATTTATGTCTTCCCAAAAACACACAGGCCATGCTTGGAGGGTGATGGCCTTGACTTTGTACAATACTTTGTATTGTTAGTGGTGAGAACTGAGAAGGGAACCTTCAATAACACAAAACCAAACTGGGTGGCAGAGGAGGTGGCTGGAATATGGAGGTTACAAGTATTATAGTTTGTTAATTGGTTTCATGCAGAAATAATTAAGATGTGTAGTTGGGATGTAATTGGGATCTCATCTCTGGATGAGATTTTGTAGAATATGTTGCTTAGGATAAGAAAACTACTGAGTGTTTTCTCCAGGTAAGTGGTCTAGTGACGAGTCAGTCACATGTGCTGGAGAAGGTGCTGGATGGAAAAGGAAGGGGAAAATAGTGGCATCAAAATGACAGCGTGGCAATCACCTCACCAGCAAAAGCAGGGTATTAAGAAGATCAAACATAGTTTTTCACACCAAGATATGTTAAATGTAATATACAATCCTGAAATTCATTACTGAAGTTCTGAAATATCACCAATAAGATTTTCTATAAAAGATGTGTTAATGGCTTTTAACTGTATACTGTATTTATCTGGGCTTTTTTTACAGAATATATTTTAAAGCACATTTAAATTGTTAATAAGCTGCAGAATTGTTACACTCAGCAATTATTTCAACCTGTAAATATGTTATTTGGAAAACATGCAAATTGGTTTTGTTCATTTGCTCATTTTATCTATGTTTTCTGCCAATGAAATCTAAAACTTGTCACGGAATTTTTTTCTGTTTAAGCTACAATTTGTTAAGGTAATGAACTGATGCTTTCCATGATACCATGTTAATAGCATATTTTGTCTTGTAGGCATTGTGTCCAAGTCCTATGAGTGCCGGCTGAAAGGGCAAGGAGCAACTTTTGTGGAAACAACGAGCCCTTTTACCGCAGCAGCACTGGGAGAGGTTTCTCCAGTGAAGGAGAAGGCCTTTCGGGGCAGCAGGAGACAGTCACAGTCACCTGAAGAAGTGCAGCAGTTCATTATTATTCAAGGATATGACGGCGACTTCGCCATCGACGCCTCTGTGGAAGAGACAGCAGCAGCCACCCTGCAGACACTGGCAATGGCGGGGCAGATGGCCAGGGTGGTCCACATTACAGAGGATGGGCAAGTCATAGCCACAAACCAAAACGGCTCCCACGTGAGTAGTGTGGTTCCTGAGCAGATCCTCACGGAGCAGTTAGCAGACGGTGCCACGCAGGTGGTGGTGGTGGAAGGAGCGGGAGCTGACATGGAGGAGGCTGTTCAAATAGACACAGTTCCTGACTCCAGTAGCGCGGTGCTGCAGCAGATAATGCGACAAGAAGTTTTGGATGCTGCTGAGGCTACAGTCCATCCTCCGGAATCCTCCTCAGCATTAGATGCCCTGCTTTGTGCCGTAACAGAGCTGGGAGAAGCGGAAAACAAATCTGGACTCCTTGACAGGTGCAGGTCTGGTCACAAAGACTTCTTGCAAATGCCGAACCCAGAGATGCCCAGCATTCCCAGTGATGCAGAGGGACAAGAAATACAAATGTTCCATGAAGTTCAGGAGACTCAGGAAGATACCAAACCTTTGGAAGTAGTGACACGGGTCATGCACCCATCGGCTATAATTGCATCTCAGGAGAGAGCTCAGGCTGCCTTCAAGAATGTGGTGCAAGGAGTGTTGCAGTTTGCTGTGTGTGACACGGCTGCAGCCGACCAGCTCATGAAAGAAGGTGTCACTCAGGTCATTGTAAATGAGGAAGGGACTGTGCATATGGTGGCTGGAGAAGGCTCTCAGATCATTATGCAGGAAGCTGGTAGCCACACGCTCAGTGTCCAGAGCGAACACGTGGATTTAGTGGAGTCGGATGGGCAAATATCACAGATTATTGTCAGTGAAGAATTAGCTCAAGCCATGGCTCAGGGTTCTGATGGTGACTTCTCTGAAGGTGCGACGCACTACATTGTCACAGAATTGCCACCAGACATGCAGGATGAGCCTGGTGTGTACTCACACACTGTGATAGAGACAGCTGGGTCCCAAGACATTCTGCAGGCTGGCACTGCTATAAAAGCAGACACTGTAGCCCCTGATAGAGCGAGAGAACAGTTAACAAGCATGGTCATTTATACAGAGGGTGGCTCACAGGTAATTCAAAGCCAGAGAGATTATAACAAAGTACAAGAAGCATGATGAGCTTCACTCGTAGGCTGGGTGCAGAGCAGAGCTGGGTATTACCAGAATCATGTATTCCTGGAACATTTTCTGTAAAGCCTTCTCAGTAGAACCTCCTCCTAGCCAGGTAACAAATACATACCCTGCTAATAGGTGGAGTTCACTGAAGAGGGTAGTACAATTTTGTTACAATAGCTCTAAGAACTATTATATGGAATTATTATAAAACAAGCATACTTGGGTACAAAACAGGATAAAAAGTAGGAATTGTTCTGTTCAGTGCTTTCTTCGTTGATTTTTTTCGTCTTAATGTTGTTTTTTCTCAGGGTAATTCCCTGTCTTCTGTCATTTTTGTATAACATAATCACAGGAGTAAAATAATTGCACTTATATGTACATTTTGTGAACAGACAAATATGCAAAAACATACAAACCTTACAACAGCAAGGTGAACAGGTAAGCTTACATACAGTATTGGGTGCCCTTCTTCATTTTAAAGTAGAACAGGTGACATTTTACTTTCTAAAATCTGACTTTAAAACATGCTTGGCTAAAAATATGTCATCAAAATAAGAATTTTTTTGCATTTAAAATGAAAGTTTTCATAGTACTTTACTCTTTCATGGTAACACATAAGACTTTCCTTAAAGAAGAGCTCAAAAAAGCTGCACTTCAGAAAATCCTTGATTATAAATATACGGGAAGAACTTGATGCCTGTAACTTCCACTTAATTGTAGATGAGAGTCATACATAAGAAATGTGCATTTTTTGAAAAAAATATTGTCACTGTCAGTGTTTTGCTTTTCTTATAAATAGTGCTTCATATAAATACCATTTTGCAGTTCATTTTGTGAGCTACTTCTCAAATGTTAGGAGGATTTTTAAAGAAAATTCTGACATTGACATTAACAAGTAGGGGGAAAAAAAAAGGTGACCTTGTATTTCTTGCTTAGTCCAGAATGTCAATTATTTACTTGTGGATATACTGCAATTGTTCAATGCAAGTTCATGTTAAAAAGATTTGTTTCATGATACAACTGCTTCTGTTTCTTTAGAAAAATTGTAAAATATAAACTGGCAAGGTTTGGGGATTTTTTTGTCTTTCAAATAAAATGTTAGCATTAAAATGAAGCATCATGATTTTTAATATTAAACAATAAACAGAACTGGCATTCAGCAGGAGCAAACGAATGCTATCTGTTATGTCTGTGCATTTTCTCTTTTCTCTTTTCCTTTCTCTAGCTTGCTAGATAGATAAAGATAAAAGAATCTAATTTCTGAAGTGTGCCTCATGCATGCTTAATATAATTGTGTAAGTGTTTAGGGTATAAGCCATGCTGACTCTAGAGATAACTGGGTTTCCTATCATGTTTAATATCTTAAAATTATCAACTGTAAGAAAGTTGGGGTGGGGTAAAACAATAGTTCCTTCCTGAAGCAACTGTTTAAAAATGTATTTTCTGATAGGGCTGCTGAGAAAAGGTGCCTCATTCTGGGGCTATTAGATTCTGCTGCCTCTTCATTTCTTTTATTATTATTTTTCAAATTTTATTATTTTCCAAGAGTTGAGGTTGTGTCTTTGTCAAACCCCCAAAAAAGTAAATTTCAAGTTAGACATCAAGATTCATAATTAGGCGAGTTTGACTTGCTCATCTTTCCTAAAAGTGACAGGCTGTTCACTTACTCTTAAATACTGTCTTCAGCAAACAGTGACAGGATCAACTCCCGTTTGTTATCAGGAAAAAGGTGACCTTTACAAAATGATGGCCCTCTGCAAGACTCTCACAGATGTTCAAAAAACTGAATGTTTTTCAGTGGAAATATTTCTTCTTGATCATTTCTCCTGTTAACTGTAGCCCTGTGGTCTTGCAGCTTGGATGCTAATTCTTCGCTGTGCTTAGTCCTGTATGGCTAACCTTTCTGCTGCAGTACAGGGTGTTGACACTGACATGCTGCAGTTTACCATTTGTGATTTATTTAGGATAAATATGTCTCAGGTGGCATTTAATCCTTCATAAAACCAGTGTAGCCTGCAGTGTCAAACCAGCAATCACATTGTATGCACAATGAAAAGAGCAGACCTTTGCATAAAAAAAAGCCCCAGTGGTAGATGTTCCTGTGCTTGGGAGCACTGGAAAGGATTCACTAACCTACCATGTGCTGTAATTACCTGGGAGCTCAGGTTAACGATACTTTTCTCTGAGTGCAGCCTGATCAGGAGAGCTAATACTTTCCTAGGGCCTTTTTTTTCTTCTTCTTCTTTTTAATGTGCACTTTAAAGTTAACTTATTAGTGCCCTACAAATGTAACATTAGAAATCAGGGGTGACATTCGTTCCTGTGCTGTCATCCTGCTTAAGGACTCCACGCACTATCTCAGCCCCATGCCAAGATGCTCTCTGCCGTACACTGGAAGTTGAGGCTATGGCAGATCTCTTCCAGAGCCTAGGAATCATGTCTCTGGCACTTGTCTCCCTCCTGTGCCAGAGCTCCTGGCATTGTCCCGTATCATAATTGGGGAGCAGATGAGCTGGGTTCTTCTATGGATCTTCCAAGCATTCCCATTGGAGAGCAGGGAAGGTTAGGCACCAGAGGGAGGCACTTAGAGTAGAGCAGCACCTGAAAAGGCCTGGCCCTCCGAGGGCCATGCATGGTGCTGGTGAGGCACCTGTGATGTGTCCAGAAGCAGGCTCAGGAGCTGCGGGGGCCCTCTGTCAGAGCATCACAGAACTCCTGAGGTGGATTTAGGAAGGTGCCTGGTCCAGGCAGCCATTCACTACAAGTGGGTTTTGCTGTATGGTTTGAATACCTTCAGTTGCCTGACTCCAGGGAAATCAAGGGCTGTGCTGCCCTGCAAGTGATTGTTGAGGGGGCAGTATTCTCATGTCAGTCAATTGCCTTCTGATGTTCTGACTGCCAGAGCCATTGGCTTAATTTTCTCTTGTCCATTCTGAATAAGCATTAATAAAGTTGGATTATACTGTGACAATGCCAATCAGGTAAAAATGTAAGTATTTAAGAACCACTAAACTAGTATGCAGAGGGAAAATAAATAAATAATAAATAAATTTAAAACCAAATAAACCAAAACAAAGACAAAACCAAAATGCAAAACAAAAACAACAACAAAAAAGGAACAAACAGAAACAAACAAAAGCCCCCAAACCAACCAAGCTAAAACAAACCTCACTAAAAGTGAACCAAAAATCCCAAGTGAAGACAGAGAAAGAAGAGAGATTTCCAGCAAGCACTCTCACCCTCCATTTCTTAAGAATCCGATACACACCTCCTGAGGCAGTGTATCCTGGCCTCTGAATTCAGGCTCCATCTTTAGGGAAAAATGGAAGGTAAGAGATAGTTGGAAACTATATTTAGAGAAATATTTCCTATAACAAAAACAAAAGAAAAGAACCCAAAACCCAACACCACCTAAAAGGCCCACAGCAACATACTATTCTGCCTGGCTCCCAGCTGCACTGCGCTGTGGAAGTGAGATGAGCCAGGGAGTTGATGTGCTGTGGTTATGCACATGTGGATTGTCCATAGTCCTGCAAGCACTGCTGCCATTTAAAAACACTGCTTTAATACCAGGAGTGTTAGCTCTGAGTCCCAGGAGGAATACATTTGTGATTTTCGTGGGCAGTGGATTCAGCTCATGTAAAAGCTTGTAGGAATCTCTCTGTTATAAATTCTTGTGCCTTGGGCTGGCCCTGAGCTGAACCTGCGCTTGAAATGCAGGTGAGTCCCCTTCAGAAAATCCTGGGGATTGAGGGATGGGGCTGGAGCTGCTGGCAGAGCAGTACAAGGAACTGATGTTGTGGTAGGCAGAGACCTCGTAAAGCAACCTCTGGGGCTTTTCTCCAACTTTCCCTGCTCAGTAGACTTCCTGAGCACAAAAGCTGTAAACAGAATAAAGAGAGAAGGGTGAAGACTGAAATTTGAAACTTGGTTAGTTCAAGTGAGGGGATTAAGTAAGAGAGAAAAAGGTCATTCATTTGGCAACACAAAGAAGAGCTGTGAGTTTTCACTTATTTTACTGAACAATATTAGCTCATAATTTAAGACAGCGTGTGGCTCACTCAAACAGGCTACCCCCGTTCTATCTTGTTGAAGAATACAATTCGTTTTCTGCTCCTCTAGGGTGATATCATTTTATATGAAGAAAAAAGTTAGCTCAGATGGCAGTTATATGTTTCGGAAGCACCTTCTAATCAGGGATTGGTGATTCATTATTAGCTTCAGCAGGCGATCCATCTGACATGTAAGGGGAAAAAATTAGCAGCTGTCACTGCATGATGAGTTAATTTCCTGATAGGCCTGACACTGAAAAGCCATTTGGAGACATGGAGATGGCTGATGAGAAAACCTGGTGCTGGTTTATAATTGGAGAGAAAGAAAGGGCAGAGAGACAGAGGGAGATGGGGGAGGGACTGAGGCTGCTCTACAAGTGGGGATGGATGTTTGTGTATTTACTAAATAGATGGCTCCACAATAACCTGCATCTCTGCGCGCACACACCTGGGCGGGTAGGGGATGGGGGCCGGGGCCTTTCATTTTCCTTCTGCCTCGTGTCATTATTTCCAGTCGTTTGTAATTAGTACTCCAGACGGTTTTCCGCTCGCTCCAGCCCGGGTGTACAAGCACGCGGTTGGGTTAGCTCACGGTGACATTGAAACCTGACATTTTAGAGGAAAGGGGAGAAAATGACGCTACTCCTTTAATGGTTCTCGCTGCAATTTTCTTAATTGCAGCTTGAGATTTCAATCAATCATATAAAAATAAACTTATCTGAAACAAATATTGCTAAAACTTCCAAGAGCACAATCGTGAATGATGAGTGTTCAAAGAAGCCTTTTGTAGAGCATGAGGAAATACGCTCTTCAAAAGATGTAAGCACATGGCTCTCTGTTTATCCTTTTTAAGAATGGTAAATAGAACTACGGGGAAAACAGGCATTTGAGACCAAATGCAGTCCACTGTGGAATCTGCCTTGTGTGTGTAATTGGGACAGCAAGGCAGGCTCCTTCATATGTATTAAATAAAGCTAATAGGAAGCCCTCAACCTGGGACTAATTCCTTCAGTGGCTGCTTTAAAGGGATTTTTTTTTTTTTGGCTATTTAAATAAGGTATCTAATATGCCCAACAAAAGAAGCCACGCTTTTCTTTTAACTGAGAAAAAAACCTTAAAAACAAAACCACAATGAATATTTAAAGCTTTTATTTTTCAAAATGGTAGAATATAATGGGATTCTCACCATCATCAGAAGACAATTTTTGACTGAAAAGAGGACAAGCCAGTAGCTTTCACCAACTCCACTTGTACAAAACCAGTTTTGCCTTTTTCTGTTAGGATGTCCTTAAATGATGGCCAAGGATTTGGGAGCAGTGGTGGAGAAGCGAAGATCCACCGTAGATGGGTAGATCCCGCACGTATTGTGCAATTGAAATTGATGTGTGTGTATACACAAACCAGGATTATGTCCTGCAGTGTAACAGGACACCTGACCTTGTTTAAAACACATTCTTGTCTTCTGGCAGCAGCACATTTATCAAGGCTACTTTGAACAACCAGTTGTACTGCGTAGCCCTGCCCTGGAGGTCAATGTTAACTGAGAGCCATCAGGTTCTGGGAATTTCTGATGAGTAAGAATAGCAATCCCCTGGGCAGCAATAGATTAATTCTGGGGTGGCTCTTCTTCCATATTCCCCAAACCTCTGATCACTCTTACTGCTTGGAATACTCCTGTCTTACTGCGTTGAATCCTCATTACTTACTGCAGCTTTTGCATGTCTTGATTCAGCTTCTCGGAGATCCTAGACACAGATTCCCATTGTCAGTTTGTCATGTTTGGGAGTGAACCACCTAGTTATTCAGGGAGCAGAAGAACAGTGATTAGTTAGTTGCCTCTGCTGGGATGCATCCTTTGATATGTAAGTAGCCATGAGCTTCAGGATCTGTGCAATGCTCAACAGACAGATTTTGAAAGTAATCCAGCTCCTTGGGAGGTCTGGTTGGATAAGTTGAGTGTCACGAGGGGACATCTGGTCAGACAGAGGAGAAAAAAAGATTGAGCAAATACAAGGGAAGGAGTCAGAGCCTTTGATTCTTGGTCTGCTAGGAACTGAGCTTGTTAAGGAGCTTCTGAGAGCAGAAATAGAACTGAATTATCAGGAACTGAAAGCCACGACTGCTCACATGTAACAAAGCCGCACACATCAGAGCTGAAAGACAAGAGGCAGATATAATAGGAAGGCAAAATCCAATGTGCCTTTCCAGCACATACTCGGAACCCAAATCCAACTCCCTTCCCCTCTCTGTTCTCTCCTTCTTCTCTACCAATTCCCAGGGCAGAGACAGGCAATTTGGTGGCCACATTCACTGACCCTGCGGTGCCATGCAGGACATAGCGTTGGGTTTGGAGATCTGGCTGTAGCAAATGCTGTAGGTGCTCCAGGTCAGGCGTGGTTTTCTAATTCCCATGAGGGGAGGCACTCACAGAGAACACTTGTCTCATCCAGATATGGAGGGTCACCAGGGGAAGGAAAGGACTCGTTTCTGTGGCAAATAAAGTCCTTGATAGCAGATGTCTTACTCTGAGAGAGTTTCAGGACTTTCCCCCAAATCCTGCTAAGCTTCTTCTATCTGCCAATATGTTCCTCTGTTGCTGGGGGTGTAGAACAGGTTTGTGTTTTCTGCTCAGCATATGGTGGTGATTGCTGGTGTTTGGTGGCTGTGAAATCCAGATGCCCAGCTCCAGGAGGATTTTTCCCTTGCTAGGGACATCTGGCCATCCTCTCGGCCTTACTCTTTCTTCTCTTCATTTTTGCTTGGAGTCTGTAAGCTTTGCCTATAGATTTACAGAGCAGATAATTCAACTGATATATTCTTGGGCTTTAATTCAGGGCTAAGAAGGAAAAAGCAAAAGGAAGCCTGGGGTTGTGTTTGTACCTGAGGACCCAGATAGGGACATGTATATCCCCAGACAACTGCCTGCTCCTGCCAGGGCAGCAGAGAGGTAGATACTGCAGTGGTACATTGAATAGATGTAATGGCACTGTTGGCTGGCAGCAACTTGGTGGGAATGGCAGGTGAAGGGAAACTTAGAGGGATACATCCAAACACCAGGATGGCTGCCTTGCTTTGGCTCAGAGCAGCTAGGCACCGTGTGAGGCTTTTCTGCTCAGACTCCTGCCTTAAATCCATATGCAATCTATGGTGATAAAATTCAGGGACAGCTGGTACTGTAGATATTTAAAGCTAATGGAAGCAGAACTTTCCAGAAGCATTTCTATCTAGTAGCTTGGATCCACAAGAGAAATGCTGAGTGACCTGTGAGTGTCTCTAGAACCCCTGACTTCTTTTTATTTTTCTCAAGTCCGTGAGTGAATTTCTTGTTCCTGCAGGTAAAGAGCTGGCTCTGAGAGGAACAGAGTAGCTGCATATCTGGTCATCCTGCCGATGGACCACTCCGCTACAGAAAGTGTCTTTCTGGGCTGTGATATGATCTGTGGGAGATCGATGATGTGGACAAAAGCCTGCTGCCGAGGAGCAGGAGACAAGTCTTAGGCACCATGCCTGTTGGAGTCAGCAAGAGAAGATAATAAACCCTTTTCCTCTTGCAGTCTAACTCCAAGATTCAATAGACAAAGTACAAATGTGTCAGAAACTCTTACCAGTCTGTTCTTCTGCCCTGGGTGCTGGGTTTGTCCTCCTGTCCCCATTTGTGGGGCCTCCCTACATTTTAGAGACCTAAAATGGCCCTTTTCCAGTAGTGAGCTCTCAAAGCCCCTGCAAAGAATCAGGGATCCATTTCTTCTCCTCTATTCTTCTAAGGTGGCTTAATGACTCAGCTCCTGCTCCCTCACTCGACACTCAGCACCCTGGCCATGGTTCAGCTGTAGCATGGGAATGATTGCCGTGCCACAGATGGGTGCAGGGGCTCACTCAACAGCTTTATAGCTTTTCAGTCATTTGTCTCTGTGGTTCAGTGGGTGGCCCCCGGCCTGGTTTATTGTGTGCTGTTGAAAGCCTGCTCCAGAGGCAGGATGAGTCAGTTTCTATGGTCATTTCTTCTGGTCCTTGTCACTCTGGTGTCAGTGCTTCCCAAGCCATCACGGCTTTGTCCTCCTTTAGCCCCACTAAGGTATGAGGAAGTGTTTCTCTTCTTTCACAGATGGAGAGCTACAGAGTACAGAGAAAGATGTCCAACCATTTGTGGGGCCTCATCTGAGCTAAAACAGACATTAACTTTCTAAGGCTTAGGTAAATAGGGAGACATCCCTGGTATGTTACCATCATAACACCTTTCTAGTGAAAAGTGTCCTTCTAGTGGAAGGTGCATCTCCTGTGCCAGGGGCTTGGAAATAGCTAATGTTTAAACCCAACCCAAATATGATCTCTGGTTCCAATGGCCTTTGGTGTCTCTCACTGTGAACGTGCTCAGTGTTCCCACAAACCAGACACCAGGGGCTGATGTGGGCACTGGGCAGAAGAAGCATTTCTTTGTTTTCACTGCTGTGCCACATCTCTCCTTGGCCCCTGACTGCTCCTGTTTGGAGCTTTGGGGGTTCCAGCTGCAGGTACCCAATAGCAAATTTCCATTTCTGCAGATGGAGCTTGGAGCTTACATGGCTGTTATACATAGAGGCAACTGCATGGGGTTTTCTCTACTGTAGGAGCTGGCACAAAGGAAAAGCCAGGCTTTGGGTGCTCCTAAAAGGAGATCCTTAACTCACCTGCCAGCCATGGTTGCTCACCTAACACACTCACCCAGCCATGCAGCAGAGAGCTGCCCCATCGGGCAAGGGGCAGTTCACAGGGCCTGTTTTGCCTGCACTCCCAAGGAGATGAGCACAGCTCCCAGCAGGAGTAGCTGGTGATGAGGAGTCATCTGCTTGAACAGCGCTCTGGGCGTTAATTCACCGTGAAAGCCCTGCTTCTGCTGTGCCAGACGAGGCACGTGTGGGAGATCTGGTTTCTTCATCCAAGCAGCTTTCTAAGAAAGCCCCTTTGATAATCAGTCTGAAAGATTGCTGAAGTGAAAATTAAACCACTCTAAATGCTGTTACGGAAACATACCCATCACAAGCAAGAGCTGGATTTCTGCAGTTGCCACACAATAAATAGATGAGGCTCAGCTCTGATGTCAGCCCAGCTTTACCTTGTGCATGTCCTCCGATGTCTGGTTTTCCAGTTATGAACTGCAGTAATTGTGATCAATCAGGCTTTATGCTCACTACCCACAGGCTGTTTATTAATGAATCTGCATCCCATCTTCATTTTTTCACAATCTCATCAAATCTGTTCCAGATCCTGTTTACATCAAATTTTGTCTGCAGCACACTTCTATAATATCATCCAATTTGGAATTCCTGACTCTGCACCAGCTCCTCAGACCAGGTCCTCAGTATACCAAAGAACAACACGTTCCTGAAATAAAAGAAAAATGAAAACATGAGCGCTTGCAAAAAAGTGCAAAGAAAAGCCACTGATTTCTAAGTGATACCATCCTTCCAGGGTATAGACAGACAATTTTTTCAAAATCCTTTCTGTATGTCTGTGTCTGTATGTGTGTATGTTTAAAGGCTAGAATTGCCTTCCTGTGGATGCTTTAAAAAACATCAGGTACTTTTCTCTTTAGCAGTGTACATTTTCTCTTTGGGCACATGGGTTTTATGAATATTTGGCTTGACTTGCTCAAGACATCAATTTGACATGTTGCAATGTGTTATAAATGCCTCAGATCAGATGCAGAACAGGGAGAAAAAGCTTTAGAATAAAAGTTTATTAAAAACACATACGTAGAGTCTATTCTAAACAGAAAAAAAAGAAAAAATAACCAAGAAAAAAAACAACGAATGTTCCCCTGTTGCATGAATGCCAGAACATTATGTTTGCAAATAAGAATTTAGCACTACAAAGACAATGCCCTAGATTAACTAAGATCCCATTTCACAAAACCCTATGGCAATAGTCTGCAACATCAGTCACAGGAGAAGATATAACACAGATGCATTTGTGCCCTCATGCAGCTGAACTGAAACAAAACAAAGAGTGAATTAGGCTGAATATCTTACTGTGTGCAACGTATTGTACAACAAGGCACCTTTGGGAATGTGTCACAGGGTTTGGTAAATTGAAAACAAAATAAACAGATCTATGGGAATAAATAACATCATATTAGATGTCTGCTGCATGTAGACTACATTAGCTTCCAGTCACAATCCGGCTTCAGTTTTCCCACTAGTTTTCAATGCCTGTGAAAAGCAGATGATCTGAAACCTCTGCAAAGAAAGGAGGGTAGGGGCAGAGGGAGGCACACTGCGCTCCTTCTCCTGCACACATGTGCACACACATTCACACGCCCTGCCTTTCTCTCACTTTTACACAATTTCAGCCAGATGAGGACAGGCCAGTGTGTCCCTTGCTGCTTTGCAGATGTGAGTCAGTTTTGCCATTTCTGGGCCAGGGCACGGAACAAAAGCATTTTCCCCCACACACGAGTCTCCCCTCACTGCTCAGCTAAGGTGGGAGCACAGGCAGCCCAGTTCACCTTCAGCCCAATGCACTCCATCACCATGGCCAACATCACTCCATGAGGTCCTGAGACCCCTGCCAAAAGCACCAGTGGCTGCAAGGGTTTGATGTGTCCAGGAGGAGGGACAAGACATTCACAGGGCGCCTGACCCTGATGTGGCCATGACACACATGGGGCAGCTGTGGAGACCCAAGAGAGGCAGGCACTTTGCTGAGTCCTGTCTCTAATTACAGCCAAATTTAGTGAATATATTAAAAGCACTTTTTTTAGTGCTCAGCCGTATGGGGCCAAGGCCTGCTTCCAAGTACGTGGGTAAAACCCCACTGATTTCAGGGAGATTGCTTGCATGAACTGAACTTAAAAGATCAGGCCATATTTATCTCAGCAAAAGTTCAAGCTAATTCATTTTCTCTCATTTTCTCGCTCTCTCTCCTTCTGTTTTGCTTAGCTTATAGCTGAGTAAAAGGAGCACATATCTTGGAGATAGCTTTTTAAATATAAAATTCTCTTTATAACCCCAGAGCAATATGTCATTCTGCGATTACAAAAAAATGTACTCTTCCCAAAGAAAATCCTTCTGAAGCAAACATTGGCTTTATCCTGTCTGAGATCTAAGCACCAGCCTTTGAAATCATGTATATCAGAAATAGGCAAAGTTCTGCAACAGAGCAAAACTGTGGCCTCCAAATTGTCATTATTCCAGTCAAAAACCTATTTCTTCCCTTTAAGAAGCAGCAATGGGCCTTGAGATGAAATGCAAAACATAACAAGGGACATAGAGAGAAAATGATATTTTTATAACTTTTTAGTCTGAACACTCTCAGGAGAAGAAAAAGTTTGATGAAGAAGTTGGGGAAAATTTTAACATACAAGTAATTGATATTCTTGTCTCTGCCAACTAAACTCTTTCTGCCTTAGGGAAAGATCAGGTCTGCCTTCCCTCTCCACAGACGTGAGCTCAGGTCCAGGGGGCTGCAGACGCCTCACACGGCCCTGCTGAGCTCTGGCCGGCTGACATTCTTATCTTTTTTATTTCTCTCCATCTCCACGTGTAAGAGGTTGTTTGAAGGATGCTGTTTTTCAGGTTTGCCCAGGGGTGTGCTTTCTATAAGTGTTCAAGGCAGCTGGTTTTTGTTATCTAACTTTGGAAATGTATTTCTCACAAGGAAGAACACAACAGAGGGTCCCTTTCTGGCCAGCCTTGGAGATACTTGCTCTCTTGTTCATACAAATCTGAAGTTCCACCCCCTCCACTCAGAAAGGCCTGCTTTTGACCTTATCTGCAGATCAATACGTTCCCCTTTGGATTCCTGAATGCATTCAAGCATTTTTAATTTGATTTCTCTATTCACACAGACACAACAAGGTGAGAGAAGGATGGAGCTGACAGGTCTCATAATCAGCTCTCATCTTCTTTTGCCAATGTGTCAAAATTGTATTTCCATAATTCCTTCCATTAGTATTTTACCTGTTAACTCCCAAGGCTCATGCTGGTGTGGTGAACAAGAACCAGATTCAGGAATTAAGCTGGGACATGCACCATGGCCATGAGTGCTGCTGCTGAAGTCAAGGCACTTGTTGAGAGGCTTGCAGACAACTCAAGTGCTCAGTGGGGCTGGGGTTCAGCACACTGGGCTTTCACCTCAGCCTTTAGACAATCACCAGAGAGAGATGGAGAGTGGGGATGCAGCATTGGGATCCCTCAGGGGGTAGGAGGAGGAAAGCCTAACTCTTCCCACTTCTGGTCTCCATGAAGCCTGTTCCCAATTATTACTTTCCGTGCTCCTGGTCCTGTGTCCTGCACTTTCTCTGTGTTGTGACCACATTCATGGCAGCAGCCTGCTCCTGTGAGTCATCGAATAGCACATGGTATTATGGTGTTACTCAGGACTTGGCCTGTGTGTTTCTTCTTAACCCCTTGATGGACTTTGCTTTGGATAGTGGTAAGGAGGTAGAAGCTCCTGCTTTGAGGATCAGAGGCCTGCCCCAGGTAGTGAGGGACTGCTCATCCATCTCTCCTCTTTTACTCTGGGTCTTCCCATCCAAAAGCCGTGGACTCATCCTGATGTAGCTTGTTTGAGGCAGGACCAGGAGTGGGTGATGGCCCCACGGCCAGAAAAGCAGAAGGGAGACTGCAGGGAGTGGTTACAGCAGAGACAATGCCAGCTGCCAGGATGCAGGAGCTGCCTGCCTGGAACTGGTGGCTGGGAGGAGTTCTCCCACAGCCATCCCTGGTCCCCCCAGATGCGTGGGCGAGGCTTCAGCTGGATGGTGGCTGCCCCTTGCCCAAGCGAGCTGCCCTTGGTGAGCTGCTGGCTCAGTTGGTGTGTCAGGTGCCCAGGGCTGCTTGTGACTGCCAGCTGCTTGCTTTGCTGCACGGTTTTGGGGACAGAGCTATCACACTTGGCTCTTCTCCTTCCTGCAGCTAAGAAGGGTTCAATGTCTTCAGCAAAACTCTGGGGCTGAGAGTAAAACAACTCCCAGTAAGGGGAGCTGGGGAGCTTGTATTTTAGCTTCCTGGAGACCAACGTGTATGAGGGTAGAAAGGAAAATTATCCCAGGGGATTCCTATGTCCTGGGAGTGAATAATGCCTACCATTTATATGGACAGCACAGCTCAAGAGCACCATTACACATGTGCAGACATCAGGGATGCAGGCTTGTAATCTTCCCTGCCTGTGTCAGTGTGAGCTGCTTCCTTAGTACATCCATGAGAAGGAAGTGTAAACAAATCCCATGTATTTTTGCCTGCTTCGTGATTGTGGCACAGCTGAAGAGGTTTCTGGGGACCATCTCTGCAAACTTCATCAGCAGTGCCCTCAGGGCTGTCCTGTTGGACAGTGTGACAGAGACGTGGTCTCTGGCAGAGTGCTGTGTGTCTTGGCTCCTTGCCGAGGGTCCTGACGTGCCATGAGATGTGTCACTCTGTGGAGCAGTGGCACAGTGGGTGACATGAGTCTCTCCACAGCCTCCCTACTCCTTTATACCAGTCTTGTTGAGGATGGTGTGATGTGAATGTACTCGTGATCTGTAAGACATATTTAAAAAGCCTGACACCAGAAATTAAATTTCTCCTCCCGTGTCCCCAGGGACACTAACACTGACTGTGAGTGTAAAGGAAACCTGGCTGGCTGCATGCTGTCCGCATCCAAAGATGAAAGCCCTAAAGCACTACCTGCAGGGAGTCAGGAGGTGATGGCTTCAGAAGCATTTACAAGCCTTAGGAGCATATACTCTATTTATTTAAAGTGACCAATGTCAATTTAGAGCAAAAGTCCTACTGAGTGTTTCCAAGCTAACTGAGCTGAAGCCATATCTGAAGTACCTAACTCGGACCAGCAAGGTCCAACCACCCTGGCCATCAGACACCCTACTTTTAAAGAGATGATCAAAAACGCACTTCCCTGCAGGAGGGACATTATTTAGGATGCTCTTTGCACTTGATTTCATACGAGCATTTGCATACGGGCAGGAGAATCTGCTCTCAAATTTCAATACTATGGTGCCAAAGAATTTATTCTTCCCCAAACCATGTGAAAGGTAAATATTCATAAAACTTCTGTGTGCAAATGCAGAAGAGAGAATTCAAATGTGTCTGGGTAGAATCTCTATTATTTTCCTCAGGTACAAATAAAGCACCCCCCATCCCCTAGCTCCCTCTAGCTCTCCTTTTAAATCTCTTTTTAATGTCTCACTTTTTACTGCTAATCATTTCTCCCCTTTGCTAATGATGCTAACCTTAGAGCCTGCTGCAAACTGACTTGTTTCATGTCAGCCTCTCTCTATTGCCCACTTTTGTTAAGCCACAAAGCAGGTTTCAGTCTATTCAACATCAGCTATTTCTCTGACTTGAATATTACAGTTGCCTATTTCAAAGGCATCTCCAAGCCCACGGTATTTCTGCACAGATACCTCTATTATTGTCTGTCATCAGGATATGCTGGGCTCCTCTCCTGCCTCTCTCCCCCCTTGCTTCCTTCCTATGTATGTGGCAAAGTCTCTCTCTGCTCTAATAGCTCTCCTGAGAGCAGGGTGAAGCAGGTCTTTACAGAGGCCTGTTAATTTTAAAGGACAAGCTTTATATATTAACACCCCTGTGGCAGTGTGCTTCCCGTGCAGCAGGCTCTATCCCCACCATTTACCCAGAATTAAAGCGCACAAGGACCAAGCCCACTCCCCAGCGGGAGCCACTGGATAATGCCAGCCCTGATTCCCACCTCCCTCCAGCTGCAGCAAGCATCCCCAGGTGTCCCTAGGCAGGCTGAAGCCACGGGAGCAGGGCCCTGGGGGACACTGTGGCAATCTGGCCTGTGCTGACCCACAGGGTGCAGGCAGCATGGGGAGCTGACGGAGGACATCTGCTTGTTTAACAGAGGCTGTGTTACAGACGTCCTTCCCTTCCAAAATCAATTTTCTCCCAGGTGCTGGATTCTTTGAAGAATTATAAGAGAGTTATGAGTGGCAACATTTGGACTTTCTGGGTGACTGAGACCTTTCCAGCGGCTTGGAGTAACTGGGAGGAAGGAGGTTTTTCTCTGCAGATAAAAGATTGCAAAACGGTAACTATTTAGCATAAGTTATGTTTTCTGGCTCGCTAATCACCTCTCAGTTCGAAAGACACACTCCTTACCTCCCAGCCCATCCTCCACCGGGATGCAGCACTGGCACAGGGCTTCTGCTCCACCATCAAGCTGAGCAAATCCCTCAGAGAGGCTGACCCCTGAAATTGAAATCAAACTGTTGAGACTTGCAGTGGGGGACAACTTTTATCTCTTTGTCTTTGAGACATCTGTCCACTACACCATTCCCCTCACCCCATGCCCCCCTCTCCAAAAGAGTGAGACAAAAATTAAGAAAGGAGGAAAGAAAAGAAGAACTCTGGTTGGTGCAAGGGGAGAATTTGCAGTTACTGCAAACATTAGCATTTTCCCTTATTTTTTTCCCCTCAGTTTCCCTGGCATACAGGTAAAATAACAAAATAAATCCCACAAAGGGCTTTCTGCCAAGCTGCCTTTGGAACTTTGCTTAAGTGGCCTTAAGTAAGATAATAAGCAAGGAGTGTGAAAAGAAGAGACTTTGTCTTTTCACATTAGCAGCAGCCCTGTTCAAGTGGCAGTATCTACGAAAATGCTGTTCAGCCTTTAATGAGACTACACTGTGTTAGTGTACCAGTCTAATTAATCCCATATTTTCACACAGCATAATTACTGAGCCGGGGCTGAATTATTTGGCTACTGGAGGTGGAGCAGTGCCTGCCTGCACTGTCCTCTGTCTCTGCTCCTCACAATTTATTATGCTATACAGCAAGACACCATTGAAACCTCCTAGTATAGGACTATCTGTCATCTCTACATTATCAGTAAAATACACCACCCTCCATACTGTGCTACAAGGGCTTTAGCAAATTGCTATTTTTATGGGATATGATAAAGGAAATGCTACCTTATGTTCAAATTTTTAACTGTCTCGTGTACGGAATATACAGTTGTGAATCGTGTGCTCCAGTTCAGTGAGGCCTCATCTGTGTTACTACAGCCAGGGTGGGTGTCACCCTGCTATTTTGCTCCCATTTAGTCCCCCTTCTTTCTTTTCTTCCTCTTCTTCCTCTCTCTTTCTTTCTTTCTTTCTTTCTTTCTTTCTTTCTTTCTTTCTTTCTTTCTTTCTTTCTCTTTCCCTCTTTGCCTCTTCCTTCCTTCCATCCTCCCTTTCTTCCTCCCTTCCTTTTTATTTTTTCTTTATTTTTTTTTTGCTTAATTTCTTCTTCTTCATCATCTTCTTTTTCTCCTCCCTTCCTCTCTTATTTTCTTTCTGCCTCTCTCTTTCCACTCCATCAGCAAGACCCACACTTTCAGAATCTCCACCTTTACTGGCATTAAGAATTTTCATCCCTTAAAGTCCTTTCTCTCCTACCTTTCCTAGTTTGTGTTATTCCTTGAAACATATCTTTTTGCACATTATTATTCACCTCTGATATATGATCTTGCCATTTTGGAATAGTAAAGTCCCCCACCCCCTTCCTTCCCATAGGAGTTAAGAGAGATTTGTGGTTTAAACATTTACTCACTTGCTAGTGTTTTTGGGACTGGTTTAATAGTATCTTTTTAATGGAAGGCCAAACAGTACATTAACTATATGGAACTGGTTTAGAATTTTTCTTTTCAGCAAAAAAAGGAAGGTTGTACCCTGTAAATTTTAAAACCAGCCCTAACAGTACATAAGGCTATTTTGTTATTGTGTATGGTTTCCATATATGCATTGTGAGATATATGGATGTATATACCCAGGCAAAGTGAGATCTCAAAATAAAGAAAACCACATGCTTAATAGCACAAGCGGGAAAATTACTTCTCCAAGTTTTTAACCAAATAGTGGCCCTGAGACTTGAGTCCTCTTCTGGGCAATCTTAAATATAACGTATTCAAGGAGCAGTAAAGTGAATTTCATTGCACCTTTGCTGATACAGAGATTGAGTATTGGATCTGACACTCCAAAGCTCTTCCATATGTGCACATGGGAACCCAAACAGCTTGCACTGCCCCCGAGATTAGTGATACCATGCAGAGCCTTTTATCAATCATTTTGGGGCAGCTGAAAGTAGCCCAAGCTCAAGGGTCGAGCAAGGTTAAATGTTAAAAAAATTCAGCTTGTAGCCTTCACAGGCCCTGCCAGGCCGTGGGGTGGCACAGCTTCTGCAGGGGTTGATCTTTGGAGGCAGGTTTTGTTTGTATCTTCACCGTGCATGGACTATCCTGACGGAAGTTTCTAGGGGACTCAGGGTGCTCTTAACAGGGCTGTGAAGGGAAAATCAGAAGTGAATAAACAAGGAATAGCTCTGAGAGCTATGTGAGAGCATGTAGGGGCACTGCTAAAGACTAGCCTGCCTGCACTGCCTTTTTGAGACCGGGAGAGTTGCCTGTACTGAGGACAAGGGCTACAGGAGCATCCATGTATCCATGTGGGGCCTGGCTGGGAGCTGTGTGGAGGTACAGACCACTGCAGCCACAGCTCACTCCCAGCCGCTTGATTCAGAAATGAGGGCCATGTACTTCAGGAGATCAGCTTTTGTCTGGCTCTGGTGCTAGAAATTTGGAGGGGAGTTATGCAGGTTAAACTTGAGAGGCCTAGTGGATGTCTCATTTTTTCAAAAATGAAACAGTCAAATAACTTGAAGGTGTCTCAGACTGTCAGCTCTTCCATATGACACCCGAAATTACCAGCTAATTTTTAAAACCATTTCTGCACAGGGTCTGTAACTTATCAGTTCTTCTGTGTAAATATATCATGAAGTTTTTTCCCTGTCCTCTCACCCCTCGTTTTGCAGTAAGACTACTTCCTTAATACTCTTCATTATCTGTCAAAATGTCCTGTCCTGTGAGCTGTCTCTTCTTGAGAATATTCAGAGCTCTCCTCACTTTCACTTTCCTTCTCACTTCCATCTTTTTCTTGATACTGCTTAGGCTCCTTAGGCTGAGCTTTAAACCCTCATCCACCACCCACCATTCCCAACTCTTCTTTTGCCTTTTTTGAGCCTGTGCACCAACCCACACATTAAGATTGGTCTGCTACATTCCTTTTTTGTGGCTTCTTAAAAAAGCAAGTCCCAACTTGTTGTGTGTCAGGGGACACCTTTGAAACACCAGCACATAACCTGTGTTTGGTCACAGAGGTACTCAGTTATGTCCCCCAGCCCACAGGAAAGGCCTTTCAGGATGTGGCATTTCAAAACCATGAGGTGGCACCTCAGTCAGGGTCAGTGCAGGTTGCTGGGTCACTAAACTGCTCCACTGGGGTTTGGTTTGAGCTGGAAGCTGAGCCAGGAAGGAGAAGTGCATTTTTCTGCAGTTCCTCCAAGTTCAGTGTCAGGCATGCAGGATGAGCATTTTCCAGGTGACTGTTTCTAGTGGACGCCCCATTGCTGCCAGCCCTGTGTGCTCCCAAAGAGCAGTCCTGCTCAAAGTGGGTCACCTTGCTACTTTATTTTTTTTTGTCCTCCTGTAATGTTTTCTTTTTCTCTCTCTACTCTTGCTCTGCTCATGAGGCTGATTGGGAAGCACTGGGCAACAACAGAGACACTGGCATTTACAGCCATGGAGCTCACACAAAACTGAGCAGCAGATGCAGCTGCATAAACTGGAGATGTAAAAATCATTCCACCAATGCTTGAGCCTTCCTCCACTCGATTGTGGTGCCCTGATCAGCTGCTGGTAGCAGTGCTGCCTTGGTGACAGGTCAGTTCCTGGTGCCTGCCCCAAGGCTGCCAGTGAAGATCCATGTGGGGGCATATTTGTGATGAGAACTCCTACGAATGGCTCCTGGGGAGCAGCAGAACAGTCATAGCCCATTTCTGCACCTTGTACGTGATCTTTCAACTTAAGGCTGAGATGCATGGGAGAAAGGGATTCAGCCCTTATTTTGGGCATCTTTGGGCTTCTTATGGCCTGACAGGGCAATTCCAGCACTCCTTGACTGTGGTTTTGACCCCTTCAATGAGTAACCACATAGCAAAGTGGATGCCAACCTCAAACACAAACTGTTTCATAAATGTATTTCAAAAAATAGGTTTCCATTGGTGGTTTTGCATGCCACATTGACCCTCTGTGCTCGAGCACCTCTGCAAGTTACCCATTGTTCAAGAACTTTGAAAGAAACAGCTGGGATTTAATATTAGGTGCACCAACTTCCTATGACATGTTCAACCTTTAAAAAAATGAATGATTTCTTTAAAAGGTTGGATGTTTCGTGCTAGCATCAGAACAAGCAACTTGGGGTGGGGAAAAAAATCAAAAAGCACCACAAATAGAGAAATGAGGAAAAAACACCCAGGTGTGTGCTAAAATGGTGCGGAGAAAATTAATTACTGTAAGGATTGGTATAAATAAGACATTACATGACTCCTTCTGTCAGTGGGGGATCTCTGGAGGTGACAGACAAGTAAGGGTCTTAATGAATAGCCTTTTCCTAAATTCTTTGCTGTGGGCTCAGCATAAACCTTTACATGAAAGTAGGAGCCTGTGAACAGTAGGAATTATTTATATTAAATGTGCTTCTCAGCAAAACATGGCAAAATTCCTATTCCCAACTGGAAGAAAATCATATTTCATGGCTGTAATAGCATTAAGCAGGATACAGAGATTGGCAGTGGGGAATAGGGGTGGGAGAAAGGCCCACCAGCAGGAGGAAGGGGGTTTTTGCCTGCTAGTGGATGGGATACTGCTGAATGCCTCCCCAAGCTGGGAGTCATGTTGGCTGTCATGCAGCAGATGGGAGCGAGGGGGAGAGGAGAAGGGGAAGAGTCTCCACCTGAGACCAGAAATAGGCTTTGCCCAGTGGAATAAACACCGAACTTCATAGGGGTGAACCCAGCATTTCAGAGGCTATAACCATATAATGGAGGATGGGATTACTGTTAAAATCACCAGATAACATCCTACGGTCACTGCCAAATGGTTAAACCACCAGATCAGGCCATGGCCTGGAATGGGTGACCGGGGGCTGCTGGAGGCTGAACACTGCCCAGGAAAGGTGCCTTCCTAATGTGGGGAAACACGGAGTGGGAATGAGCAAGTACTGCCCTCTCCACAGTTACCTGCACTAGCCAGGCTGCAGAGCAGGGTTGCAGGTGACCAAGGACTGCAACCTTGGTGAGATGGGGCCAGATGGGGCCAGAAAAATAATGTGAGCAAGATATGCTGGTAGAAAGCATCTGGAGAAGATGTAAAGACAATGCTGTTGGTCTTAGAGAAAGCCCTGAGGCAGCAAGACCCCAAGAGGGAATGTCCCAGTCCTGAGGAGCAGTTTGGGTTTTATTTCTTGCTGAATTAGACCTTGCTGCTGCAGGGTTGGGATGTGCACCTATGTACTGGTGTTTCTGTGTGTGTAATTTTGTGTGTGTGTTTGTGTATGCATGTGTGTGTTTATGAATAAATGGTTTTAAAAATCCCAGTAGCACAGTCATGGTGGACTATTAAATCCTATGGCCCCTCTTTTTTCCCTGAAGAGGCTGGGTAGATGCCTCGGCTGGGAAGCACACAGCTTCCTTCGCATCGCTGGGAGGAGAGGTCAGTATTTCCTTGGTGCTCAGTTCTGAGAAAGACACGGAGGTGAGTGGAGATTTATAACCTGGCTGGAAGATCATCAGTCAGTCAATCAAGTGAACAAGCCAAGGCCTGCTCTCATTTACCTGGGATGATGCAGAGCTCCACGCTCCTCGTGGCGATGCTCACGCTGCCTTGGTGAGAGAGCATCCCTGTGCAAGGCCAGGCTCACGCTGGGGAAACGACGGCACCGACAGAGCAGGGCTCCATGAAAGGTCGCTGTGCCTTGCCGAGGGATTGCCCCAGGGGCTGGGAGCTGCTGTCGATCAGCCTGGCTCCAGGCTGGCAGTGAGGTTACGCAGACAGCACACACCATGAGCGCAGCCCGTGCAGATCCTTCCCGACATACCCTCTTCCACCGGTGATGGAGCAGAGTACAGAGTGCAATGGGTACATCTCTGCAGAGGTGTTTTGTTCAAAGCAGGCAAATTGACAGGCTTCCCTCATAAAACAGTAATGCGGCTTATACATGAAAAAAAGATCATAAAAATTCAGTTTTCTCCCAAGTAAGATAATTCTGACATTACTTAAAATACTTCAGACTTGTCAGTAAAATTTCAATGTCATTAAAATTAACTGGCATATTTTAAGATTGACTTTCTTGCTTGCTTTCAACTCCCAGTCAGACTGACATGGGGAGGGCACTTGCTATTCTTATCTTTTACACACTTGTATTTCTTGGCCTTTAACAGCTTCTTCTGTGGCGCACACTGCTCTGTCTGCCAGGGATAACGGGTGTCACTGGCTGCTGCTAATCCATTATGGCAAGCTGTCTAATTACCAGTGGTCTAGCAGTAAATAAAATGCGGGTTCACTTCTGGCCTGCTCCTTATCCCTCATCTGAGAAGTGGGCAAATGTTGTATCACCCCAATTATTGCTCCATTTACCTGCATGTTCCCCTGACTATGGCCCTGCTAATTACTTACTTTGTTAGGCGGAAGAAATATTAGGTATTTATTTCATTTGCTGTGATGATAAGAAATACAACCCCTATTATTTGTTCCCTGGACTAGAAAATTCCCTTTGCGGCAATCCTTCTAGCCTGTGTGCATAAATAAAACCACATTTTACTCTAGCATAGCTTCGGTACCTGAAAAGAGATCATATTTTGATCAGGAAAATGTTCTCGTCTCTTTTCTCTAGTATGGGAAAGGCAAGTTGGAGAGGTTTGTGAAGTGGAACTGGATGTTGCACTGGACCAAATGGTTTATTACTGAAACCACATTCTGCAAGAAACCACTGCCCTTGGCAAAAAAATGGTCCTTCTGGAGGTGTGTGGCTTTTGGTGAGGAATCAGAAATTGGAAGCAGTCTCAGTCTGTGCGTGAATGGGACTAGATATGTTTTTCATTTGAGACATTTTCAGCTATTGATCATAGTCCCCTTGGCTGCTGCCATGCCCTCGCTTGGACTCCAGTGTTGTGAAATCATCCTTAGGAAAAAGTAGTTGGTAAAACATGTGAGCTATTACTATATTAAATGGTGGCCCAACAGAGAGAATAAGTAAGTGTAACCCCTGAAACAAGTGGATCACCTTCAGGTAAGGCAGCTGAAGCTGTGCTTCCAGACAGCACCAGACAGGCAGGGAGGAGGGACATGGTGCATAATGAAAGCAAACCTAGAAAGAGGCCAAAGTCTGACTGGCACTCTCGTATTCTCTCATCTCTATGGACCATCTTATCACCTTACCCAATTTATAACAAACTCTCAATTTTTTGCCCAAATCAGTTATTTTTCACCAGGATCTCCCTTTTTAGCAATGCAGCCTTAAATAAATTTGTTTTCAAATGGGTGTCTGAGATAAACCCCACAGTGTGTGAGGTAGTGGGGCTTTGTATGAAGAATTTGATGTGATGACTCGTGGTCTTCTTCATTTTTGTGGTCCTCTAGAAATTGTTGAGGAGTGGTGAAGACTTCTTTAGAGGTTTTATACAACTAGGTGGCCACAGAACACACAAGGTCTTCCTTTTCTTGATCACGTTCTTTGGGTTTTTTTTTTCAGGGATCAATTTCCTCTGGTTTGGAGCCCAGTTAGTCCTGCATGCTAGGACTGTCCACAGTAAATGACCAATGGCTAAAGAAGATGTAAAATGAATGAAGGTGAACGTGGATGTTATTTTAAAATGTCTGTATATTTATCCACATGCATCTATAGTATAATGAATGTTTTCCAGTGGAATGTCCCTCAGTTTTGTTATTTATGTCATTCAGCACATCATTGTGCCATTAACCTTGGTTTCACTTACTTTGCAGCATGTTTTGGGTTGCAAGGTGCCAATATCTGAAACAGAAATTTGGACCAGCACATTATTGGGATTTCATTTCTGGATTTCACTTCTGACAACACAAGATATAATAAAGGGCTTTAGCTGGCTGAATGTCATATGCAGTCTCCCTCCTTAAAATATTCAAAATGCTCATACCTCAAGGACGTTTTTTAAATGTTCATTTTAGCCTTCTGCATCACCTTTAAACAAAGTGCTGGTGTAACACTGCTGCCTCATTTAGACGAGACAATAATCAAAAATCCCTTGCATTTCCTGGCACTGGGAGGGAGGGTCTTTAGACATCCAGATTTTGAAATGCAAGAGAGGCTTGCCTTAGGACCATTAATTTCCTAATGGTGAAAGAAACATACTTTGAATACTTCTACCAAAGAAAGCAGGATTGTTTTGAATGTTTTTGGTAAAGAAGAAAAACTTCAATTTCTTCTCAAAGCCATTTGAGGGTGGAGGGGGATTTGCAGCTGGAGTGTTGAGTTGCATTTGCCTTCAAGGTCTTGCTGCTGAAGTCCCCTTCATCTTCTCCAGTGGGAAGGAGAAGGCTGTGGTGCAGCTCCCTGGTGGTGCACTGTGCTGTGCCAGAGCAGGATAAGCACAGGAGACTGAAGCAGAGAAGTACTGCACTGAGAGCAGTCCTGGATCTGGGAAAGCTGACAGGACACATCAGAGCAATCTGGAGAAAGAAAAACAAAACAGCATCAGGAAAGGAGAGATCCTAAAAGGTTGTCTTGAAAATGAACCCAAAAAATTCAAACGAAGGAAAGAAAGGAGAAAGCAGAATCTCCCTCCTTCTCTGCTGTGCGAAATGCCCTGTCTGCAAACATGACTGACATCACTGGAGAAGAATGTAAACTTTGTTTTAAAAAAATTACCGCTTGCTGCTGCTCCTCTTTGGCAGCACATCTCATTTCTTTGGAGTATTTTTATCTGATTACGTATGTATATGCACATATATAAATATTTTGTTAAAAGCAGAAGGAGGCTTTTTTCCCTGCACTTGCAACGGCGGCTGTGCAACATCCAAAGGGGGCTTCTGCTGAGAACTTCCACACGTGCTGGTAGAGGAAGAGGAGAGCAAAATGAATTTAATAAAATAGTAGTAATAACAGTACAAATAACAAATAAGCTGAGCAAGAAATTAAGGACTAATTCAAGTTGTGTCCTTTAAACCAATAATAAATGACCCAGCAGGGGGAAAGCAGGTTGCCAAATTAAAACTAATGTGGGAGGTGTGTGCGGCTCCCAACATCCCCCCCATTACTCCACCCCAGCCACAAGGATCTGCACTGGGGGCTCGGGTGTCTTCCCTCCTTCCCTTCAATCTACCCAGCCAGAGCCCTCTCACTGCTTGACAGCTACCGCAAGCCCAAACTGACAGCTCTTCAAAATCCGCTGAAGAAACCCAGCATTAATTAAGTCATTGCTGGACTGTAATTTCCTTGAGAAGTAAAAAATTCTCACACAAGAAAAGGTTACAGAGACCTTTTCTGTGTCAAAATTACCATGCTGCATGAATATTAATGCTCTTAATGAAGACAACCTTTGCTTCATCAGGAAGGTTCTGGAGCAGGTGCCAAGCCTGAAGTCTCACTCTGTGGATTTTCTACTCTATGAAAGTCAGCACAATGCAATTTTTCCATTAAAATCAACATTTCCCACATGATCGTGGATTTTTTTTTCCTTCTTCACAGATAGGCGGAAAGAAGGGGGGAAAAAAATCCCTCTGCTTTGAAATCAAACATTTAAAGGTTTCATTCAACACATTAATCAGCGCTGAGAGAGAGGAGAGGAGGAGGAGGAGGAGCAGGAGGAGGAGGAGAAGGAGGGGGGTGGAGGAGGGGAATCTGCCTTATTTATACAGACCTTGCACGCGCCTCCATAGATCACAGCCGTGTCCATGTCGTGGGCTGCCCCGGGGTGCTGCCAGGCACATCCTCTCCAGAAAGGCTCCACGGGCTCACAGAGGGGTGCTGGCATGCAGGCTTTGGGGAGTGGCTGGGGTGGTCACCCTGCCTGGGACATGAGCCTCTGTCACAAGCCTTTGGGTGCTCACACCCCAGGGACCGAGGAAGAGCATCAGGAGGTTTGGGAGGGCATGGCCAAAGCAGGTATCACAAACAAACGGGGAACAGCAAAAGGGGCATTCCACATGGAGAGCAAGGAAGGGAGTCCAGATGCTCAGCCACAGGGACAGCAAGTATGTGCATTAGCATCAAACAGTGGAGAAAAAGGCTATTTCTTGTCTCTTTCTCAGGGACGAGAGGGATTTTGATGGCACTGCACTGGAGAAATTGCACTGCCTTTGTGCAGTGCTCTTTTACCAGCATTTAGCCTCAAACGAGAAAGGGAAAGAAATTATAATGAAAAGTGTGGAGAAACACAGAAGACAGAATAGAGGCTGCAGCTCTAGATGGGAAAGAAAAGCAAGTAAAAGCCACCTCTTTCTCCCCCTTCAAAAGGAGAAAATGATATGAAAACTGTCCATTAATTATATCTTCTACTTCTACTTATTACGCATTCATGATCTAATAACGGCTGTGGCTAACTTATAAAAAAAAAAATCTGATTATTTTCTGTTAGGGCATGCAATGCCCTGTATATATTAAAAAGGTAAGCAATGATATATATTTATGGGTACTGATGTAATAGCTATTAGATTTATAATACAGAGAAGAAACATAATTTTATTAGAAAGAGCAATAGTTCACAATCCTATTATTGTTTATTGCTGACGTCAGTGCTGAACTATAATAAGAATCATGTAACAACTGGAAATAATAATAAAAATGCCGTTTAAATTCGCAAGAAAGTGGATCCTCTAAAACAAAAGTAGGGATTTTAGACCCCTACCTGGCAGCAGCCATTTGGGTTGCTGAAGCCATAGAGATGCAGCTCAAGGTTTTGCCCCCCTGGTCCAAAGGCGAGCTTCTTCTTGACCTCAAATATGTCATCAGCCTGACTTCAAACACCTGGGCAAGGCCTGGAGGGGGTGCCCATGGGTGCCTTGTGCAGCGTGGCCCTGTGGGACCACACCACTGTGTCCTCCCTGAGCAGGCAGGGACACCTGGGACAGTGGCATCCCCAGATCAGCCTCCCCCCGTGAGCAACACACAGGCACAAAACTATCCTTCTGGCACCTGGGCAAATAATTTGAGTTTATGAAACCTCACATCCTAAACGTCAGTAGTTGAACTACTGCTCTGCGCTTTTCTTGGCTAGCCTTTGTTTCATATGAATATATGCATATACACTTAGACTCTAAATCTTTCATTATAGTTGCCCTAAAAATTTGTTTTCAGGATGTATCTGGAACTGTCATCCTTGCTGGTTCTCTACTTCTCTCTGTTACTTTCTTTTTTCTCTTCTTTCTAGCAGGTTTTTTTTTCCCTTTAGAGCAGTGTTTGCTGACCTTCAGGCTCCAAAATTAACTCATTCTCCCGACATCTGTGAATTATTAATGAGGGTGTTTCAGAAAGTTCCTTAGCCACTTGCTTTAAAACTCCAGAGTGCAAATTAATAGAGCTGTTTTTGGGAAAGCTTAATTTTAGCAGGTGCTGCCTCAGATCTTCCTTTGTTGCAGAGATAAACGTTCTGCTCCCACAGAAACGTCAGACGGGATAGATACACCCTCCAGCTTCATTGGAAATTCAGAACAAAAGTGTCTAGTCAACACTTCTGATCTTTCTTTGTTAAACTGTGCAATGCGGTGAGCTGTCTCTAGCAATGGTCCCACAACTGTTCAGTTTTTATTGCTCTTTTTAGAGTTTCCTTTCATTATCCATCATTCCACTGGCCACTGATTCTCCACTGATTTCTTTTAACTCTCTCCTTGCGTCTGTGGGGTGGGGGGGGAGAGGAAGAAAATACATAATAACGTAAGAATATAGACTAGAGGGATGCTGTGTCTGGAGGAGGTAAAAGTGGTGGTCTGGAGGGCTCTCAGTGGTAAAGGAAGAGGCTGAGGGGCTGTGTGGCTGGGGTGGCAACAGGCCCTGCTCAGAAGGCGGTGGAGGGGAAGCCAGGCAAATGTAGCAAGGGAGAACAATGCTCCTGAGTACATTTTCCTGATCCCAGGTGGGATCCAAGTCAAAGACACTGTCAGGATGTCCTCTGTGGCCACATGATGGATGAAAAACTGGCCTTCCAGTAAACCTCGCCTCCTGTGCCCTTCGTCCATCTATCCTGATACTCTCTAGCCCTCTTCTGCCCAAGGCATTTCATTATGCTCAGGACCTGCTGCTCCCTGACCCTGCCAAATTTCCCCACCCAAATCCTCAAAGTTTTACCTGCCATCAGCAACCATTGTCCCTTTTCCTTTCCTAGACAGCTGAAAACCTGGTCTGATTACAAGCCTGTGGAAAGAGAGACTTTCCAGCTTCACTTCAAAATATTAATGGGCTCAGCCATAGGCAAGGTAAGATGAAAGTAGGACAGGCAGTCAGCAAGTGCCACAACCTTGGAAATGTGAATCCACCAGCAGAAACCTGCACTAAAAGCTTCAGCTGCCGTGCCTCGACATGAAAGGTGTTAGAAAGAAAGGTTTGCAAATGTTGGTGCAGCCAAAATCACACTGAAACAGAGCAGGAATAGAATATTTAATTCCTTGACTCCAATAAATTGTCTGCATTAAAGTAACACAGACGGCTAAAACAGATAATCTTACAAATCAGTGGAATTTCATATTTCCACAGAACTAGGTGATACTGTGTCCTGTAATGATACAAATATTCTCATGGGACATGATATCACACTTAAAACTCTAAATTTTTAAAGGTTTTTCAGTTACTTTATAGCAGCAGAGTGTCTTCAGAATGAACTAGATTTGCTATTCCATCTGAAGAACAAAGAGAAAAATTTATAGAAGATCAAACAAATAAAAATACATTGAGAAAGACAGTAAGTGATGTCAACGCACTAAGAAATTAAAAACTTTGCATTAGTGTCTGAGCTTTTTTGTTGGTACCCAGGTATTATAAATAATAAACTAAACCGAAATTGTACATATTATAAAGCTGCATTTTTCTGTAGGGGTTCTGGTGACATATACAAACCACGCGAGCTTTACTCCCATGGCTTATCCATGTCACTAATCCCCCTCTATAAAAGTAAAGAAGGGAGGTGCACTGGGGAGGGGTGAGACTTGCACGAAGCCAATTCCATCTTTTGCCTACATTTGTTTCCACATTACCTAACAAGCCTTGCCCATGTCTTTCCTGGAGTCTGCCTTGGGATGAATGAACTTCTGCAGCAGAGAAATTAATTTTGTAAAAAATGCTTGGTTTGGGTCATTGGAACTACTTGAGAAATATTTTGCTAAAATATAGAGGGGAAGCTCAACTCACGTGGAAAACCTGAGGTGAAGTTTATTTGCGACTGATAAAGAATTATAATCTCTATTTTGTCTGTGTCATTTTATTTTCTTAAGATTGCTTATAAGTCTTAAATACTGCTTGCTTTCTTTTTCCAAGTAATTCCACGAGGCAAAAAAAAAAACACGACAGATTTCATCATGAGGATCTAATTGTGATAAAATCCATATACTTTTATATATAACTTTCAAATTAGGCTGTGACTGAGAAATTAATGTGAGATGATTTCTGTTAGATTTGTTTGTAGTAGATGTGAATGCAAAGGATTCTCAGGTTTTTCTCAGGGAAGGCTGGGGTCTGCATCAGTTGCCATCACTTCCCCTGGCCCAAGCACTTACTGGCTTTGGGATGTTCAAACAGTGACTCTGAAATGCCTCCCCTAGACCTATATGTTGTGTAAGAGGATGTCTCCTGAAGTTTTGATCTGGAAAAATGGAAGTTGAGGAGACTTACCATCCGCTGTGCACCTCACAGGCTGGTGTTTTAACTTTTCCTTTAAAACAGATGGGAGTTTTGTTCATGGGGAGTCTTTTGGAATGCTGAACCCACTGGTCCTGCCTCCCAAATGATGACAATTGTGCCAGGATCATTGCAGGAGACTCAGCCCCTCTCCCCCACCATGCCTGATACCTTGATCTCAGAGAGCTGGAATGGTGCATCTCCCTCCTGGCTCTTGCTGGCCTCTTAGAAAATCCCGGGCTTAATCAGAAGGCTTGTTTATGGTACAGCTCCTTGTCTCACAAGTACTACAGATGCCACTTCGCTGCACCTAAACTGCTTACGAGACAGCACTCTTATCTAATAAGACATAGCACAGCCATACATATTTATTTATATTTGAACTCTTGCCCTCTGTACTATACTGCAGGTCATGCATCTGCTCCAACACCACCTTATTAATTTTCTACTACTCTTCTCCATGGTGGCAACAGTGTTTCAAAGCCTGAAAGGAATATTTTCCCTTTTCTTCACTTTGATCTGTCTCTTTAACTCTTTAGCTGCTGAAAGGAGGGGAGTCTAGGCTTCCCAAGCACGGTTTCACAGTGCTCCTTGTTGGGAATCGGGACACAGCCAGGCTCTCCAGACAATGTCACTTCTCCGCTTGTGTAATACATTACTGTTCTGTTTTGTACCTTGCTAATTAGAAAGCAGGAAAGAAAAAAATATATTTATATATAAAAGAGCTCCCATCTGACAGACTCAAATTACAAAAGTATTCTGATATAAATTATTTAATCAGTGGGGGAAAAAAAGAAAGTCACAGTACTAACTATCATTTCTAGACAGAGTATTAACAACCATTTCTTTCATTGGCTTCTGGTGTCTTATTTTGCGCACCCATCACCAATAAGAAGCTCTTGCATGATGCTTACCATAAAATATGACTTTCATCTCTTTGTCTTTGCATTCACTTGCTTCATTTACCTTCCTAATGTATAAAAAGTTTTTAATTTGCCTCCCTCCCTTCCTCTTCTGTCACTAGCACTCTTGAAAACTTCTGGAAGAAAAAAGTAAAGACTTTAATTCATATATGGGACCCCATTCTGCCAGCCAGATCTGCCAGTCTTTGAAATACGTTCCATGAACAAGGGGTTGTTTGAAGGTGTGATCTCAGCTTTATGGCAAGGTTGCAAGCTGGTGATAGGAAACCATTCCGACAAATGTGCTGATCTCCAAAACCATGCTTCCTATGATGTCCTTTGCAGATGAATGGGCACCAGGAGGCCACAGGGTTTCTCGGGGCAGCTGTCCCCAGCAGCAGAGGGAAATGTGCTCAGAGCCTGAGCTCCTCCCGGGGCAGAAGTGCCTGCAGTGGGGGCTTGGTGCTCTCCTTTACAGGGATCACCTCTGGTGCCCTGACATTGTGCCTGCCCTCAAGGGCACATGTCCAGAGGTCAGGCCCTGTGTGTCCAGTTACTGCTTTGGCCAGTGACTGGAGCTTAGCTGTCACCCCAGTGCTTTCCTCAAAGTAGGCCGACATCCACGGCCTGTGGATGGCAGCTTGCAGAGCCGCTCATTTTTCCTCCCACTCTCTAAAAGTAAAGCCCAGAGGTTTAATGAGCCCCATTAAAGAGGCCTTGCAATGGCACAGCCTTCACGAAACAACCATTGGTATTGCCATGAGGCTGAGGCAACCCAAAGGGTGGACAGCACCTCTTCGAACTACAAGACCTAGCCTCCTTTCAAAAGACAAGAGGTATCCAAGGACATTGCACAACAGCCTCCTTGGGCATGTGTGCTGCTGCAAGGCCAACAAAGCTGTGTTACACAAAAACAAGGGGCAAACCCCCATAACAACCCATGGGCTGGTGGCAGACCACAAAGTAAGGTTCCTCATCTAAGAGCCTGAGACCATGATGAAAGGCATTTTAAAAGACCAGGAATGGTAACCTGCACCAAAACCTGTGTTCATGTATCAACTGTTTGCGCCCACTCCAGAGGCTGCTCTGGGATGGGTAATCCTGGGGCCCCTCCTTGAACCAATGCCTGTGTCTGATAAGAGTAGAAATATATTGTTTTCTGGTCCCTGTAGTGGGTGAATACATTTAGATTGCCTGCTGAGAATACATATAATAAAAAGCAGAGAGTAAACTGCTTTTCCTTTCACAGTTACGTCACTCCTCTCTCTCTCTCTCTCTCTCCCTACCTATACATATATATATTGCAGGTTTGGAATCCATATCCTGTTGTTGTATACACAGCTGAAGCTATTGAGATTTTCATGGAAATCTTTCACTTTTCCTCCTATGAGCTGCAAGTTGGCTAGGGGTGGGGGACAAAGTATTACCTGGAAAAAAATAATACTAAGAAGAAATACTAAGGCAGGAGGCAACTGTGTCACAGTGCTCTCTGGGCATATGAGCACTGTGACATGGCAGGGCTGCTCCCTCTGCAGCTGGAGCAATGCTGGTGCCCACTAGCCCAGCAGCGGGGTACAGCCCAAGCAAGACCAGTGGTTCACATTTCCCAAGCCCTCTGGGGAAATATGAACCACTAGCCCAGCTGGACCCCCAGCACCATGAGGAAGGTGTGGAGCCCCAAGCCTTCCCTGCAGCCCCTGCACCATCATTTTCCTCATTAGATCTGGCCCTTCAGGCCCATCCCTGCAGTGCCACTGGGAAGGTGGTAGTCCCTAACAAGTGACATAGGCTCTGCATTCAATTGTTCTTGCAGTGGGAAAAAGGTCCAGGTGTTTTTTCCACAGCAGAGCTGCTGCTAATAGCATCCTTCTGCTCTGCTGCTCTCCCCCTTTCTTCCTCACTACCACCAGATGCGGGAAGTATGAAATAAACCTCTTTTTTCAGACATAATGCATTGAGATCTTGAAAGTTTATGCCACAGCATAGTGAAATAAAAATGTCTTGGCACAGCAGAGGCAAAGCACTGCCTATTTGTGAGCAAGAAGGGAAGCTCCCACTCGCGTTATCTCACATAATGCGCAGCCCTCGCTCTCCCTGCTCCTCCCTCCCGCTCCCCCTCTTGCCCCATAGAGACAAAAAGTCTCCTGTTCACAGGCAGAAAAGGCTCAGGATTTAAGAGAGGTGATTTTTTTCCACCTTACCACACTGCTGTGGGGACGCTGCCTTAACATCAGCCAACATCAAGGGACTGTCTCCCCAGAGGCAGTGCAAGCCACTCTCTGGACAAAAGCAGCCTCTGTGCTCCTTCAGCAAGGATGGGGAAAAGGAAAGGGTGCCTTCTGACAGCTGCGCAGTGAGAACACCAGAAGCAAAGAGCTACAAGCCCTGGGTTACCTAGGATGGGCTGGGAGAAGCCACCTTTGCTGGTGGGAATTGCTACTTGCAGCTTTTAACCACATAAGAGAATTCGGATTGCCACACGTGCCAGCAAAGGCAGCAAATGTTGCTTCTGGGAAAGTGAGACAACTGAAACAAAATCCTGGAAAGGTCTCAGGCTGGTTGGTGGAGGAAAGCCCTGCCTTCATCCACACACAGTTCTGTACTGCTTCTTCATTTGTGTACAATGACATGTAGTGCCAGCTGCCTGTTTGGGAGTTTTATTGTCTTGCTTAAAAGGCACAAGCTGAGAAGTCAGGGCAATATTAAACATTGTTTATTAAATGAGGGAGACTTTAATCTGCCCTAGAGATACTAAAAATTGGATTTAGCAGAAGCTTGGACAAATATTGAAAAAAACACATTTTATTCTTTGAATTGCATTTTCCCAAGGAGAAGGTGGGGCCACCTAGAAAGAGTGGATCCCAAGCACATTAAAGATGTGGGAGCAAGAGGGATTTTTCCTTAAGAAAACTTTCAACACACATACATAGGTGCAGGGTGAGAAAACCCCCTTGCCAGATGCCAAATTGGCTGGATAAGCGTTCAGATGAACACTCCCTTGGAAAAAAAAATAGGAAAACAAGCCCAAAAGTCCTATCAAAATAGAGTGCCTACAAGAAAAACATATGAAGCCCCTGATTCATAAATACAGGGGAAAGGGTATGACATGTACTTGTGCTCTCATTGTGCCCATCCCAAAGTACTGCTTTGGAATATTTTGATCATCAGGGTACCAGTGGATTTTGGTCTGGTATGCTCTTAAATTGGAACTTGTACTGATTGAGTTAAACCAATGGACACTTACTGCGCTGAAGAATGATGTGCTTTGCTCCAGCCAGACACTGGTGCTAATTAATTCAGAGCAAACAGAAATAAAAATGGTACAAAGTACAGTAAAAGTATCTAGCTTTCAGTGATTTAATGAAATCAGTTCACACTCAGATAAAACCAGCTCAACTTAGCACACAGATAAACACCAAGAGAAACTGATTAAATGTCCAAACAAAGAGATGAAAACATGAAATCAGTGGACAGTAAAAAGAGTCAATTGTAAAACAGATTATATTGTCCCAGAAGAATTACTTTCTTTTTTTTCTTTTTTTTTTTTTTTTACTGATTTTGTATGGTTTTGGCTTGGTTCTGATGTGGTACTGCTCAGTGTTTCCACCTTAACCTCTCCACTCAATAGAAAAGTCTGAAGTATTTCCTGGTCCTTTTCCCCAGACATTTTCCCCAGACTCCTTTCTCTGCATCAGCTGGTACCACCTGCATAGAAGCGAGCAGATCTTAGAGAAGAATCAAATATCCCATGGGCAAACTGGTTTTCTTTGTTTATAACACTCTGCCAAGAACCTCCTTAAAGGTAAGGGGGGGGTGGAGCTTGTTGGTTTGTTTCTTTTTAAAATGCCTTTAAAGCCAAGAACCTCTAAGATTTCCACAGACTTTTTTTTTTAGCGTCTGACTTCTATCCAGCTTCTGCAAATGCAGCTGCCTGCTCTGAAGACATCCAGGCTTCCGTGGTGTGCCATGCAGACAGATGCTCGACCACCGATGCACGCAAACAGAAAATGTGGGTTAGGAAATGGGGATGAGAGTGACCTAGAATGGCTGGAAGCTGAGGCTCCCAGACAAGTCAATATATGGACTGCAGCATCAGCAGGATGAACACAAGCAAACGAGCAAAGATTGCTGCTGCACTTTTCACCAGACTGGAGATAACCACAGGGAGAAGGAAGAGGTGTCACCTTTAGTGCCACAGGGAGGTGGGCACAGTGACACTTCTGGCATTCTAGGACAGTCATTGGGCTGCCACACCAGGAGAGGACCACACCAGAAGTCCTCTCCTGTGTGGAAGATGGTGAGTGTGGAGCCCAAAGTCAGGAGGGAGTCAGATGCTGCCTTGAGCTCTCATCTGCTCAGACACTGCAGCCTTCTTATTTGCAAGGGCAGGTCAGAGCTCTGTGGAGTGATGCAAGAGAGTGAAACCATTCTCCTGTTACCCACACAATGTTACCCCCTTACACCCTGGAAAATTGCTTTGCCCTAAGCAGCTTCAGCTACTGGACAACTTTTACCTTTCAGTACCAAGCATGTTGTCTTTGACCCTTTTTCCCTCTCTAGGCATCTTTTCAAGGGTTGGCAAATTGATCCCAAATGCTGGTTTTGAAGCATTCTAGGGAGAGGGGGAAAAAAAAGTGTATTTCAGTATACTTATACCAAAATTACTCCCAAGAAAACTAAAATATATATTGTGTTCTCTTCAGTTTTGTAGCTATGACTTTAGATTCTTTTGACTACACCACTTGTTTTATCCAGGTTCTCATCCTGCCCACCAGACCTGGCAGGGCTCTGTATCTTCTGGATCATTATGGGCCATTCCTGACTTACTCTGTTGATGAACCTATTGCATGGGCTACCCTTTTTTCATGTGCAGCTCTCCGGTGATGACAGTGGGAGTTTTGCACACACAGAGTCCATAGAATTCACTGGCAATCCACAGAAGCACTTTTTTTTTTTTTTATGTGGTATGGAAAAAACTCTTCTTATGAAAACAGATAACATCGAGTGCCTGAGGCCTTTGCCCTAGGTGTCTCAAAGGGAAAGGCACTTAAAAAATGTGCAAAGCAGCAGCCCAAACCTCCCACAGTGCTGAAAAGAAGACTAAATATTCTTAGGGAAATGTTGGGTTTGTTCCAGTTTCTCCAGAAGCACTTACCAAACCCACTTCCACATTTTCAGGCACTGTTTTTGGGAACTCAGCATTTAGGTACTTTGAATGAAAACAGCATGGTCAGCTGGACCACCTTATGTGAACATTAATTTCTATTTACTGGACGTGAATCTATTTTGTCTGCTAAAAAACTGTGGCGGCTCCACAGCAGCCATGTGGAGTCACACTGCTCTAAAGCCAGAGGAGAGTCCAGCCTCTAAGATGCACTTCACTTTGCAAAGCACATGTTATTAATTCACCATGAGAAATGGCTGCTCATTTGCTTTTCAGCTACATGGAGATTAAATGTTTCCTAACTCAGCACCAGTCTCAGCTATCTCTCTTCAGATTTACTCCACGAAGCTGTCCACAAAGGACACGGGAAATGGTGGATGAGTGTGGGCAGCAGGGACGACTGAAATAGAGTGAGCTGTGCCAAAGAGAGCTGAAATTTAAGGAGAAGCCATCCATATGCCAGAGGAAGAAAATCCATCATCTTTCATCAGTTCTGAGCAGGTCGTCTTCAAAGAGAAGGATTATTAGAAAGTAAAATGGATTATTATTTTGCACACATGGAGACCGCGGCATTCACAGGCAATCCACAGAAGCACTTTTTTTTTTTTTTTTTAATACGGTATGGAAAAAAGATCAGCAGCATAGAAGAGGCACCCAGACATGGGGGGGATGTGGGGGGTGGGATTTTGATACCAGCAGACCAAAAGGACTCTGATTTCCCACTGTGCTGCTTGTCTAACCTTCCGGCCAATGTGACTTTCTGTCATGGCCTCTTTTCTGTACTTCTTACACACCTCTTCTCTGAAACGCTGAGGACAACACTGGAGCATCTTGGGAAATGCAAACAGAAGGCATGATTTGCAATAGTTTGTAAGAGAACCGTATCTTGGATGTGCTTCTTCTAAGAAAAAGGCAGAAATTCTTTCTTGGAGCCACCCTAAGTAATAAATTGATGCAAACAGCACAAATGAGTGCTTGTGTGGTTTGGAAGCCATAAAGACTCTCAACCACTAGACTGGTCCAATTCCTCCTCTTCTTTGCTTTTGGTCTAGTAAATTGAAAGGCCACCACAGATGTTAGTACCACAAATATTCATGTTCTACTCAGAAACTGAACCTTTTTTATTTGGTGATTTCTTCAAATCAACATGGCTTTTCACAAGGAAGAAGGAGACCATCAAGCTTCTGGGAAAGGTTATCAGCTTTTTTGAATAGGCCCCAGTGAAACTGTACTGTTTTGCTAGTAAAATCTCTCCCCTTTGTTCCCTTTTTTTTTTAAAAAAACATTATTCACATTTTACCAAACCTCTCTATCAGGCTGGTATTTCTTCATGTAAAGCTATTTTTTAACTATTCTCCCTTTTTAAATTTCATATATTTTGTCTATATTCCCACAGCCTCACTGGGTCTGTGTGGTACCCATCAGAGCTACTCCCTCCAGTTACCTCACAGGCAATGTACCAAATCATCAGATGACCAAAGGCTGCATTAGCTCCTTAGATATTCATGCACAGCTCTTCAGTTGCTGAACTCCACTGTCTGTGGCAGAACTCACCTTTGAACGTAGAAGAGCAGAAAACACACAACTATGGAGAAAAGAGACCCACGGGGACCAGTGCAGCCTCTCTGAGAAGAGAAAAAAAAAAAATATGCATTGAATCTTAGCTAGAATAATTTCCATTCCAAGCAACAAGGTTTTTCTTATGCAGATATGGTGTAAGAGACTTGGAACCCTCTGGTTTTTTGAGTCTTCTTCATTTCTAGCTAATGGTTAACATAAGCTTATTTTCAGCATGTAGAGCCTCAAAATATTATTGTATACTCTAGCAAGGAAAGTGGCTGGAGGTAGCAGCTTCCAGGAGTAGCACCTACGACAGAAATTTGGAGGTCCAGGAACTGTTAGATGAGACTTTAAAGCAACCTGATTTAACAGTGCTTCATCTGACACAGGCAAACCTGTATAATTTTATGTCTGCTTGCTCTGTGTGGTGAAGTGTTTATGCCCTTAATTCACTTCCCAGGAAATGAACTGGGGAGCTCAAAATCTCCTGGAATCAGGCAAGCAGCAGTCAATTGGCAAAATCCCATGAGGTCCATATCCATGTGCTGGGAGAAACCTCCACAGCCATGCATGAAGTTCCACTGTTGGTTTTAAGCACTGCTCCCAAAATTTGAGTATTTTCAGTTGCCTTTGGCTTTGGTGGTAAGCAAGGGTGTTCATGATCACTGAGCAGCAGGTTGCTTGAGAGCAAACAGCAGCAAATATGTAACTTGTAGCCTTTCTGAAGACAAATAAGTGTCATGAGCCAGTTGTGTGGAAAACAAGTTGTCCAACCCCGCAAGTAGTTAGACCTCCTGCAACCAGCACAGTAAGAGACTTGCTTAAAGGGTAAAATGAGCTCTTTATTCCAAATCATTATGTTCTGGGTCCTGCTTTTTGGTTTTGAATTTCTGAATTACTATGAAAACTCATCTCCGAAAAATGTCTACCACAATATGAACAAAACCCTCATAATGATTCTAATCCTCCCATTTAATATGCGCACCAGAGGGTGCTGTGCTGTGGGTCTGAACAGGAATATTAGCCACTCCAAACTACATTTAGATTGCCAACAAAAAGTAAAGGGCAAAATGTCTTTATGTAGATTCCTGCATCCTTTTAAAAGGAAAAAAAATCATCATTCTAAAACTGCATCTGAGCAAAAACGGGGGGAAAGTTAAAAAAAAAAAGAAACAGTGAATTATGTGATGTGGTGTTTTTACCAACTGTCTAAATAAAGGTTTAGTGAGTCACTGTGGAAAACAGAAAATCTTTCTTTATTTTAAGAGCTGCAGTTGAAGAGTTTTGTATGAAAAATCTTCCCTTATGTTTGTAACTTAAACATTGCCCATCTGCTCTTGCCTCCCTCATCTGCATTTACAGTAAATCTGAGATTTCCTTTTTCAAAAAATACATTAAAAAAAAAAAAAAAAGGCATGCATTTGGCCAACAGTGTTTGTAGAGATACAGAGAAATTTAACTTAGGGTGCCAGCATCTAAAATGATGTTTTCCTCATGGTGCACACTATAGGCAAGAAGTTTTCTGCTCTGAGCTCTGTGTTGACTTCAGGTTCCCTGCAGGATTTTCTAGTTTCTGGAAGAGGAACTGACACAGAAGCTGGAATCCTAATTAAGTAGAGTACCCATTTGCCAAATTTTAGGGGAAGAGAAGAAAGACTGGTCTCCCTGGACCAGGATCAGGGATCAGGACCGGAATCCCCTGAGGCTGATGAGGAGATCCCAGGCGCATATGGAGCCAGCCGTGTGGAGGAGCAGTGAGAACCTCTGCTCCGTGTCCCCTATAAGCTCATTGCCAAATCACGAGCCTTGCTTGCAGCTACTGTGGCTGCAGAACAATGCCAATGCCTCGGCACAGAAGGTGTGATGTCATCTCATTACTCTCATACACTCATGAGTATAAGATGACATTTTTTTTTCTTGATATACTCTCACTGTGTGAAAGAGGCTTCAGCTCATGGTTTTGAATAAAATCCAGAGTAACTGCGCTGGAGACAATTCATATTTTCCTGGTGGAAAAACAGGTAGAAATTATAATCAGGCCCTTTAGTGCTACCTCTAAAAGGAAGGGAGGCTTACAAAGAATCACCTCTGGGTATGTTATTGGAGTCTAGCCATGCCTGGCCATCAGCATGGAGGCAGAAGTGACCCACACTTTAGGGATAACCTGTGAGGAAGGGATGCAAAGGCAGGATATTTCACCAACTCCCAACCTGTATTTCTGTCTCGGACTCCCATTATTAATGAACTCATTCACTTTCATAAAAACAACTACACAAGAGCTTCTAACCATATCTATAAAACTATTTAATGCTCTTTTCGAAACAAGGCATCTTACAGCCATAGTAATTGTAGTTTTACTAGACCTTTAAATGAGAAGCAGCTACTTATTAAGTTTTGATATGGTGAGCTGATTAGACAAGTTAAACATAAAGGCACAATTTATGCATAGTCCATAACCACATGTGCATGTAGTGCAGTTCTTACACTGGTGTTTGGCACTCACTGCAATAGGAAATCCTGCTAGGTACACAGTTTTATGCCACTTACAGGTTACAAGTAGTAAAGCGAAAAATGCTGGGTTTTACAGGAAAATAATATTCATAAATCTCCAGCAGTGAATTACAGTATAACTCAGAGCTGTCTTTGTTTTGCTGCTGCTATGAATTCAATTCTGTTGCCAGTGCAGAAACAATAAACACAAAGACCAAAGTGGAAACCACTCCCCTTGCATTTGGCAAGTGCTTATATCCAATTTACAGCTGGACTCTGAAAACAGCTTCTGAAACAGTGCTAATAACAAAGAAGTTCCCACAGATGCTCATTTTTTTCTCCTAGTGAACTGAAGCAGTCCATTGTGTACAAGTCAAATGTGTACATTCTTCTAATGCCCTACCTGGTTTACCCAGTTCAACTGTCTCTGTTCTGTACCTCTTTTGATGTGAATCATATTTATTTGCCTTTTGTCTTATTAGGCAGCTCGCTCAGAACACTGCTTTAAAGAGCTCTCCCTTATATAGTTCTCACAAGGAAGACACTATGCTGCCTAAAGAGTCCTCTGAACTTAACTCTTCGTGATCTTGTGTGATTCTAGTTTTGCCAGTTGATATTCTTATTGTTATGTGCCAAATTCGGGATCAGTGCTCTGCTGTGACCATACACCAATTTTGTTATTTTATACCTTCACTGTCATTAGTGGAATGATCTCAGGGAACTCAAATGATTAAATTGGTTGAGATGCATCACCCACAGGTTAAATGACCATGTTTTGTCTCATCTTGGTTCATTACAAAACAGCACACATCAAGAACAAAGTTGGCACATTCTTTCATTGCACTGTGTTTGTATGGCCCACACTGTAAAGTGACACTGAGCTGTTGTATGGGCATTTACACTAACACCTCTATAACTGGATTTAAAAGAAACTCAGAAACTGATTCTTGAAAGACCTCACACATGCAGAATATGAGGAACCTCAGCAGCAGTGTGGACTGCTTGTGTGTTTAAGTACCTTGCTGATTCAGGGCCATAATGAGTGGAGGAATCAGGAAACATGTGAGGAAAAAAGAGTTACCAAAGATTAATCATTTATTCTGCCTCTGACATAAGAGGATTACTACAGGAAACTGGAAAGAAAGTCTTCCCCTGTGCAGCATTGCACAAAGAGCATTTTCTTCTAACACAACAAGCATTGGCCAATATGCAGCAGCAGACACAGGATGTGGAGAAGGAACACTCTTATCTGGTGTGAAGAGCCTTACCTGTGATTTGTTAGTATGGGTGTGATGCTGCAACAAAGTTGTTACACCACAGAGTGACAACACCAACTGGCTTAAAGGCAACTATTTTTAACTTACACTGATGTAAACAAGAAAACAATGAGCTTTAATTATACTTAAATGGGGAGACCCAGGAACCCACTCTAGTAATGTCCTGGAAGGAAGGTCATGAAGCGTAATACTAGATAGAAAAAAGCCTGCCCCCATGGTGCTTTGCCACAGTACGACATTTTCCTCAGTTCTATGTATCCCAGTTAGCCTGCTGGCTTTCCCCACCCCTTTTTCCCTTCTATGGCTCCTGCCTAGAAAGTTCTTCTCCCCATGCCCTCGTTTCTCCACCCCTACATTTCTGTTGGCTCCTGGTTGGGAGCTCCACCTTAACTCCTCCTTCACTTCATCCTTGTGTCCACAGTCCATTAGATGGTGATGCTTTCTCTGCTCCTTTTCTTCCCTGTATATGAACCCTGCTCATATTCTTGACCATTGTTCTTGGTGTTTGGTCTCTGGTTACCAGGGAGTTGAGGTGAATAAACCAGCACTGGACTGCTGTGCCAATCGTGTCTCCATCTGCCTGCCTGCTCTACGGAGCTCAGCTACCAAATGTGTGAGTGTGTGAGGTGTGCCTGTGTGTGTGTGTGTGTGTGTGAGTACGTTTGGGACCTATAGAGTGAATTTAAATCTCCTGATAACTGCTTTTGCTTTTCTCCCATACCTTCTAAAGTCTCTTTGGAAGTAGTTCATGAAACCCAGATGTCCCTGGACTCGGGCTGAAAGATTTTTGCTTTTAAAGCATCAGGAAGGCTCTAGGAAGAGTGAATGAGCTGTTAGAAGCTCATGTGGACGATAAAGACTTTGAAAATACTTACTTTAAATATTTTGAATAATATGCCAGCAAAAAAAATCCTTTTGAAATGAAAGTGGGAACTGCTGTCTTGAAACGATAAAAGATTTCCACAAACAGTAAAGTTCCAGTATGCACAAGAGAAATGGTTGTGTTTTCTTTAAGTATTCTGGGTATTGCCTGGTATTTTGCTACTTATAGTCTTTCTCAGAAGAACAGAATGTAAGAGCAAAATGTACCAGAGTGATACTTTGAAGGCAAACGTATATATTTCTTTATTTCTTAGTTCTAACATAGTCACAATTTTGTAGTTTTCTACTTACTAACTTATATCTGAACACTGAAACTTATATAAACTCCAAACACAATCAGGTGGAATATGAAATAAATATATAAGATAAACTACTATGAATATAATAAATGCATCTCTTCAAATTATAGAATTTATTTGTGAGTTTTTTCTAGGTAGCTCAATAAGCGCCTTAATAACTATGAGCTGAAAATCAGGTGAAACAAAGGCACTGATGGGAGATCTCTTTGCATCTGCATTCAGCTCTGTGCTATTCAGACATGCAGAGCATTGCTGCTGAGAAGAGGCTCCACAAATGTCCAAGAGAAATTAAAGTTACTCATACAGGACTGGCCTGTTGGGAGCTACAAGGCATTAAAATTCTCATTCCTTTCTACCTTGTTTATCTGAGTGTGGTTAGCCAACATGCCACTCCTAGGGGGAGGAAGGCTGGAAATAACCCTTCCACCTACTACTACTGTGAGGTATTCTGCCTAAACCTGCCCCTGTAAGTCTATTTAGAAATTAGGAGTCCAAAGCATTTGACTTCTGTCACACATAGAACTGAAGATATTTGTCCTCCAAGGAGCATCTTACTTTCTAACTGATTTTGAGGTTCATTTACAGTCATCTACTGATCCGTAAACATGAGCATGATTTAGCATTTGTCTGTTTGCTATTATTTTTTATTTTTCTCCATTTAGATTTGATAGCAGAGATTGACAGATGTTCTCTTAAGATCATCATTTTAGCTGAGCATTTTGAGTCTGGTTAAGACACACAGAGAGGCAGGCACACCTCACACACCTCACACACTCACTAGTTCTTATGGTTTTTGTTCTTTCTGCAGGTTCACCACCAATACCCAGAACATTGTGTGGCTGTCTCTTCACCCAAATCTTTTATTGGATGATTAAAATGTAAGTAAGGAAAATGTCCTGATAAGATCTCCTGGAATTGACTTTCACATGTGAATTATATCCATTGTATTAAAAAAAGAGTCTGTGCAGTCAGAGGTTGTCACATCAATTCATTCATGAAGTATGTCTGCTGGTACTCTGTGTAGGTACTTCTTTCTTTGATTTGAACTTCAGTAAATGTGTTCACTGGATTTTCTGTGGTCTAAGTGCTAAAATGGTCCAGCTGTGGGGGTTAACAGCACCAGAAAATTATGTTGATAAGGTCTTCGTCTTCAGTAAAAATAGTAGCTATAGTCCATAGTTCTCCAAGGGAGGCTTGTTTGAAGGGGTTTGCCTCAGAAGGGCGAGAAAGAGGGATAATGGCAATGCACCACTAACAAACATTGCTCTTGAATACACATTGCATGAGTGGCTGGTACAGCTTAAAGATTCCCACATTTCAGTGCATTGGTCTTTTGAAGTGATCACTGAAAGATAAGAGGGGAAGTAGAGGAAAGCAATTTTCAATTTTCAGTGTTAAGCAGAAGCTTAAAGATAAAACAACAGAGAAATATTGATGTATGTATTGTCTCTGACCAGATGAAGAATGTTCTTCCATCCCTCAAGGCAGAACTGTAAATACAGGAATAGTCAGTTCCGTTCATCTCTAAAGATTACATAGCACACTGGGATAATCTTATTATTAAAAAGACCTGGCCAGACATTTCATATAGCATAAGAGAACGCTGGATCTTCTAGACCTCCTGGTGATGCTGAGCTGTCCCCTTGGATTTCCTAACATGGTCCATTTGTGGCTAGTTAAGCTTCCTTGGGGATTCAGTATTTAGTCTAACCCAGAAAATAACAGTTTCCAACAAACACAGTTTCAAATTTGCCCTCCCATCTTGTTTGAAATCTGTACATGTAATTCTGCTCTGCTGCTGAGTTGGCTTTCTTTTTATTCTTTAGTCATCCACCCTTTCCAAAACTAGAACTTACTCTGGAGAGAAAGAAGCACACCAATATGAGGTACTCTTGACTCCATGCACACCTATGTGTGTGTGTGTGTGTGTGTGAGTGTGTGTGTGTAAAATTAAGAAACACTTTACAGCAAGTAATGAACTGTGGATAGGGGAAATAATTTTGATAGAAGCCAAGCTTGATAAAAGGAGTGCACACTGTCATGCCTGAAAGTATGGTATTAATAATTAAGCCATGCAATCATTACCTCAGGATATTATTTCTTAAATATCTCTTGCAAAGGCAATACGATTACATATGAATTATATCAATTTTCTACCAACAAAAAAAAAATCCACAGAAATAGGAATTGAATTACACTGTCCAATTTGCTGTAAAGTTCATTGTACGTGAAGAAATTAATCAAAGCTACCACCACCCATTTTTATGGGAACATAAAATGATGTGAACTTCCATTTTTAATAAAGATGCATAGCTCTTTTATGAAGACTGACTAATAACGCTGTAATGAACTGAAATGTTACTGATACATTAAGAATGAAAATTTTGAGGGATGTGTTTACTGAATCTCCTGTTTCAAGCCAAGCAATACTTCCATTAGAATCTGTCTATTGAGTAGGGAAAAATCCAAACAATAAAGTTGATGTGAACTCCGTGTAAATTCATCTCCCACATATATAAATGGCCAGCAACATTCTTTTTATCTAGCTACTTCCACCTACATTATCCCTTAGACAGACGTGGGCTGTATTCTCCAGCAATCTGAGATTTTGGGATATAGTCCAGACATCTCTGTGTTGCCACAAATGCCTATAAGTGGATATTTCCAAGCTAATTCAAAGGGCTACAAGACAATGAAGGAATTTTCTTAGGCCCCAAATTCAAGAGGATTGTGAGCAGTGACATGCCTATACATTTTCTGTGCAGTATAAAGGCTTTTAATCAGGGAGCGTGTCTCTCCTTCCCACAGAAGAATGCTAATTAATTAAAGTAATATGATATTAATCGAATAATCAGTAAGCTAATTTATCTTGACTGTGCTCACACAGGTTTTGCTCTTAGGTTTTTTGGAGGTTTTTTTAACAGTCTAAGAAATGACGCAGTTGTCTGGAATATTTGCTGAAACAGTGTTTAAGCATGTAGTGGAAAGCAAGTGGGAATATCTCAATCACAGCAGAGGGTTCTCAAGTGCTATTTATCTGGCCTGAAAGTAAGGACTGCTCTCCTTTCTTTTGGACAACTAAATTGAAACAGAGGCAAAATCTGGGGTAAGCAAATTTTTGTGGGTTGGTTTTTTTGGGTTTATTTTTGGGTTTTTTTCTTCTGTTTTGTTTTGGTTTTTTCTTCTGAACAGTCATTCAGCCAGTTAACTTTGTTCACCAGGTGTTTTTTCATTTCTCACAAATGACTGTCTAAATTAGAAACTGTCAGAAGTTTTCTTACTTGCTAGAATTCATCTGGAGGAAATCTTCAAAGCCTTTTATCATGGGTGGTCCTTTGCTTTGCTTCTTCTTAACCCTTGCTCTAGTTAATATATTTTTTAAAAAACAACTAAGGGCAATGTTTCGTAACTGTGAGAGGTAAAAAGCTAATGAATAATAGAATTGTTAGTAATAGACAAAGGTGGACTTCTTGATTATATTTACTAAATTAACTTAATCATTAGCGTTTTATATGATACTCAGAGACATCATATGATGAGTCAGGAAATTGACTTGTTTACTTGTCTTTCCCAGCTCTATGAATCTGAACATCAATCAAATGCTAGAAATTTGTTTAGCTAGAACGATGATTACTCACTTAATGCACTCTTTTGGACTACTGCTGCAGAGAAATAGTATTTCAGGAGAATCATCTACTCCTTTCTTGCCCCTACCTCCAACTGCCTCATCCTAAAAATGTACTTTCTGTGGATCCTAAGAGGGACCACGTGCCTCATCTTAAGACCACTAAACTACAGAGATGGCAACAAGAGAGAAATACAATATTCCAGCTGGATAATCACCAAGCAGTCTGATTCACTTAGTCTAATGTTCCCAGTCAGATCCTGGCAATGAAATAAGCATGTAGGAGGTTGCAAACAAATTAGTTTTAATTAAAATAATAAAAAGGTCCAAGCCATGGACTTCAGATTTGAGCTTCTTTTATTTTTTTCATGAGAAAGGATAGCTGATCAAATCTTATTCTTAACTTGTCACTCAGGTTTTTAGGCTGATTTGAATTCAAAGCCACATGGATCTGTTCGGGTTCTTCTAGAAAACTGCTTTGCAAATTGACCATCATTTTGTCTGTCCAGGCCCATAGTTTGTCTTCAGAAGTCCTCAGCTCTGGATTTGTTCTAGGGCTTAATAATGTTGTAGCAGCCTACCTCTGGAACAACATTCATCTTGGTCCTCATTGCTACATTTTTCTCGTTATCACTTAGTCAGTGTTAAAGGCCTGGACTTATGTCAGTGTCCACCATCTTGGGTCCTGGACATTTTGGGATATCCCAACCACAAAAGGTTACTTTTAAAGGGAGAAATGGATGCTGTAAATACTGTTGAAAAAATTTTGGGCCAGCAATAAGGAGACAATTAATTATTGTTATTGTAATGATTATAATTTTGGGGTCTCCTGAATTAGGATTAAGGCTCTGCAGATGCTAAACAGCATTTCTGTACAGAACCCCGGTGGCAGCTGGCACCAGTTGGAATCCCATTTCCTGCTCACGAGAGCTTCAAAATATGTCATTACATGTAGAGAAAAGAGGGAGAAATATTGTTTGTCTTCTAAGTTCTCTTAAAATCTTGTGTATTTGTCTACAATGCACCACTGACAAAACTACTACTTATTTAAAGAAAAAACAGGCAAATAAAGTCCAACAGACTAAAATCATGCCTACGTGTGCATAGAAGCATTTATCAGATTCACGCAAAGGTCTTTTTTCTTTCTGCTGAGCTGGGAGTGAAATATTTTTAAATGCTTGTTTTGTAAACAGAAAATCCATGATTTAAATTAATGATTTATTCCTTTAAAGCCAGTGTGGAATCTATCACTGGCAAGATAAGATGCATATTGTCTTCTATCTGCATATAGCCATGTAACTGTGCAATATCTGGCAGTGAATATGAAAAAAAAAATCAATTTTGCCTGGTTTCTAGCATATCTCCTGAGTCTGAGATATGTCTCACTTGTTTTTCAAATACCACTACAGGTAATTTAAGCTCTGTGTTCAGAGAAAGAACTTGTCTCTGTGTGGGTGCACACATCTGTATTACCTGATTGGCATTAATTTTTACCTGTTTTAAACAGAAAGACTGCAGTTCTCTTCCAGCATTTTTTTTCCCCCAGAGGAAACAATCATTAAGAGACTCCCTGATTCAAAGCTCAAGGAAGTCAATGTACACTATCAAACCACGCTGAAGTGTTGATCACACTCCAAGGCCCAGATCCTTGAAGGATTTTCAGGTCCAGCTTTCTCTAAAGATTTGTGAAGATGCAAAAGTCTGGATATTACCAGTGAAGTCCTCAGTTCTGTATTTATGATGAATATTAAGCTTTCAGAGAACCTGCCAAGAGTCACCACCAGATGCTGGCCTGGATCAATCATGTGTCTTGTAGATTTGTGTTTTCTGTGCTCCTGAAAAGCCGCAGTGAAGAGCATAGAATAGTTCAGGCTGGAAGTTCCGGACATCATGTATTCCAACCCTCTGCTCAGTCACGTTCAGCTACTCAGGGTCATGTCCACTAGAATTCTGAGTATCTCCAAGGATCCAGACCCAAAGTCTTCTCTTGGCAACCTGCGCCAGTGTTTGATCTCTGTCAGAAGAAAATAAAAACGATATTTTTCTTATGTTTAGGTGGAATTTCTTAATGTGTGTTTCAGTTTGTCCCATTGCCTCTTGTCCCATTACTGGACACCACTGGGAAGAACCCAGCTCTGTCTGCTTTAATCCCAGTACTGGACATTTATACACATTGATAAGATTCTCCCTGAGCTTCCTCTTCTCTGGGCTGAACAGGACCAGCTCTCTCAGCCTCTACTCACATGCCAAATGCTTTGAACCCTTAATTTACCTTAGTGACCCTTCACTGCACTTACTCCAGTGTGTCCATGTGTCTCTTGTACTGGGAAGCCCAGGACTGGACACAGAACTCTAGATGATGTCTCCTCACTGGTGCTCAGTAGAGGGCAAGGATCGTGCCCTTTATACCTGCTGGCTGAGCTCTTCTTGATGCATGCCAGGATGCTGCTGGCCTTCTTTGCTGCAAGGTTGCATTGCTGGCTCACAGTCAGTTTGTTCCCTGAGGTCCCCTGGCTCTTGTCTGCCAAGCTGCTTTCTAGATGGTCAGTCCCCAAGGTGTACTAGTACATGGGGTGACTTTGCTTTTCCCCTTGCTGAACTTCACGGGTTTCCCAGTGGCTCATTTCTGCGGCCTGTCAAGGCTCCCTGAATGTCAGCACGACCATCCAGTCTGCCAACCAGTTCTCCCAGTTATGTGCCATCTGTGGATTTGCTGAATCTGTTGTCAGAGTCATCAAGGAGAAGGTTACACAGTGCTGGTCCCAGTGTCAATGCTGGAGCTGGCCAGTGACTAGTGACAGACTTCAAGCTGCTGATCATCTCTTTTGAGCCCAGCGCTTCAGGCAGCTTTCAAATCACCTTACTGTCTCACATATTTAACCCATACATCACCAGGCTGTCTGTGAGGATGTTAAAAAGGACATCAAAAAAGTCTTACTAATATAAACCGCATCCATGGCTCTCCCCCTCACCCACCAAGCTTTCCATCTCATCATGGAAGGCTATGAGGTTGGTCAGACACAATTTCCCTTTGATAAATCTGTGCTGACTGCTGCTGTTCACCTCTCTTCCAAGTGTCTGGAAACGGTTTCCAGGATTAGCTGCTCCATCACCTTTCCAGAGATCAAGGTAAGGCTGGCCTGCCTGTAGTTGCTTGGATTCTTCTTGCCCTTCTTGAAGACAGGAATGACATTTGCTCTCTTCCGGTGTTCAGGAACCACTCCTCAATCACCATGACCTTTCCTAGATAATTAAGAGCAGCCTCACAAAGACATCAGACAACTCTGTCATCCATCCTGTGAGGGCCCATGGTGTTGCATCTGACCAGTTTCTTTAAACATTCCCTAAACTAAACCAAGTAGTTCCTAAACTACACTAAACTTCTTTGTTCCAGACCTTCCAAGTAAAAAAAATAAAATCCAAGGTGAAGAAGACATTGATTACCTGGCCTTTTCAGTGTCCTTTGTTACATGGGCCCCATCCCATTTGGCAGCAGGTCCCCATTTTCCCTGGTATTTTTCTAGCAGCTGGTACACCCTGTGCTACAGCAAACACGGCCCAGCGTGCCAGGGCACAGGACTTATTCCAGCTACCTATGAACACTACTTATGGAAATAAACAGGACACGACAGGGCTGGGCTCTGTGCTACCTTCTGCACCTCGGGATTTCAAGCAGCGTGTGCAGAAGTGCACCAAGAGCTGCAGAGGCTGACTTTGAAAGTCCAGCTGCGAATTTAAAGTGATATGAGCTCCAGCTTAATGAAACTGTATTTCCTCCTCTGTGACAGATACTTTACCTTTCCCTTTGTCTGCCCTGTTGCTTGCTCTAAACTCAGCTTGCTCCAATGGAATGTATCCTCAGCCAGTCAGTCATTCCCTCAGGCAGGGTGAGCTTCTGTTGCTCCATTTTTGGCAAAATCCGCAGCACAGATTTCTAAATGTCTTGTATTTATTTTATTGCATTTTTTTTGTGCCTGTGCACAAAACCTTATGTTTGGTGAGTAAACAGTGGATAAACATTTTTCATAGAGACTTTTTATTTTTTAATAAACAGAGTAATTTTCTCAAATAGTTCTTTTCCTACTCAGCTTCATAATATTCAGAGGAAATAGATGGTCTGTTTCAACATCAGGGAACTGGAGGGATAAGAATAGAGACAGCAGTGTGGAAGCAATGGGTCCCTCTTCTGCCCATATGGTTCAGGTTTGCATTTTGGCTGGCACGATAATGTGATTGCTGGCAGATCGAATGTTTAGTCTCCAGAGCAAATAGCAGCCAATGAGTTGGGGTGTAATGTACATGTGGAGATGTTCATAATATTCCACACAGGCTGAACCTACAGCAGGAGCGAATTCAGCTGCAGTGAAAACAGAGATGCTGCATGAATCCTTCTGTCAGCACAGCAATGGCATTTCCAGGCTTTTGCGTTTGGGAAGAGGAGGAATGTGCCTCTAGGGATGGAAAGCCCCACCAGCCTCAGATTCTCCTGTGGCAGGAATTTCTGACTTGCCACATAGAAGGTGATGTATTCTGATGAGCCTGAAAGTTACATTTCATCACTGCTTTATCACCCGATGAATCATTACAGCAGATGAATGTTAATTGTAGCTAAACAAATGGGCATGTCCTCTCTACCCCCAGACAGCTGCTACTGCTGTAAGACATTAGGCAGAGGGTGCAAAGTGCTTCTGGATGGAAGGGAAGTGCTACCCGTGCCTCTGGAGCTACATATCTGCAGTGTAATGAAATGCCAGGTGTGGAAGAATGTTTGGATAGGAGCAATTTCCATTTGCTCTGTGGTTTGCATTGCTCTGGGGACACGCACAGTGCAAAGTTTCCTTAAGTGGTTGTTTGCTCACAGGCTGGAAGGTCTGTATGGGAACAGAGTTGGCTTAGTCATACACCATTGCACTGGTGTCCCTGGGGTTGAGAGGATATCTGGCATTGCTGGATAAGGTGCCACTGGAATGGTGTGAGAGGCTGCTGAACCTGGGAAACCGGCGGAGTAGTGCTGACAGCAGCCCTTAGTTGAAGGGTTCTTTGTCCCTGGAAAACAAACTGATAGGGCAGTTTGGGGTGTTTCTTCTGGCAGTTGCCCCACTTGGCTGACCTAGTGACAAATAGTCTGCAGCTAAGCCACTGAGGCCTGGGTTTTCTGACAATGACTTGAATTCTCCTTCTGCTGTTGTAGGAACCAAAGCAAAGTGTATTAGGGTGCCCCATGTCACCTACTTCCAGTTTCTCCTCAACAGGAGACACCTGGTAGGCAGTAACTTGCAAAAACTGTATTTCCATGCCATTTCCGTTCCTCTGTCATAAGATGTGTTTTGAAGAATGCAGTTGCATGGCAAGAGAGGGACATACTCAAATAACCAGATGGGAAGCTAAGATCTCTGACCTGTTCTTCTGGACAGGACATTTTAATATTTGTGAAATTGCATGGCTGCAACAGAAGGAGACAAGTCAGAGAAGAAAATAAAATTCTAGGGGCAGTTGTGAGTAAAATTTAGCCACCTGAAAGTTAGATATAAGCATTTTGATGAGTGAGAGTGAACATCTGTAGCTGGCTTTAAAATATAAAATCTAAGCACTCGTTCTGTAGGGTTGAAAGAGAGCTCTGCCCTTGAGAGAAGCACCTTGCCATCAATGCAATTCCGATGGCAGCAAACACGTAACACACGGTGTGTCATTCTCAGCATGTGGGGCTGTCTCCACAGGATTCCCCACCTGGAACTATTTCCTGGAGACTCTGGTTGTGCCATGGGGAGCTGCTCACTGCCTTGGAGGCTTCCTTCCCCCAGCTTGGCTTGTCTGGCAGGTATCTCCTCCGCTCAGCTGCTGATGGCAAGTGAGAGGAGGGGAGTGAGGAGATCCTCACAGACAGTTCAAAAGCAGACTAAGAGGCATGTGTTGAAATGTCGTCAAAGTAGCAGGAATTCATTTTATTGAGGAATACATATAATAAAGATAGAACAAAGGGACTGAAATGGTGAACAGATGGGCGGGTGTTCTTCGGTGGCTCAGGAGCTGTGTGAACATGCTGGTTTATGCCCTCCCCCTCTTTCTGCCTTTTTTTTTTTCCTTGGTTTAGTTTGCTTTAGTTTTGATGCATCAGGGTAGGATGTGAGATGATATGCCAGTATATGTCAGAAACTTGGGGAAAATAAAACCCCTTTTTCTAACATCAAACTACTGCTATCAATAGGAACAGCAACTGTTCAAAATTTGTTTCAGAGCTGCCAAGAAGTGAACATTCATGGGAGAGAGAGAAAGAGAGAGAGAGAAGGGAAAAAATATTTTTCCCTGCTGTTTGCAAGGTGGACACAAATGCAAGCAGTAGGAGGCTGACAACTTGACACATGTCTAATAAATCTAAAGCATGGAAAAAAAGTCAACAATTCACCGCAGAAGAAAGCATTACTGGGATAAAAAAGTACAATCCAACAAACCTCTCACTTAAAAATATGTTTATTCCCAAATCGGTGAGGAACGTATGTATTAAAGCCTCTATTTCTCTTCTCCTCCCCTCCGGATGTTCCTTTTTCTGAATTTGTTTTTTTAAAACCAGGGGCACATTAAATCCTGTGCTGTGGAAGTTGAGGTTTGCTGCATTATAAATGAACAAGGTGCAAAAGCTGAGTCCAGTGAGCAGATGTTGGGAGCTCAGCGTGCTGGTGACAAAGGGCTAGAGTGCAAGAAGCTTCCATCGCACGTCTGTTCTTCGGCACAGAGCAGGCAAGGTTTTAATTTGACAAGTTGGTTGGATGCAGGGAATTCACAGATCTCAGTGAAAGCCAAACAGATTTGGCCACCTACTGCATGGCCACATTCAGCTGAAAGGGTAGCAGTTGTGGAAATGTCTCCTGCTCCAGCCTCCAGACACCACGCACACCATGGGGAGCCTCGAGGTGGTTTGTTTACCACAGGCGGAAAATTCCTTTAAAAAGGAAGATGGGGGGAAAAACGAAGTGGGAGAGAAAAAAAAAATCATGTTTCTGTTATCAAAATAATTAAGTATTTTTACTTCAGGTTGCTGGTTGTTTATTTTTTAAAGCTCTTCATCCTCTTGTTTTTTAATAGTTGGTATGTTATGAAATGCAAGAATGAAAATGAATGCCAAAACTAATGGAAATTTTCCTACAAGCCTCATGTAAACAGAAACATCAGCATTAAAGTTATGAATCTTAATTTGTGCCACTGAGCTAAAATTTGTATCTTACTGCATTAAAGGAATATAGACATACAGCACTGTGTAGTGTCTATGTGCAATACAGAAAACTGACATGGTCTCTCCAATTTATGGGGAAATTGACATAATTTTGCAAAAAAAAAAAAAAGAAAAGAGAAAAACCACTTGTGAACTGGATTTTGCATAATGGGATTAATTTGGTTGACTGTCACATCAACTGTGCTGCAGAATGCAAGTTAATCACAACATTGGTCTGATTTAAAAGAAGAACGAAAGAAAAGGAAAAGGAAAAAGAAAAAAAAAAGAAAGATATTTTCTTCTTCTCCTCAATTATTGTTTCATTTTAAGATGCCCTTTTTTCTTTCTTTTCTATGGTAGCTCTGGCAAACAAGGCTCGTGTATATTTGCAATGTCCACCTTAACAGTATTTTCTCTCCCACATACTCTTCACAGTAAAGAAGGGGAAAAGAAGTCAATAGCTTCTACAATCCATGCAAAGCTGCTTCCATGGCATGGCACAACTGTATGTGTTTGATCAACACTTAGGCTGATCAACAAAGCCAAAACAACTTTAAATATTTTGTCACATAGGCCTCTTTTCTTCTACTTGCCACCCTCCCTGGGAAAGCCACAATCAGCATTGGACTCTCCACTGAACCAGCCCCACCAAAACCCCTTTCCTGCCTCCATCCCCACTTGTGGCAGTAGCAGCCCCCTTCCTCCGGCAGCTGTGTGTAAGTTCACAGAGAAAAGCAAGCATATGTCAGTTATTTTGTGGCCAATTTCTGTCTGTCTTTACAGAGGTATGGGATGAAGGAATTAAATCAACCTTCTTACAGGCTCTCACATTGTATTCTTGGCAAAGGTACTGAAAACAGAGACAGCACATGTACATGACACATCACTTAAGTCCTCTGGTTTCTATGGTTGCAGTAGATTTTGCGTTCAGGGGGCATCCTAGGAAGGAGATAATGCTGTGCAGCGCTTTGGGCACGGTGTGGCTGAAGAATTCGGTCTGGGAATTGATCGTACCCCGTGATAGCAGTGACAGAGAACAAGGAATCGGGGCTGCCGGGATGTCAGAGCAACTTGCGCTTCCAGGGGACGATGTCGTGTCAGCGATTCCTGAAGGCCCTCGCGCCACGCTGCAGCCGGCGACTGCTCCTTCATCCCCGCCTCCCTCGCAGCCAGCACGCTCTTCTATCCAGTGCAGCACGCTGACTAGGTTAAACAATTACACTACACTAATTGGCCTGTGTCGGTCCTGATGAGAAAGTAAACAAATACTGCAGAGAAAAGCTGAGACAAATTGTATCTAATTAAATTGATGAAAAAAAAAGTGACAATATTTTTCCCCAGGAAAAAAAAAAAGGCAACTTGTAGAATGATAAATATTGCATGCTTGCAGACGTGTACCCCACCTGCTGAACTTCACAGTTTTGCTTGGACATGGCTGTGCCAAGCAGGGGACAACAGATGTGCCCAAACTGCTGGGATGCCTCACAGGTCGGATGTGGCTCTTAGTATGCAGGGAGAATGCTGGCTGCCACCATTTAGCTGTTCCACCCACCCTGCTTGTGTGTGTTCTTACCAGGGTGGGCTGACAGCAATACCTCAGTCCATGAAAAGAAATGTTCCTTTCCCTCTTTGCTCAGGCTAGTTTGCCCATTCATGGGGCATGAGCCTCCTGATGGCTTCTTATTACCCACCTATTTCCCTTTCTTGTGACAGCCTCCATCTTGCCTGATCCTGGAGGTAGAAATCCCTGACCCCAGAGCTGAAATGATATGGCACCACATCTTATATGAGAGAACAATGCTCTCTACCTGTAAGTAGCATCCACTTCAGTTCTTCTGTGAATCACAGCAATCCCTGGTACATTACCCTGGCATAAAAGTCTAGGAAGACACAGGTGAGTAGGTGGGAACACTCTAGGTATGGATAAAAATTGTCTTTTCATTGATCAAAAGAGAAAAAGCCAGGATAAATACCACAGAGTCTAAGGCTCTTCTGCCTCCTCTCTTGCTACCCTCTATGTCGATGGTCTCAGGGAAGCTAAAACTAAATAAAGCTACAAGTCCCATATGCACATTAAGACAGGGCAGAAACAGGGAAGAGTTACAGGAGACAAGAGCCTCCATGCACCCCTATTAAAATTCATGGAAAGCCAGAAAACTTTTTAAAGCACTTTGGTGAGTTGGTGAATAGGAGGACGCATCCTTGATTCATCTGGGAAAGGATTACTATTTAAGCTTGATTTTAATAAATAGGTAACCTCTGTTTTGGAGGGTCATGAACATACAACATGAAAACCAGAAAGCTAGGGCCACTAAAATCTCCTTTCTCTGAATCTCAGGGAAACCAGTGAAAAGGCCCTGAGTGCAAGATCCAGCCAGCCACAGAAGCAGCTGCAATAGTGGTAGCTATGTATGTAGTATGCAGCTGAGCATTTCCATCCTAATCCTCTGTTTTGAGTTGCTCAGAGCTTTCCAGATGCTTTAGTTATCAGGATAAAATGTTCCAGTCCTGGTCTCTGGCAAAATGAATATTTTTAATAGTTCAAGATAAAAGTGGTTCCATTATTTTGAGTGGGAGAGAAGTCCAAGGATCAAGGAAACAGATTTTTTTGTGTGTGTGTGTGGGATTTTTTCCTAATAGTTCATCTGCTAGGATCTCTAAGTGACCAGATTTGAAGACTGGCATGAAGCAGCTCTTGCTGAGAGGGCCACTAGAGATACTAGTACACATTGCAGCTATTGACCAGTGTGTTACAGGGAAATTTCTCTGTGATCCAAAAAGGGTTGTGAGTCTTTGGAAATTATCCAGCGGACTTATGCAGTTTATTTAGGAAAGCTGATCCTCCCACTCTCCACTCACACATACACAGTTTCTTCTAGTAATATTGGGAGCAAACATATTCCTTGTTCGTGACTAATTTAGCTGTACAGAGATCCCAGCAGAAATTAGCAATATGAACCAGACGACCTCTTGAGATCCCCTTTAGCCTAATTTTCCTATTGCCTAGTCTAAATGCACATCTGATTCATACCCTAAGTCCCATATAAACTTTACATCACTGGTGTAAATCGTTTTTTGAAGCCCACTGATGAGCCATAGCACATAAATAATATTACAGAGTTATGTTTGGTGTTTTCCCCTGTGGTCCTTCAGGTTGGTGCATGCTGAGGAGCCCACACTATGCAACACGTGTATGTTTTCTGTGTTGAAACTGCAGTAAATTCAGGGCGTGGTGTAACCCATTAATACTTACACAGATTGTAGAAGACAGGAGGGAAGCACTGTGCCCTGTGACAGCTGTGAATTGCCCTCTATATAAGGGACATGTTCATGTTGCCACACTTTGTCTCTGTTCTGCAAGGCAGACACAGGAACTGGAGGAACTGTTGTACCTCTTCCAGGCAGAAGATATATTCTGCATGAAAAACTGAGCAACAGTGAAGATGATCTGGTTACCCATGCTGTAGACAGGAGCAAGCTAGAATAAAGCCACTGCCCCTGGCTCTGTTGTCCCTACAGGAGCTCCGCTGCCTCTATGAACAACTAGTAGATCTATCAAAGTGGAAACACACATGGCTTTAAAGGTGCAGTTGTGAGGGTCTCACACTAGTTCAGACAACCTGGGTGGTAATTAGTGCTCTTCGTTCTTAGGTTCATACTGAACCATCTTCAGTTGAAATCATAAGAGTTTTGCACCAAATTCAACAGTGGCATTAGCAATCCAGGCCAACTGAAAATGTACCATAATTGTAACATAAACATCATAACAGAAAAAGCAGGGGAAAAAAAATAAATATAGTGGAGAATATGATACTAGTGTGTCCATTTTAGAGGTGAATAGAGAGATGAGAGCCTAAATTCCCAAAGGCAGGCAGGCAGGTAACTGAGGAGTGAGTACTTGCCCAAACTGGACAGGAAGTCAATAACAGGGCTTAGCTTTAATCTCCTGACTTGGAATCATCTTATGATGCAACTGTAAAATCAAGCCTTTCCCCAGGGCTTTTCAGAAAAGGTGAGTTATTTCTGCCCCTTAGCAGAGATTTGTGCAGTTCACCTGGCTGGACATCGGAGATCCTCAGCACCTGCAGCATCCCTCAGCCCACGGGATGGGGCAAGGAGGGCGCTGTGGCCGTGCTGCATCCCAGATTCACTTTGTGGGAAGCTTGGACGACTTCTGCGCAAATAACTGACTGACTTGTTGCTAGGGAACAGTTGGGAGGCATGCTTTTGATCTCCCATATGCTTACTACTAATAAATAAACAAATAACAATAATTACAACAAACCCCAAGCCTGTTGTATCTCCAAGATTAATTAATGATGAAATACAGCTGAAATTCTGTAAAAGAAGGCAGCAAGGTGGGTTAGATTTCATATTTTCCTGCTGTGCATGGAAATGATGGTTGAAATTAACATTTTTTTTCCTCCTTAAAATTTACCTTAGCTGGATCAGGTTAGTGGGAAGAGTGGGGGAGTATTCCCTTCACAGACAGAGGATGAGCAGGCAGACAGTAAATCTCCCCATGCCAGTTTTACTCACATCCAGTTTTTCCTGCCTAGTACAGTTAAGTTTTTTAGATACTTTACTTGCATTTCTAATTCAGTTATTCTTCTGAAATTTATTCAAAGGATTTATGCTTATGAAATTATAATATAATGCTGCCTATATGCCAATGAGCTGCAGGCAAAGAAAATAATTTTCTTCAATTTACAGTTATGAGGCTGGAAGAAAATGATGCCTTCTTATCACCTCTTTTTCTTTGTATGCCTCGGTATTTTTTTAAGTCTTCAGAAGGCAGGAGCTGATGATGAATTCTTAAGCAGATCACACTGATAATTGTATTTCAGAACTGTCAACTCTGTGAAGACTGTCCACGGAGGTGTCTCAGTTCACTTGAGCTATTTGTGTCACTGCTTCTCCAGGAACTCAGCCCTCAATAAAACCCAAATCACTGGGGATATTGTTAAGTCTTCTGAAAGGATTATTAGATCGAAGGAAAATTTATGGATGACACTTTGTAACAATTAATCAGGAACTGTTGATGAAGTTAAGTTGGTTCTTTATTCTTGAACAGAAAAAAAAAAAAAATGCAGCCCCTGTACAAATTGTCAAATGGCCTATTTTGTCACTCGGTTTGATTAATGGACTATTTGGAGTCCCCAAAAAGTCCTAGTACAAATAAAAAAGAATCATAAATATTGAATAAGCTCACAGCATGGTTAACCTTGACTATGTTTTGGAACATTCTTGGAGAAAACTTTGCTATTCAGAAAATAAATTGCTAAGGGGATTAAAAAAAAAAAAAATTGAGATTTTGGAAAATGTCACCTACCCAACCTTGTCATCCTGATTAGCCTGTCATGATAAATTAGCTTTAGTTAGCTTTGCAATCAGGTCAGAAACTGCTGGTACACTACCACATTTTGCAAGTGGGGCTACACCTGGTCCACAAGAGGGGCACAGGATGGCAAGGAAAATACTCCTGCTCTTGGTGCTTTGTATGTCAGACAGTGCTGGGACTGCTAACAGGCTATTATCCTTTTGTACTGTAATTTATGGAAATGGAGCCCAAGGAGTGCTGAGAGCATGGGAGTCAAGGTGCCATAAGGTTGTTTCTGAAAGGTTGGGCGAAAGATGTCCGGTGATCTGTGTATATGCAAATGATGAGACCAGAGCTTCAGCTGCAGAGAACACACACACACAGACACACACACACACACAGACACAACACACACACACACGTTCATGCGTATTCAGGACACGCAGTTTCCATCTTTTCCTCCTGCTCCTCTGTCTCTCTATTTGCAACTCGGGTGCCCTCTTTCCCCCAGAGCTCCCTCCTATTGCTTGATGCAGCTGTTTAGTCCTGACAGGTCTGACCAGTCATTTTTGCTAACCTCTGATAGCATCTAGGTCAGCGTGATCCCAAACTGGCTTGCTTTTGTTCTCGGCTAACAAGAAATACAATGCTATTCGTTTAGGCTGGGATTCCACAAAGCTCTTAAACTCCACATGCTTCACTCCAAGAATGCAAGCAATTCCACTCTTCTCCTTCAACAGGGCACTTAGGTTCCTGCTTAAAGTTAAGCGCATCTGAGACATGCTTGGACTGGATCACTGAGGAGGAATAGTGCCACTTTACATTTTGTTTAGTTGGCCCCTTTTTCCAGCATGTGTCATGTGCCAGCTCACGACCCCATCTCAGCTGGCATACATGCAATAATGTGTTTGAAAGCAAGGTTCAGGAAGTGAGAGAGATTGAGAAATCTGTGCAACTATTTCCATGAGGGATATAAAAAAGCGGTACAATAATAAATGCTCATTGGATTTTGTTAATTCTCTGAAAGTAACACAGGAATTCAAACAGGGAATTGTTTTTTGTCACATCACTTTCTATTTGGAGCCAGAAATATTACTTTACAATTCATTTTTATCCCCACAGTTCTCCATGATCACAGATAGCCCTCTGCCTCCGGCTGAAGAATAGCACTGCAGGAATGAAGAGGGCTGGGCTAGAGGTGGCACATGGTGCATTGGGCATCCATCTGGGGAAACAAGGTGCTGGCTCTGGTTGCTCTCTCCTGCCTTCCATATCCATTTGGTCAGTGGTGGCCAAAGGGAAATGCTATTCTCAGAAAGGTCTGCCTTTCTAAAATTAGGAAAAAAAGGAAATTAGGGACAGAGAATTTGCAGGAATGGTTTGGTCCATTTTCATACTTGTACTTCAAACTGGTCATGCAGCATGTGGGAAAGAGCAGGGAAGCACAAAGTTTTCAAAGGCTCTGGGTATTTCTTTGGGATATACAACTGAAAATCTTTTATAAAGTACTTTCATAATTATACAGTACTATACTAGGCCTGTGGTTAAAAAAAAATATCATGGACATTACCAGACTGAACTGGGTTGGGATGAGGCAGGACTTCTGTGGGGAGGGTGACAGAGAGCTTCTACTAAGGAGAGTGCAGGTCAGCCAGCAGGCAGGGATTCCTCCCAGTGCTCTGCTCGGCCCACACCACCTCCCTGGAGTTAACACTCTGCTGAAGACACCTTCTTGCATATTGCTCAGCAAGGTGCAAAGCCAAGGTCCTGACTGGTAGTGATTGTTAAGGATGGGAAGGGAGGGTGCCAAGAGAATGGAGCCAGGCTCTTCTCAGTGGTGCTGAGCAGTAGGACAAAAGGTGATGGGCAGAATCACAGAACCACAGTGCTGTTAGGGTTGAAAGGGACCCCTGGAGATCATCTAGGCCAACCTCTCTGCCAAGGCAGGATCACCTGGAGCAGCTTACATGGAAATGTGCACAGGTGGGATTTGAATGTCTCCAGAGAGGAGCTTCCATGACCTCTCCAGGCAGCCTGTTCCAGTGCTCTGCCACTCTCAACGTAAAGAAGTTCTTCCTTGGGTTGAGGTGAAACTTCTCGTCGTTTAGTTTATGGCCACTGTTCCTCATCCTGTCACTGGCCACCACTGAAAGGAGTCTGGCACCATCCTCTGGGCACCTGCTCTGGAGATATTTACATGTATTAATGAGAGCCCCTCTTCAGTCTTCTCTTCAACTGACTAAAGAGCCCCAGCTCATGCAGTGTCTCCTCAGAAGAGAGATGCTCCAGACCTCAAATCATCTTTGTGGCCTCTGTTGGACCCTCTCCAGTAGCTCCTTGTCTTTCTTGTCTTGAGGATCCAAGAACTGGACACAGCACTCCAGATGTGGCCTCACCAGGGCCCAGTAGAGGGTGAGGATCACCTCCCTTGACCAGCTGGCCACACTCTTTGCAATGCATTTCAGGATCCCACACAAGGAATCCCTGGCCACCAGGACACATTGCCAGCTCATGTCAACTTGTCCCACTAGGATTCCCAGGTCCTTCTTTACGTGCAGGTGACTATGTACTGGAACAGGTTGCCCAGAGAAGGTGTGGAGAGTCCCTCACTGGAGATATTCAAGAAACATCTGGACTCGATCCTGTGCAATGTGGTTGAGGGGACCCTCCTTGAGCAGGGAGATTGGAACAGAGCAGGAGGTTGGACACACTGTGGTCGCTTCCAACATTACCCATTCTGTGATTCTGTGAATTTTCACAGGACATGGGTGATAATTCTGGTTAAATTCCAGTCCTGGTGATTGCATGCTACCTGAAGGAACTCCTGCTGCTGATTCACCTATGAAAGACACAGTGATCCCAGACAGAGCCACCGAGGGTTGCCACAACAGGCTGCATAACTAGCTTTGGGTGGGGCTCTTTCAAGGATTCTTGCTGATGTGTTTTGTGTGGGATTTAGACATTTACTAGGTCAGGGAGACTGAGAGAAACTGTTTCACTCAGTCGTTGGCATGGTCACAGGAGAGAGAAGAAACAACTACTCCATTTCCTGAGTCAGTTGAGTCTCTGGAGCACATCTAGGATCCAGAGCCCTCTCTGGATGGTGAATAATACCTTCTGTGTCAAATGTAGGTACTAAGAGTGCTTAGATCATGATCTGTTTGCTCCTGTAGGTGTCCAGATGTAAAGCTTTACGTACTTTGAGGCAGTATCAATAAGGCGGGAAATTGTGAATCAAATTCTGTGCTAACAGGACTCTCAGGCCACAGAGGAGAGCCTCTACTCTTTGTGCAAGAGATCCTAGAAAATAAGGTAATGCACAAGAAAGCACTGCAGCTAGCGAGAAAGAAAGAGGCTTTCAGGTATAGTGATTATGATGGCAAGAACAGGGTGTCTGAGTTCTCCTGCAATTTAATTTATGGAAAGCAGAATAGCTTCAAAGAGGGGTATCCCTACTCAAAAAAAGTCCCTATATTTTTGTAGTTAGGACACTTCTAAAAAGTGTGCATTTGAATCACCTTGGAAGACACGAATTTAAGGCTATTCCCTGCTTGCATCTCAGGTAGGTGCTCAGAACACTTCTTTTCCAGGGTTAGCAGACTGCGTCCCCCATGGTACAAGGGAGGAATACCTTGTACAAAAGGTACCTTCACACAAATGTCAGCATGGCTTAAAGGTAAACTGGCATGTAACACCATTGCTGTACCTGATGGTAGGGGTGTGTCCTGTGCAAAAGGACATATACATGGAGAGCTTGTTGCCTGGAGAACCTTACCACTGCTGGAAGAGATGCAGACCTGGTGCCTCCTTGATACTTTGCTGGTGGGCAGAGGTTTGGAGATGTCTGAATTGGTGGTTTTTCATTACCTATCCACAGCATGCTTGAGTAGGTACTGAAAGGAGTCTCAACATATGAAGTCATAGGAAGGCTTTTCTTTGCAGCTCCTTTGGAGCAGAACAAAATGCTTTGCTTTCTAAAATAAACTGTTCCTAGTGTCTTTTGTAAAGCTGGCAAAGGAAGAAGATCAACCTCAGTCCACATTCTCTTCTTCTAACTTTCCCAAACAGACATTAGAATAAAATGCCCTTTACTAAACATTAGGTAGGCTTTTTCCTTTGATGACTCTCTGCTCCCAAAAGGCAGCTCAAATCCAGGAAACACGAGGAAAGATTCAGACACTTGAAGGGTGCAGATTTCATTGTTATTGTTTGCCAGTGAAAGAACAACAATGCATAAGAAAACATGTATACTAAATAACACTAATTGCATTATAAAGAGCACCAGGCATCCTATAAAAACTTGTTGCCCAAATGTGTCTGTAACAATTTATCAGCAAATGATCTTCATGCAAAAGAGCGAAAGCAATTAGCTGGGGGCTGGCTGAGCTCTGCACTCCTTTTACATGCTGTGTAGTAAAAGAGACCACCAAAAAAAAACTAATCCTGTATATTTCAAAATGCTAGTTTAATGGTTCAGATGTTTCACGAGGGTCTTTTCTGTGTTCATTTGCCATATTTTAGAAAGCATGTTACACCTTATTCATTTTTTCACCTTCTCTTCTTTCACTGCCCTTGCTATGGTTTGGCTGCATGTGCCTAAGAGTAAACCCCCTGCAGAGGAATTTGCATTAGCTAGAACTGAATCAACAAATAAGTTTCACCTGAAAGTGGACAGACATTCTCCAGGTTGAGGCTGATTTTTATTTATTTATATTTTTAAGCTTCTTTGATCAACAGGTAAGTAAAAATCACTATGATAATGAAATAACATTGACTTACCCTGCCTGTTTCAGTTTTTTTTTTTGTGGTTTTAAGTTAGTGCTTTCATTTAATATAACCCTTACACCGCCATCTGATTTTGAAGATATCAAATGAAGAGTAAATGGCAGGTATATAGTATTTTCCCTTTTAAGACATGTTGTAATTTTATACATTAGGATAACACCTGTGGATCAAGCCACTCTGAGCTTTGGATAACTGCAGACTGGGAGTATCGTGAACATGTTTATAAGTATAAGATTATAATATACTTATAAGCATAAGATTCCCTTATACTTCTTTCCAAAAAAATATATCTAAGTTATAGTGGCTGGTTTGTGTTTTTATAGGCTGGAACTGTGTTATTCATGGGATGAGGAGCATAACACTGATTTCGTGTTTTGACTCTTCAATTCTTCTGTAAATGCAAAGAGAGGAGAAAGCAATTTGGCTCTTGCTCTTCACAGATGGGAAGATATGGTCTTTGATCTTAATGCTAGAACTAGTAATCAAATGTTGGCTTCCTGGCTTTTAATGTGTGAATGAGTTGAAAGATGCTGTTGACTAGGCTAACAAGCCATGTGTAGTGGGTGAATGATGCTTCATGTAGCTCATTCTCGACACATTTATGATATAAAACAAATGTATGAAGGTCTTTTGATCTGTGAGCTAATGCTGCCTATGTTTACAGAGACAATGCTGGAGTATTTGGAGGTTTTGAAAAGTATCCACCTGCACTGTTGTCTCCCTGCCTTTACCCTGTTTTTGCTTATCTTCCTGTTTGCTAGCTACAGTGCTTTCTGCTAGAACAGCGTTAATACTCACTTCATGTGAGCTTCACTATTACACCTCCCCTGAGTGGAAATAGCACGACGAAATCTTGTTAGACCAACAGGGTCTATGTTTGGGCTTGGGAAAGGACAGGGCAGCTCTTTGGCCATGCAGCTGCACAAAACCTGCTTGTTCCCTCTTTATCAATGAACAGCACCGAGTGCTGAAGGAAGTCAGCAGCTGTATTTTGCTTGGAATTATATGTGAAGGAGGATCCTCCTTCTTGTCATTTTATTTATCATTAACAGCCATTTTAATTTCTTCCCAGCGGCAATTATACTGATATCACCACATCTAAATCAGAAATGACACTCTAGTGGTTATAATATGTTGACTGGGCATCACCTAATTTTTAAGTGGCATTCTTGCCCCATCACTGCGATTATATCCCTTTCCAATAAGTAATGCAAGAAAAGATCTACATAATGGGAAAACATACATATTAATATATTCCATGACAAACATGTTGACTTTACATATTAATCATGGTAAATAGAAGTCATGTTTTACATTTTTTCTCTTCAGTACACTGTTCTCTTGACAGCTTGCTTTCCCTCTGGTTCTATTCTTTCCAGTCCTGGTGTACACTCCACTGCCTCTGGTCACCCTGTTAGTTGCAGAAGGAGAAGGCAGGTCACATCCGTCTGGTTAAAAGGGAAAAAAAGGAAAAACAATGTTACTGGATAACATAGTATTGCTGCTCTCCTCATTGCATTCAGGTCTGCATGAAGGGACTTGAATATGTGCAATAAACATATGTGTGTGATAATGAGATTGTTGGTGGAAAGTCATCTTGAAAAGACAAGGAGCAATTAAGCTTGCTTACTTATACAAGTTAGAATGACAGGATGCCAGTGCTGGCCCCGCTCATCCATATAATAGGGTTCTCCTTCCCTGCTTAGCTGTACTGGGAGAAGCATTTCCTGTCAAACCTCTGCCATGACTCCACCATAAAGCAATCTGCCTTCCTCCCTTTCATACACCATTCATTCTCACACTCGCATCACTGTCCTGATTTCAGCTGAGTGCCTGCTAGCAAGCACCTGTATTAGAATAATTTAAGAATTCAATGCAAAGCCTTCTTATAACTGAGCATTTATTTGTATTGGTGTACTCTCTCGTCCAATTTTAATTGAATACTTAAAGATGTCAGTGGGGAGATGTGCAGGTTGCTCACAAATGCTTAATAATGTGATGTGTGGAGTCAACAAATAATGCACCTTTCTTTTGCTATCTTGAAGATTTAGATAGGATATCTTGGATGCTATTGACAAGGAGGGAAGTGTGGAACAATAGGAACATATGATAGTGTTAGATAACAATAGCTATCCTTATGCATCTTGAATTGAATGATGAAGCCATCAATTAGAGAAATAGCCCTCTGAGTATATATCATCAACAAGATGAATACCAGTACATTGCATTTCTGGATGGAGATCTTAGTGATCTGTAATTCAGAAAGGCAGTGAATAGTATATACAGTCAAACTAATTCTATTATTTTGAAAATCAGAAATCATGTTTCTTTGGTTTTGGTGTTTGTTGGGTTTTTTTTTTTTCAGCTACAAAACTCTTTCAGATACTGAAGGTATTTGTACTTTATATTAATAACTTAAACAGTCTTTTCTCAGTTAGTTTTAAGATGCCATTCTTCTTCACAGTAAGCATATTTAGTGGACACTTCCAGGGCTTAAAAGGAGCACAAGGAGCAATTCTTTCTAGATGCTGTCTGGTCTTTTAATTAATTCTTACATACAGGCATGGGGATCCATTCACACCCTATGAACTCTGTTAAAGTCCCTCTCCACAGCAAGGAGCAGACCTGACATACACTTCTTAGATGCCATAGCCTCTATTTTCAACCGAAATTATCTCATGGTCTCTTTGGAATGTCTGATAGTTTCTATCCCCTCTGCCTCTCCCAGCTTTCGGTGGGGTTTTTTTTGTTTGTTTTGTTTTGTTGTTGGGTTTTGGGTTTTGGGGCTTTTTTACAATAATCATTAGTATTGTTTATAGCAGAGAAGCAACAGAAAGAAAAATTAAAGAGATGGAAGTTGCATTACAATAAGTAAGGAATTCTCAGCTTTTGCAGTTTCCAGTTAATCAGTTTCATTTCTTTTACTTACATTTCAAAGTGAGTAAATATTCCATGGTCGGGGCCAAAAATTATTCTTGGATCTTTACATAGGTACCAAAATATACAGCAACAGCATTAGACAGTGAAAATGGCTCTGTAGGAGAATAAAGAAAAAAATATGAGGAAAGACTGTAATTAATGGAGTGCTTGACTAATTATAAAATACAATTTAAGGAATGAAAATAAGCATTCATGACCATTATCTGTATTATTATTATTTTTGGTTGAAGTTTTTTTAACATGGACTCCTTTGTGTGAAATCAGCTTTATGATCTAAATGTTTAGGTCCTCTTCATGTTTGTTTGCTTGTATGTAGAAGGTCATTATATTAAAAAATGGATCCTACCAGGAATGCCAGTGAAGAATTTTTGCAGTGAAGAATTTCTAGAGCCTTAGGGGATGAAAAACAGTCACTGTCTTTCCCAGAAGCATCTGAAAGGGCTAATGAAGTTTGGTGGATCTCAAAGGTATTGACAATATATGGCCTGATGAGGGTAACAAAAAGCTCAGGTCTTTCAGGAAAACAGTAGGTAAAAGAAATTTCTGTAGCTTTCCCCCTTCTAAATCTAATCAAATGAAACCACCTACAGGCTGGCAAACCACCACCAATAAGCTTCTTGAGTGCACTTTGCCCTGGAAATACTGTTGTATTATCACCCAAAACATAAATAATGCAATAAAAGAAAATGGTTGATGTCTTCTTAATGAGCTATTGTTAAGGCACCCTTCGCTCTTATCTCTTTTCATAGCCTGATGCAAACAGCAGCATCCAGTGGTCGAAAGCATATTTTGAGTGCTGCTAGGAAAGTACAAATGAGAAAACAGGTTTAATTATACTGCTTACTGCACATAGAGGTCCATGTGGTTTGACCGGCTGTGTTAGGACACCCTGTAATTTGGAGGAATTCTCTGTGCACTGGCACCATAAATGTACTGCTATCAAAAGGATGGTTAATAATCTAAAGTTGGCTGTTAACATTGCTGGAGCTGGTGTCTATAATTTCAGTGAGTGACCTGAATGACTCTGCAATGAAAGACTGAAATGTCACTCTCCTCCTTTACTTTGTTTGCCTTGAGCAAAGACTGCTCCAGATTGTGTACATCCACCAAGGTCCAAATGATGAAAGGGCAGCGCGTAAGCATGGATTCAAGGCTCAGCTAAATCTCCCTGCTCTGGCAGGATAGTAGGGAACATAAGGAAGAGGGCATGGGTGAAAAATAAGATGACTTCCTCTGGAGCAGCTTCCACTGTGGCTATCTTTCCCCATCTCTGAGCAAGTAAAAGTGAGCCTGGCTATAGGGACCTATAGGCTCTCCCTTGCTCTCTTAGCTGCCAGCCACAAGTAAATCACACCAGATGCTTGTGGCTAAAGGCAAAGCAAATGGTTTCCATTACCCAAGTATTTATTTTGCACCTGCTTCTGTGACATCTGTGTAATAACAGTTACATATGACAAAAGGTAGTCTGACCTGACTTGGAGTATTTCATTGCTTTTTCCTTATCGTGCTGACTGAGCAAGCAAGCAGAGGACTCATATTCTTCATGGGAGGTAGGAGTGTAGAATCATTTAGGTTGGAAAAGACCTTTAAGATCATCAAGGTGCCACAAACCATCCAGCTGAGACACCTGTGGAGTGGCAAGTGCAAAGACCTTTGCTGTCAGGAATCTTAAACCCTTGTTTCCGATGTGCTTCGTTGATACAGTTCAGATGCAGTAAAGGAGTAAAATACTATCAGTAAATTTCAGAAAGTTCAGTATTTGCATTTCATTTGGAAACCTATGACATTTTGGCATATTTTCACTGGAAGGCCAGAGCAAGGCTGATTGAAGATCAGTGTCGGCATTAAAATATACAAGGTGTGGAGAGCTGGTGTGCTTCAGAGCAAAGCCAGCCTGCCAGGCACAGAACCAGGGCAACCCTGGGACAGAGAACTGGGCTGTTAGGGTTGGTGTTTTTTTTTAAATACAGCATTGAACAAAGAGATTAAGTCACCCACAACACTCTGAAACTGTATCTTCTTGGAGTGACACAGGTTCTTAGAACAAATATACTTGTTTTCAGGCCTTTGTTCATATTGCCTGACATACAAGTGTCAGAACTGGGGGTTGTTCAACCTTTTCACTTAATGTGTGGCAGACAGGAAAGCACTGAAACAAAAACATTCTCTATGTTCTCTCTGGTACAGTATGGCTAGTTTTCAAGGACCAAGAAAACACTTTTCCATCATTTGGATAAGTATGGATGTCAGTTGTACTCTGGCAAAATTATGATGAGAAGCTCCAAAAAAATCTAAACCTGAATGACCATTCCCCTCCAGCCATCATGAAGGAACTATCAACATTTTGTTTACTGAAAATGTTAAAAGAGCTACAGCTGCTATTTATATGTGACTGGTAAACTTCTGACTCTATTTCTGGAAGCAAAAAAATAATTGCTTTCACCTTCCCACCTTGCATTGTCTGTAATTAGTTGAAAATGTGACATAATGCCAGGAAGATGGAATAAAATAATCTAGAAAGCAAGGATACTGGCATTAGTGCTCACTGTAGTATATTTTTGAAGCACATCTGTTAGATTTAGGACTGTATCTGATTTACATGGGGAGGGGTGGGGGGGAAGAAGCCTGACTCATCTGAGCTGAAGCACAGACTGGCTTTCCTCCAGCCACCTGAACACACCACTATTAGCATCCGTTTTTTTGCCCCTGCTAGATACAGCCCTCGTCTCTACAGCATCTTTTATCTACAGCCCACCACTCATCTTATATTAGTTCATATCATGTGACCCAATGCTGAAATGTTTTGGATTGCTACAATTTCAAGTTTGTGGAAAAGGAGGACTATTTGGCTCTTTCCTCTTTGCACCATGATGTGTGTTTTGTGACTGCAGAACATGAACATTTCTTTCACAAACAAGAAAAGAAGAAATACAAAAGAAGTTGCCTCATTACATTAACAGAATGAAAGACACTGCAAATTAAATCACATAGGTGGAAAAAAACCTTGGTGGGTTGTTTTTGGGTTTTTTGGGTTTTTTTTCCCCCTGTGTAGCTAGAAAAGATCTCTCACAGTGAAAAGAAAAATTGTCTGTTTCTGTGGTAAAATATAAACTGTATATATTTTCCATAAATCTACTCAAATTTTGTTGCAAGAGCATATAGGCAAACCTCTGTGCTTTTTTAGGTTTACACATATTACAAGACAACTTGACCTACCCCCACTGAAAAGGGAGAGAAAAGCCTGAAACACTTCCAGCAGCCTCCCTCTCTATTATTATTTTCACCCTTTATTTTTTGCTGGGAGTAGGGAAGGAGGCAGAGAGAAACAGGGAGAAGGGATGGAAAAGGTAGATCCCAAGTAAGTCAGGATTGTGACTTACAGAAGTGAGGGGAAAAGCTGTGTTTTGAACTAGGATGGACAATAATCTGTCCCTCACAGTCCAATTCATTTAGAGAATACCTGGGAACTGGAGGTTTGCCTTTTTAGTGGTTTCTCCAGAGCAAGATTTGCTTTGCCACCGCCCATCATCCGAGAGCTCAGAACTTGCAAAGCTGCTGCCATTGCCACCATAGCTCTTACAAACATCATTGACAGCAAACACTGAACTGAATTTCCCAAGACTTTGGGAGTTATCTGGAGGCCCTGGGAAATTTCGCTACAGCTTGAGGTTAGGCAGGTCTGCGTGTTAGAACTGTTTTTTCCAGCAGCATGAACACACACACAGAAACAAGAGCCAGGTTCTCCTCAGAGACTGTTTTTACACTGTTTCAAGAGCGTTATTCTTGTTCCTCATTTACATTCCCACGAGAGGAAACCGACTCAATATCTCTCTTATTTGTAGGCACTTGTGACAGCAGATTGAGGTTTCCCAGCTCAGTAAGAAGTCAAATGATCCAGTAACTGACTCTGCATCTTGATTACTGAGGATACAGGAAAAATAATGTATTTTATCCACTTTCATCTGGCTACTCTTGCCACACCCTCTCCAGGCAGGAAAGGTACATCATGCTGCTTGTATGCAGGGGTTATTTTGAAAGTAACACGACCCAAGGAGAACCCCTCATTAGGGCTTCAATGAGGGATTACACATAGGTGTCAAGGGGCAAATAAGCCAGGCGTTTTCAGCATTATTCTTGTTTAATGTTATGAAATGGCTTTCAAAACTCTGGATGCAAATAAAACTTTCCAATAGGCTGCCAGGAAAAGTCATGCCAATAATGCCATGCCAATGTGAATGAAGTTGGAGTGTTTTTCTTTGTAGCAATCAGACATGCCACACAATGCATTTCTGTGGAATTCTCTTTCTTGAGTGGTTGAAATCACTTGGCTGGCAGCCTTGTGCCTCCCAGCTCACCTGAGGCATGCTGTAATCAGCCAGAACCGTGCTGCATGTCATGTCTTACTGCTTCCAGAAAATATACAAATTTCCTTTCCTTCTATTCCCTTTGTGAATGAGTCCCTTAGGGGTATGGTTTTAAGACAGTGCACAAGAAGCCTTTGCACAGATCCTCGTAACGCATAATGAGATTTGTGTGCCTGCCTACTTTCTCTGAAAATGAACCCTAGAACAGCAGAAGTGACTTGGTCTGGCACTCGTTTGGTCCTTTTGACCTCCCTCTTGTGACAAAAGAGAAAGACTTCCCCCTCCTCCTACAGAAAGCCTGGAGGGTGGGTTTTTATGATGTGCTGTCTGGTCTTGCAGTAAACAGAGACATTTCTTGAGGCTTTTAGAGTCATCAGCTCCAGTTCTGAAGAAAGATACAGTTGTTCAGCACTTCATGGGATAAACTTAGGAGTACAGGTGCAATGAGTCTGCATGTCCAATGACAGAAGGCTTGATTGCAGAGTTTTTGCTTCAAAATGACATTAGAAAACACTAATTCCCGGAGAGCTAACTGCTTATGACAGATAGAAAAGTCTCACCTGCAGAATAGGTGCCAAGAGCTCTTTCTGAGCCTTTTTTTTATTACTCCACCCTGCAGTACTTAGTGAGGCTCAATGAAAATTCCCCTATGAAGACTCATGTAAGCTTCTTGTACACAGCCTATTCATAATGGTTTTTTGTAAGACCTACAAAAAAAGCCAGAGAAAGAACATGCTATAAACCACCACCAAAACCTCTGGGCTGTTATGGATTGTGGGAAGGTTTCTTGCAGTCTGCCAGGATCCATGCTGAGTGCCTGGGGAGCTGAAAACTGCTCATGTCCTGTGATAAGGGCTTTACATGAAGCAGGCTCTGCTGGAGGCACAGCAACTTACAACTTGTGTTGAACCAGCGCTGCCAAAATGCCCCTTATAACCAACATCAATTGAAGGAATGTCAAAAATCCTCCTGCCCTATAACCTAAGTAAAGAATGTGAGTTTAATGGGGAAATATACATTGGAAAGTATAACTGAGATCAAGGTATTGTGTGCCTAGGCCATGTACACAGAATTCTGTTGTCTATCACTGAGAATCAGCAGGCTGTACCTCACAGTTTCTTGGGGTTTGCCCCGGGCCTGGTCTAGATGTACTTTTGCACTTGTAAAACACAGCAAGTGCAGTAAGTGTTTACCCCCTCTGATGTAACTGTTTCATCTGGTCTAATAAGATCCAGCTTTTATTTTTGTGTGTATCTGTGCCTGTGAGAGGCAGGAAGAACACATCAGCTAGGGAGGAAAAGGGAAAAAGAAAAAAGAAAATAATCCCAGGTAGCTACCCAAGCAGTTAATGCATTGGGGTATATGTGAAGGAGTTAAAACACTACGCAGGTACAGATCCTGTGGCAATTACAAATGTTATTGAAATAAAAACCAGAAACAGGAAGCCAAAAAACAGGTCCCTAAGGCAGGCATCTGTCTTAAATGATATCATTTGTCAAGTTTCCAGCATTTTGTGGTCGTGAACACAAAAAGAAGTTCTGTGTTACACTAAGGACATTACATACTCATTAGTTGGAATGTTCCTGAAGTACATAATACAGGATTTTCATTTAATAAGAAGCAGCTACTTGCAACTGCATTGCACATAAAATAAATTCTGGGCACGCTAATTGCCATTCAAGGATGTTCTACCTAATTTTTGACAGGTTTTTCTTCCCCTCCCCCCTTAGACTACACAGTAAAAATTGTAAGCAGAATGTATTTCTAAAGTTTTAAAATCTTTGGAGAATATTTTCTTATTTCTGAAATCTGAATTTCTTTAATTATGAATTGTGAAGGTTTTAATGCAGATATTAAAGGAAAAAAATGAGTAAAACAAGTTATCTACAGGAATATTGTAGCAAGAAGCGGAGTGGTAAGAAAGCAAAATGCATACACATACAAATACATGCATGCCTCTTGGTACAATAACTCTCCAAGTCATCCCCCACCGTCTCCAAGAACAAACCTAGCTTTAATTAATTGGTTTAGTTCCTCTATCTGAACACTATTAGTGCATTAGTTTTAACTAATATATAAGCTTCCCCCTCGCTGCCCTGCCAGTGACCTTAAGCTTCACATGGTAGGAAAGCCACTTGCTGTAGAATAGAAAAGTAATTTATCCACCATGATTGTTCAGCTCTGGCCCCTCTGTAAAACAGCAACTGACAATTGTGCTGTGTTATGGATGGTACGTTTGTGGTGTGTACAATAGTGTGCAGGGCATCAAACTCACTTCCCTGAACACTGCAGGCAGGATTTGAAAAGTGATCGTAGAGAGAAGCGACCACTTGCTGAGCGATGTCCCTCCATTTCCAAATCTTTTTTTTTCCAAGTAACTCCCCCCATTTTTTTTTCTTAAAAGAAAGATCAGTGTTGTTTTCTCAGCTTAAGTAAGAGCAGTATGCAGTTTTCCATTCATAAAAGTATGTCATAATAATAACAATGAAAAAAGAGGTTGCATTGCTTTTATTTTACCTGGGATTTCCCTGCTTCTTCCCACATTTCAGGATTTAGCGTATTCTCTCAAAACATAATAAATTTCTATTCTGTAGCTTAAGGGATCCATCAGTTAAAATGTTAGTCTTTCATCTTTATTACCCTCCCATTAAAATGAAAGAAACCGGGACACACTTCAGTTTAGAAGAAGCAATTTAGTTGGTAATGTCCTTACTACTCAAGTCTTTACAAAGAGAGAAAGTGCATTATTGCTTATATTTCACACATCTATCTGCATAAGAAGCAACTAAAGCTTTCAGACACATACGATATTAAATTTAATAATATTCTTTGATTAGATTATTTTATTACAACATTTTTCCATTACTAGTCATTTCCCGTGCACATTTACATTCATAAAACCTGCAGGTTTTTCTTTGTTTGTATGTGTTTATATGTATTCATAAAGCAAGGAAAAGATTTTCTGGTTTGCTACAGCTGTTAGATTCAAAAAGAACAGATTAATAACTAGCCACCACGTAGGACTAGGTTTTCTTGTACACTGCACCAGTAACCCTTTGCTATAATGAGGACACAAAGAGGCTCACATCAGGCTGCTCCTCTTCTTCATAACTCAAAAGCGTCACAGTGGCAATAGCCTCTAGTGCTATTTGTCTTTAGTGCAGTTGTGACACTTCGGCATGATCCATAATTTGGCAGCTATTTACCGTGACATTTCCCTTCAGTGCAGCCATAACATTCAGTGAAGCCATTATTTGGTTCCATTTACCATATAAATTGTATTGTCGTGCATGCATGCTAGCAGCTACATTAGGTACCTGAAAATGAGTAAATCTTGTAAAATAGATACTAACAGCTATTCAGCAGAGAAATTTCTTTACTCCTCAGACAGAAGTAGGAATATATATATCTGCAAACACTACTGCAAACTTTTCCTTGAGAGATTGTAATTATCTGTATTTACATGACATAGCAGTTATTCATATCCACTTACTAAATATGCACTTTATGTGTATATACATTACACACATTTGCACACATACAAACATACAGCGAACTATTGCTTGGTAGAAACCCAACTTAATTCAGAAAGGTATTAGGAGAATCCAGCATAGCAATTAAGTAGGAAGCATATCTGTAAAATGTGCTGAGGGTTGCAAGCCAGGGGAGAGTGAGTGAGTACGTGTGTGTCCGTGTGCGCGTGCGTATGCACACATGTGACAGACTCAGGAAAAAAGCCAGCTCTTCATCTAGTTCTTTGTTGTTTTTCCATGGAAGCATATGTGTGTAGGGAAGGGAAATTCGGTTATTAGCCTCAGCAAACAATGCCAGATTCCTCTGTAGCAAATTCATTTGGAAAGGTAAAATTAGGATGTAGTGCTAGCAACCACATCTCAATGAGCTGCTATTATTAATAGTATTATTATTTAAATCCCTGCTCTCTACATATAGTATACTTAGTACTTCCAAGGCAAATGTATTATTATTTTTAATCATTTAAGTCCCCACTGTGCACACAGCTTTTAATACACCTTTTTTGCAAGCATATTAAGTGTATTGTTATTAATCCCTTGCTGTGACTCTACAGTATTTCTTTTCCTTGTATGTTCAATGTCCTATCATCATTTAAACCTCTCAGTGTGTGCATGCCATATACATTTTCCTAGCCATCTAATATTTAAACATTATTTAAATCCATCATAGCTTACTTATTCAAAGTCAGCCCTGCTCTCACAACTGTAAGTTTGCAGAATATACTTTTAAATAAAGAGAAGTTGAGGTTTTTTCCCACTTGCTGCAAGCCAAAATTTATTATGAAACTCATCAAAATGACTTTATATGCATGTTTAAGAAATACTTTTCACCCTCTCTCCATTGATAATGCTCTCTTTCAGCAATTCAAAGGATAAAAGTTGTATCTTTAAAAATAAAAATTACTTCTTCATGCCATGTTCATTCATGGAAGAGTTATGATGTTGATCCTGAGCTACCCCTTCAGCTTAACATAGACATTTGATGAAAAAGACAAGCCCAATGACCATAGCCTAACCTAAACACCAAAAGGGCTATAAAATTTGAACACTGGTTATCCAAGTTATGCATATAAAAAATGTAAACCTTTTATTAATGCTGTGATCAGTGTGGAAGTGTTAAACAACAATCTGAAGCCAAAATTAAAATGAACAACATGTCATATCTGACTATACATGTGTGAAACTTCTAAAGATTCCTCTCTTCCCCTATTTTGATCCATGAAGAAACCTGGGGCAGTTGCATTATGCAATGTTATATATGAAGTAACATATTAAAAAGAAAGTAGAATGTATGTCCAAACAGAATTCTGTTACAGGAAGAATTTTTTATGACAAAAACCTATGGAATTCACTGCCTCAGAAACACCAAATCTACTGAACTGACAAGTGATCAACACATCTGAAAACTGGGCCACTTGGATGGGTTTTGGCATTTGACTGCAGGAATTTAATTTGAAAAAATTGTTACTCATGCAACTCTTCTGTATGTATCACAGATGTAACCAATTGTTTTGTTTTGATTTTTATTTTATTTTGCCACAGTACATCCCAAACAACATTGTTTTTTCGAGATGCATTTATTGACCAAGAACTTCACCTTATCCCTGAACAAGATATCACGTGCCTAGGAATAAAATACTGAGAACTTTGCATGCTATGTATGGTACTTGAGTGTTTGCATCTCTCTAGCATTCAGTTGGAAGGCCAATATATCTTTCTAATTATGCAAAACAAAAACACAACACAGTATTTGTATGCTCAGAGATGAAAGGGACATTTTGTTTCTAGTAGCAGATCTTACTTAAAAATCACAGTGGTTTGATGCTCACCTTGTGTAAAGGAGAAAAATGGTAGCAAAGACTGAATGCATTCCACCTTTCCCCAAAATCTGCCAAAGTGAAACTAAACCTAGTAGTCAGGCATGGCCCAAGAAAGGGACAGTTCTCCATTGTACACAATTCTTTATGATTCTAATGACATATGTATTAAAAAACATTGAGAATGCACTAAATCAAAATTAAAAATATTTTTCTATCTGCACTACTGAATAAAATAGTATGTTTTCCTATATTACAATCAAAAATGTTGTGTACAGTCAGTCCTGAATAATGCCCTAAAATTAAGTTTGCTCTGGATTTTTTCCTTCAAGTCCTGGATATTATCAGTCTATCATTATGTTTATTATGAGGGGTATGATCCTAGGAAATTTCCATCTCTTCAACTGCATAGAAATGAACGTAATTTCAAAAGATGTGGCAAAATTGGCCTTTAGGATCTTAAAAGTTTGCTATGGAAAAAAAGATGAAGAGCAAGCAGTTTCAAGTATTTTATTGTTCTGGAAAACATTACGCTTCTAGTTGGAATTCCCACTGTATGTACCATTAATAATATCCACTAGGTGAGGAAGAATTTTTGAAACTTTACAAAACCCTTTAACTGCACCCACTAGAAAATCTATGGCTGAGCATCAGTATATGTACCAGGTATGGTGACTATACTTTTAAAATGGTCCTGCTGTTTGTACAACAGGGCTTCTGTAGAAGCAGTATTTGGTAAAAGTAGAAGTAGCAGCCTGGTTATGGGAAGTCCCTTCAAGAATGATCAGTCAAATAACTCTGCAAAACAGAATATATGAAAAAGAGCTAGTCAGCAAGAAACATATAAATATGAATAAATTCCACAAATACTTAAATAGCTTTAAAAAGTTTATTTAATCTTCAAAAAATACACAGGGCCTGAACACACATGAACACGGCTCAAAATCCCAGTCCAATAATCTTTAAATACTGACTAAAGGGGAGACTGGACAATAAACAGTAACAGTGGAAAATGAAAAGGCAACAAAATGAAACTATATTGCAACTTGTAGTTAATGATTCAAGAGAAAACTGCACCGTTGTTTATAGTTGGGAAAGACAGGATTAAAAATAAAAAAAAGTCAAGTTGCTTAATATTACTGACATGTCAGAATTGGAGGATAAATTTCCCTGTGTAACCAGTCACGGAATATTACTATGATCCATGATGCAACTGAATTATGATTATCATGTTTGTGACAGAAAATCAAGAGCATTTTTTCCCAGAAACTTCAAAAGATTAATAGAGCAACCCAAAGATACAACTCTTTACTTATTCTTGTTCTAACAATTTTATTTTTAAATCAGGGAATCAAAATTACTGAAAGATTTTTTTCTGAGCTGAACTACATATGAAGTCTTATCAAATCAGGCTGACAGACTAAATCTGCCTCTGCATCAACTTATTCTGTCAAGAACAATGTTCTTGTCTCATGGTAACCTAAGTGACAGTATCAAACACAGGCCCATTATGTCCCTGCTACAGCCACTGATTTAAACACTTTTAAGAAAATAAAAACAAACAAACAAACAAAAACCCAAAAAACTGCCAACAAACCCATCTCTTTTTATTAACACTTTAATTCCGTTTTTTAATATAATATCCATAACTAAGATTAAAAAAAGAAATTGTTTCTAGTAAATCCGAGGCATAAAGTGCCCATTTTCTCTCTTCTGATTTATACCATTGTTCTGTTTTTACAGCTTACTGTTGACAGAGTGAGGTAATTCAACTACAATTTTTCCAATGTTTTTTCCCATGTACATGTAATCTACAGCACGGAATACAGATTCCAAGCCAGTGAACTTGCCCTCCGGAGACATGTCTCCAAAGTCCACCTCACAAACCAGGTCTCCTCTTTCATACATCTTGAGCAAATGCTGCATAGCCATTTTGTAGTCAGAAAGGTAATGGTTCAAAAAGAAACCCCTGACGCTGGCAGACTTCTTCAACAGTTTTGCTGGCAATAACTCTGCTTTAATGGGCTGGAGGCCAGTGGGGTTTTGGTAGCCACTGATAAACCCAATAACTATCAGGCGCCCTTTGATAGCCAAGGCATTGAGAGCCAAGTCAAACATCTTTCCCCCGACAGATTCATACACCACATCCACACCTTCAGGGTAGTCCTTCCTAAGCACAGATTCGACATTTTCAGTTTTATAGTTGATCGTATGGTCACAGCCAATGGATTTCAGAAAGCCACCCTTTTCATCACTGGAGCAGGTTCCAATTACATGGCATTTTGCCTTCTTTGCAAGCTGCACAGCGAACTGGCCCGTTCCTCCAGCCGCTGCTGTCACCAGAACCTTCTTGCCTTCAGACAGGTCTCCCAGCTCTTTCAAACTGAGGTATGCAGTTGCGCCACTTACCATTAAAGTGAGAAACTCGGGTTTTACTGAGGGTAGAGGGACTGCTTGTCTGGCAGGCACAACTGTGTATTCAGCAAAGGAACCTGCTTTCACGTAGGCCACAGCTTGACCCACTGTGTAATCTGCACTAGCACTGAGTCCTAATGCTACCACATCACCGACACCTTCAAATCCTATATCAAAGGGGGGTTTAACTGAGGCGTCATATCGACCAGCTGAGTAGTTTATATCAGATGCATTAATGCCGACAAATCTAGAAGAAAACAAAAATGTATTAAAGAGATTTACTCCTCACCAAGTTTTCATTGTACGAGAAACCTTCAATTCAAATTTGTGGGATAAGTACAAGATTTGTTCTGATTATCTGTATATTTGAATAATGAGTACACTCCAAAGACTACTTTCATCAGACTTTCGTAGTTTCCATTCTGTTATTCTAGAATTACAGACAAATTTTCTAAACAAAAAGAAATAACAGAAAGCTGTAAAAAGTAAAACCCAAGCCCAAAACAAAAGAAAAAAAATCCTTTATGTTTTCCTTAGGTCCACTTGACCAAGCTAAACAAGCTGAAAATAAATCTGTAAAAGATTAAAGTATGAAAATTAATTGACCACTTCACACAAGATGTGAAAACACTGAAGAATAAAACATGCAGAGCGGTAAATATGTGGATTCTGGCAACAAATTTACATTTTTGAATATAATAATACTGTTAATGACTAATGATCATATTAACTATCGATGTCATTTGCAAGGTCATGTAACTGTAGGCAAATACTTTTTAATTGATGGAGTCACTACAGCAAATTTGCCTTTTGATGTAGCTAATGTCAACGTTAAAATATTTTTCTTTATATAAATTACTTGCAACACATCAAAACAACCTTGCACCGAAGGAGTAAAATTGTAAAACTGAAAATCAAGTCCTACTGACCTCTAACAGGTGAAAATGGATGGCAATTATTTTTTTTTTAGAGAGACATTTTCATAACTTGATTAAGCACTAGGAGATAATGCCTAAAACTAAGTTATGATCTAGCTCAAATACAAAGACTATTTAATTTATTTTTTTAAAGTAACAGTATCTTTACACAGGCAAAAGAAGAGAGACTGGGAAAGGTTCTGTTAACTGGAAAACGTAAAAAAGAAACACATGAAACAGCAAATGCCAGGACTGTTACTACACGTGGATGTGACAACCCGAAAGGTGTACTTGACACCATGCAAAAGCTGCAGAAGTAGGCAAACAGTGCACTTTTAATTATTGCAGTTACCAACAAGCTCAACTCGTATGTGTGTGTAGTTTAAAATTGCTTGTACACAGAGCGAGAAGAACTAAAACCGCTTTGCTCCTTTTGATTTCCTTCATTCTTTACATCATGGGGAGCTTCAAACTTTCACCAACGTTATGTATAAAAAGACACGTAAGCGTAAACATACCCATACAAAAAATAGGTAAAAGTGACTGTAGCTCTTGGTAATCCTGCCTTTAACTCGCTGCTCTTCCGCAACAACAAATGCCTACGTCTTGTTCGCAGATACAAGAAATCTTCTATTATGCCGCTTTAAGGTGACTCCCGTACAGGAGTGCTAAAAGATGTATAAAAATTGGTAACGGAGTTGCAGCTTCCGAGGCAGACCGTGTCCCTGGGGCGCCAGGCGAGACGTGCCGGCGCTGCACCAGCCTCCTCCCGCTCTTACACCCCAACTTCTGGGGAGGGGAGCGGAGGGTGAGAGCCCGGTGGGAGCTGTGCTCGCCCCCTCGCCGGCCTCGCGGCTTCGCCCAGCCGAGGCTCTCGGTAGCTGCGAGGCCAGCCCGGGGCGCCCGGTCTGCCCCCGGCCCCAACCCGCAAGGGAGGTCCCGGCTCCCCGCTGGGCTCAGCCTCCCTCCTCACGCTCCCGGCGCGCGTCCGCCTCAGCAGGACGCGGAGCAGCCGTGCCCTCGGCCGGGGCAGCGCACCCCGAGAAGGGCAGGCAGCGCAGCCACGGGAGAACAAGCCCCCGTCCCTCTGAGACCTTCCCCTTCTCGGCGCTGCACGGTGGCGGCCGGAGCACAAAGGCAGGTAGAACAAACACTTTGGGGACAAAAACTTTGCGTGCGGGGAAGGGGTAAGTTGTGCGGGGGGGCAGGGCTCCAGCACACGCAACGCTGCTTTTGTTCTGCAGCCGGAGAGGGTGCGAACCTTCCCCGCCCGGGCTGCACCGCAACTTATGCGTGCGGCTGCGGGGGCCGCAACTTGGTGCTGCCCGGCCGCTCCCGGCCGCTCCGGGCAGGGGATGCGGGCTCTCCGCGGGGCTGGGGCGGCCGGGCACGGGATGCTGGCGACAGGGCAGGAGCAGACAAAGCCGTGCGCGCTGCCCCGCTGCGCGGGGGGCTCGTCCTCGCC